>CM020186.1:946679-985815 GCA_009805545.1 Oryza longistaminata
AGGTCTAGACGGTTAAGGATACCGAGTGATGAACTTGGATACAAGATGGCACATGGTGGAGAGACACTGTATGGAAGATATCTTCGTAATGGGTTTCACGTGGTATGTGTGCAAGCGTCGGTGCTCGCGAAGGGAGTTGAAAGAAAATGGGAGAGGAGTATATGATACTACAGTACGGCGAGGTACTGTAGCATGCATATATGTATGTGTACTGTGGCGAGCAATGCGTGGTGATGGCTGTTTTGGGAGCAGTAGCTGCACGTGTGCTGCAGCAGCAAAGGCTCGGTTGGCGGGCAAAGCCGAGTCGGCCCAGGAAGCAGCAGGGAACGGCCCACGCGGGTGGCCGGCTCCGAGGCGGATGTGTCCGATGCCGCGAAGGACGAAGGAAATCGAGTGCCGTGGAGTCCGACTGGGATTGTGGCCGGTTGAGCCTGCAGTTTTATATGTGGATTTAAATATTGAAGATTGAGTCTAGAGAAACTAGGAGTTCTACTCCTACTTTTTTAAGGAGGTTTTGGGTATATAAATAGATGAGGAGTTAAGGTTCAAAGAAATTGACTTTTTTGAGAGAGAAAAGTTAGGGTTTACTTGAGGTTTCAATCCTAGTTTGTGAGTTGAGAGAGGAGTGCTTTAGGTGCAATAAAGTTGATCTACTTTCATGTGTTATGTCGATACGTGTTTTTTTCGATCCCGACGGTTTGACCGGAGGCGAGTCGGCGGTCTAACAGGCGGGCGGTCACACCGGCGGCAGGGAGGCGGTCCAACAGGCGACAAGGGGAGTAACACGGTTGTTTCCATAGCCTCCGTCGACGACGAGGGGAGAAACCAAGGTGGTGGTCTTCCCCATGGCGAGAGTACTGCAGGCGAAACGCCGGATCTTGACACTCCTCCTGCATCCTCCTCCAATACCGAGACTAGTGGCGTGCAGGAAACTACAGCGGCTGCAAGCAAATGCGTGCCCACCATGCACTTTGTGCGGGCGAGCTCCGGCGACACGGATCACCATCGTCTATCGTTGTTTTCCCCACCTGCTTACTGCACTTCCTACTATCCCCCGTTGCCGCCGCAGCCCGGGAGCCTGGCGACCAACCAGATAGTGGCAAGGTTGATGGCTCAGATGAACTACGAGGAAGGCGCCGGCCTCGGCAAGTACGGCCACGGTATTATCGATCCCATCAAGCCGACCATAAAGTATGGGAAAGGAGGCGTTGGAAAATTCGAGTCACCGTACGACAGTGACTCGAATTATGACATGGGGCCGTCTGCAGAGCCCGAGCTCGAGCGGGGCACCAGCGAAGCAGAGCCAGAGGCCATCCTCGACGCCGAGGAGGTCCGTGCCATGGACACGCTACAGAGAGAACGCCAAGCCTATGCCGCCGCGCGGGCGCGGGAGCGGCACCACGAGAAGGTTCGGGCCTATAACATGCGTGGGCAACGCCCACCGAAACACGACACCGCCGCCGATGACGACTGGGAGGGGATAACCTCCGGGTACACGGCGATCAAGCACGCCTTGAAGGTGGTCCGGGAGCAGAGCGAGTCGGGGAAGCTCACGTTGGGCGGCCTGATCCACGAGTTCGCGGGAGTGAAGGCGAAGTTCCCGAAGGAGTACAGGACGAACCGTATGCCGTACAAGGCGATCAGCTTCGCAGCGCCGCTGCTCCACTCGCAGCTGAGCCGACAGTACAACGCAAGTAAGTACGGAGGCACGGAGCCGTTGCTGAACCGTACACTTGTCATGGTAGAAGCGCTCAAGGACATGCTAGGAGCTGACACATCGGCGGCATACCCTCGCCTGATCCACGATCTCGTGATGGCGCCGCCCTTGGATGCGTGGAGGTGGAGGGCTGAGGAGCCGAAGCCGATGCTACCGCCCTTGGATGCGTGGTGGTGGAGCGCTGAGGAGCCGGAGCCGATGCTACGGTTCGTCAATAGATGGAAGGGCCTCCTTCCGCAAGCCACCATGGATTCCATCCTGGATGAGGTCATCTTGCCGACGCTGGTAGCCGCAGCGGACATGTTTAGGCCGACGAGGTCAAGTAAGCTGAGCGTCTGTGTGGGCATGTGGATTCCTCATCTCGGCCACGCCCGCCTACGAATAGTGTTCATCATTATAAGCAGGCGGCTCAGAGATCGATTGTGCGGCGGGATCTCTGACTACGACTACAGGCTTGCGTTGCCATGGAAAAAGGTGTTCGATCCAGTTAGCTGGGACGAACACATCAAGCGGCATGTGCTGCCTCATATGAGGAAGGCTCTCCATGATCTCGAGATCTCGGTAAGAATGACTTGGCTACAAAACAACAACTTCTTCCCTCTTGTTATGAGGTGGGCATCCATCGTGCCGGTAAAGTACATGGTGCCACTTTTGATACAAGGGTTCTTCAAGAAATGGATGTACGCCAACTATCGGTACCTAATGGGCGAGAGGCCTCGGCTGGATGAGGCGATGGCTTGGTATGAAGTGTGGAAAGGGCTTTTCACGCCGGAACTGCTCGCGGAGAAGCGCGTGGTCGTGCAACTCGAGGCTGGCCTCGACATGATCAACCGCGCGACGCAGGGACTGGAGATAAGCGTGCCGGAGCATTAGAGCAAGTACAATAGCAGGCTATAAGCCAGCTATAAACACATATGGAGGAGATGAAAGAAGAGAGATGAGCAGCGGGCTACAGATTTGTGGTCAGCTGCAGTACGGGCTTCAAGACATAATGTGTGTATGATAGGTGGGACCAGATATTAATAGTGTATAGTATATATTTATAGGTAACTATTGTATGAATTGTCTACTAAATTGACTATAGACGATTTGGAGCCAGTAGTTGGCTATACTATTAAACTTGCTCTTAGTAACATAAACTGCTGAGGTCTATGCGAGTTCGAGATGCTTAGCCCCTGCTAGTAAGAAGCTTGTATGTGTTAGATATGGAAAACTCAATTCATCCCTTAAGAGGATATCTCATCATTTCTGCATGTCACTTAAAAAGTCATTCAAAAAAATTTTAAAAAATAGTAGGGTAGATCAATATGTGATATGCCACTTCACAAACATGCAAATTCAACTTATACAAGTAGAAACAAAAATAACAAATTTGACTATGAATAGAACGCGTAAATCACGGTAAAATTTGTTATTTTTGTTTTGAATTGTATAAGTCGAATTTTAACTCGCATGTTTGCGAGAAGATATATCATATATTGATCTATCATGATAAAGTTTTTAGAAAACTTTTATAATTTTTTGAACGACATGCACAAAACGAGGGGATGTCTCCTCGAGGGAAAAAAAAACAGTTCCGTTAGATATTGTGTTTACCACGAATTTATGCATGACATCTACTATCATGTAATCGTGACATGAAGTTTAAGTTTAGTTTTTTTTTTCCTCTTTGCTTGTTATGTCTATACTATGTCTATGAATGTTATTTTTACTGGCTTTTGATTTAAGCCTAGGGTTTGATTTTTTTTGGGACGGAAGGATAGACCTTTGCATCTTATCGGTCAACCTATAAAAATAATGTCTACAGCACTTGCAACAACGAGAAACTCAGAGTTTCCAAAAAATATTGATGCTCAATTTATTTATTCGTTTTTGAATAGGTCCATGGAGGCTATTCCCACTTCCCAGTTCCAGGTGGACGGTAGTAGCAGTGGTTGACGTGTAGTTACTACAGACGGACAATACCCGTCGGTTCCATGTAGGATTTTATATAGATTAAATATAAAAGAGATGATCGCTAAACAGATGTACTAAAATCGATCACCACGATCGATCTGCTAATGGTACCATGGGATACAGAATCAGAGAGCAAACATGTGTAAGGAGGAGGGAGGCAGGCAAGTCAGCCTGGAGACGGCAGCGCGGGCAAACGGAGAACACAGCACAGGACAGGTCATATTGCGGATTGCGGTGGTGCGGTGGACGCGTAGAGTAGAACCCTAACAAGTCGCCACCGGCCCAACAACCACCACCGGGGTGCGGGGTGCCTTGCGGCCTTGCCTATATAAAGCCGACACGGACGCCACGCCACCAAAGAAGTCACAAAGGAAATTTGCTTGCAAACGTTGGCGTCAGTCAGGCGCCGCCGTGCGTTCGTCTGGCGACCGCGACTCCATCTTGACCCTTCCGGCCTTCCCCCGGTCACCGTCGGAGCAGCTCAGATGGCCGCTGGCGTTGACGGCGACACGGCCGCCGCCGCCGCCGCCGGAGGCGGGGTGGTGGTGGTGTTCGACTTCGACAGGACCATCATCGAGTGGGACAGCGACGACTGGGTCATCACCAAGCTCGGCGCCTCCGACGCCTTCCGCCGCCTCCGCCCCACCATGCGCTGGAACCCCCTCATGGTACCATCACCCTGTAGCCTGCACACACACACGGAACACAAGAATATGCATAGATTGAACCTGTGTGGATGGGTGGCTCCTTCCAGGACAGGATGATGGCGGAGCTGCACGCGCAGGGGAGGTCGGCCGACGACATCCGCGACTGCCTCAAGAGCGCCCCCCTCGACGCCCACGTCCTCTCCGCCATCACCACGGCCTCGGCATTAGGGTACGCACCATCAATGATCAATCCATCCACCTCCGTCTCCGTCTGGAGCTCTGATGGCGCCATGGATAATCTTTGGTGGTGGTGGTGGTGGTGTTCCACCTGTTGTGTTGTTTGCTGCAGGTGTGATTTGAGGGTGGTGAGCGACGCCAACGCCTTCTTCATCGAGACCGTGCTGGAGCACCACGGCGTCCTCGGATGCTTCTCGGAGATCAGCACGAACCCGGCGCGCGTCGACGGCGACGGCAGGCTGAGGATCTCGCCGTTCCACGACCCCGACGACAGCTCGCCCCATGGATGCAGCCTCTGCCCCGAGAACATGTGCAAGGTATGGACAGTAGGACACCAGCAGATTGACAGGTCAGTTCACATTTTTCATGTCAGCCTTTAGCGCGTCCGCCCCGATGCACGTGGCTGATGGAGACAAAAGAAACAGCATCATCTGTCCAAAAGAAACAGTATAGATAGATCATGGATAAAGCAAAGAGTGTGATGGATTATGCAATCTGAATCTTACACATAACAAATAAGAATATTGTTCAACAATTATAAGTAATAAAGTTTCTTTGCGCTAAAATCTTAGTGCATTTATTCAGATGAAGAGGGATATGAATAATGGAAAGCATGCATGGTCCCCCGCTAAAGTGTACCTTTATCATGTGCAGGGCAAGATAATTGAGAGGATTCAGGCGACGGCCAATGGTAAAAGGCATTTCATCTACATTGGTGATGGCAGAGGAGATTACTGCCCCTCCCTTAAGCTAGGGGAAGGGGACTATGTCATGCCAAAGGAGAATTACCCCCTCTGGAATCTCATCAGCAGCAACAAACAGCTTCTCAAGGCCGAGGTTCATCCATGGAATAATGGCGAGGAACTCGAACAGACCTTACTTAAGTTGGTCAACAAGTTGATCACCCCACCTGCACAACCATCCCAATTTGAATATAAATGTGATATGAGCAATCCAGTATCCACTGAAGTAGGACAGGCTCTTCGTGTGCCACATTAATCTGTAACCAATTCTTTACTCACAATGGCAGGCAATATTGCCTTACCATTTCCATATGCCTCGACTAAGGAACTCTCCTCAGTCTGCATTTATCCTGATATGTGCTGTAATAAAAAGGATGAAATGATTTAACAGATAGATTTGCTGAAAGTGAAGGATAGCATGAGATTGAACTATATGGATTGAGACTTACTGAGTTACTGCCAGTTAAGTGGGCAACTATATAAGTCTTCAGACAAATCTACGTTTCCAGCAGTATAGTTTACCCTAAGATTAGCCTGTTTAAATCAGATAAAACAGTTCACCAATTAGCAGAGTTATGTAGATTGGATACTGAACACGCATCATGTACAATGATAATTCTCTTAAAAAAGATTCATCAGAACTAGATAATACCTGGAACCGGTTTTCTGGCCTGTGACTGCATTGGCATTTCAGATTGCAGGACCAAGATGGGTGAAATACACCACTCAAATTTTAGTATTTAGCGCACCCATCTTGTGACAGGAAAACATGTAACTTCCCATTGATTTCAATCCAGCTGCACCCTGGTTCCTTCTTTACTCCACGATCTACTAGCATACTCCTAAGTTTAGCAACATCATTCCACCTTTTTAAATCTGCATAAATGTTAGACAACAATATGCAAGAAGATATATCATCTGGTTGTGACTCAAACAATTTTTCTGCTGCTCGCTCAGCAATCTCAATGTTTCCATGCATCCTACATGCTCCAAGAATGGTCTTCCATAAGGATGCATCTGGGGTCAATGGCATCTCATTAATAAGAGATTCAGCCTCAGCTAGTTTTCCAGCCTTGGCCAGAATATCAACCATGCAAGCATAGTGTTCCAGTGTAGGAGTAATTCCATACACACTACTCAGCAATTTGAAGTACCTCCTTCCCTCATCAAGTAATCCTGCATGGCTACAAGCTGAGAGGACACCCACAAATGTTATCTCATCAGGTACATTCCCCTCATCTATCATCTCTTGGAAGGCTTCCAATGCCTTATACCCATGACCATGTTGAGCATAACCACAGATGATTGTATTCCATTCAACTAAGTCATGTGTGTCTGACTCGTCAAATAGCATCTCAGCATCTGCTAAGTTCCCGCACTTCACATACATGTCAACTAAAGCACTGGAAACAACTGAACTGTTCCATCCTGATTTGATGGTATATGAATGCAGCTGGAGGCCACTGCCCAAGCACGCCAAATCAGAACAAACACTTAGCGAGGTAGCTAATGTGGCATCATTAGGCCTTTTGTTTTCTCGCAACATTGAGCGGAAGCATTCTATTGCCTTCTCACCTTCATCAGTTTTAGCATATGTTGACATAACAACTGTCCATGAGAACACATCTCTTTCTTTCAGTCGGTCAAATACCAAGCGTGCATTTGTAAAGCACCCAGCTTGCACATACATGTCAAGAAGCATTTTTGAAACATCATAATCTCCTTGAAACCCACTTTTAAGAACACATGCATGAACTTGACAACCAAACCTCAAGTCCATCAAGCTAGTGCAACACCTCAAAATTCCTACATAAGTATATTTATTTGCTAAAACACCTTCACAAATCAACTCCGTGAAAATCCTCAAACCATGCTCGCAGTTGTTTCCACTATAAAATCCAGAGAGAAGTGTGTTCCAAGAAGCTATGTCAGGCCCCTGCATAAGATCAAAGGCGAGAATCGCATCTTGAACAGCACCAGTTTTCACATACATACCTACAATGGCATCACACACTCCTTTTGTCCTAGAAAATCCACTCTTCACAATGTGTGCATGAATGCTGCGACATAGGTTCACATCACCGGTTCTTGATGCAACGATGGCTAAGCCGACAAATGTATATTGATTAGGTTTGACTCCCATGTCTGACATCTGCATGAAAATATCGAATGCTTCTGGAGCCATGTCATGCCGATCGAAACAAGAGATCATCGCACTGCAATGCACCACATCTGGTTCATCTATCCTGGCAAAGACTTCATAGGCATCTTCAGCCGACAGACACTTTGAATACATCTCAATAAGGCAATTGTTCAACACTCTATCTGTTTCCAGCCCTCTCTTGATCACCAAACCATGCACAGCCTGACCAGATTTCACAAGACCGAGCTCCGTGCAGCACTTGAGAACAGTAGGTAAAGTATACTTGCTTATCTCATCACCAGATTCCACCAGCTTATCAAAAACAAGCATGACCTTCGTTGTAGTCACCATCCCGAGCGTACTCATTGAGCAGAGCATTCCATGACACATCGCTTCTCACCGGCGAGTCCAACAAGGCTCTCTCAGCAACATCCACCTCGCCACAGCTCACGTAAGCCTCGACCAAGGAAGAAGCGACGTATGGATCAAGCAAACCTTCCAGCTTCACCGCCTGAGCGTGCACCTGAGGCGTAAACCCCAGGTCCGAGCCGTCAAGGAGTTGGAAGAATACATATTTGCATTGGAAGATGGTGGCCATGATTCTGACACGATAGCTCGCAATAGTCCTACTACTGATGGCACTTATTCAGGGCATAAGCGTAGATCTGTGAAATCACCTACCAAGAAGACTCTGAAGCATAAAACAAGCCACAAGGAAGAACAAGATGAGCTGGCAGGTAGTATCCTTAAGCTTGCTAACAAACTTGCATCAGTTGAACAATCCATTGTAGGAGATCCTAATGCAAGTATTTGGAGGCGCATAGAAGATCTCACCATCCCAGCAAGTGACAAAATTGAACTTGCAACCTTTCTTGCCAAGCCTGAACAAGAAATCTTTCGTTCGTATCTGCGAGTTGCAAGTGATGCAAGTTTCCAAGCTTGGGTTATAGATTACTTTGAGCGCAAATGTGCTTGCAATGGTGGCAATGGGTGCACTATGTGAATCATGTGTCAGGTGGTGACATTTTGGTTAGGGAGCAATGTATTTTGATAAAACCCATGATGCTATATATATGTGATGTATGCTGGCACTATCATGCAGGGGATGGTAGTGTGGGGTATCTAGTAGGGACAGTGCAAACCCTCATGATGTATATATGTCACTGCTATGTAGTAGGTACTTGTGGTGTGACACATATGAAGTAGGGATTAATGCCAACCCGAATGCTGTAATATATAATGTGCTATGGCTACACTACTATGCAGCTTTCAATTCTGTTTTCTGTCATATTGTATCTCAAGGCTTTCAACACACAGCAACGTAGCCATTTTGGCCACAAATGCAAGTACATACTTAGGCTTTCACTTACATAGTAAAGTTTGTATTTTTTTTTTTTTGATGCTATTTTCAAACTTTTGCAATACGACCATCCACAATAGGATGGCATTTGACGGCATAGCCATTTGATGGCACCAAACCAAACCTGGTTTAGCCAAAAATTGGCAAGGTCAGTTTTGGTCTTTAACCAAACACAATTTGGCCTTTCCAAATATTGGCCATGCCAAATTGTGCCTTTGGCCAAATTTTGGTAAGGCTTGTTTTGGCCTCAAACCAAACTTGCTCTATATCTCCTTGACAAGTTGAGGGACCTTCGGTGTACTTTCATCTTCTTATCCTACATGGGCCACCGCATAGCCCACTAACTAAGTTTCCTGCAAAGTGAGCTATAGCCCGTGCACTGTGCCGGCCCATCTCGTGTCAGATGGGGCCGTCAGTTACGTGCACAGCTTTCGGATGTACACGTGATAGAGTGACCGGGCGGCGCTGATACGCGATCAGCCGCGCGCCTCCACGCGCGCGCGATCACTCGCTCGCCTAGTCTCTCTCCTTTGTAAGTACTATATGACATCATATATCATATGTATATACATATGTATATACTATACAATATAGTATATATACGTATAAATGTAATTTTTATGAATATATTTTAATGTATAAAAAATATATACACATATACAAAGTTTGTATACGTGTATAGAAACTTTGTATCGCATATAGAAACTATGCATATGCATATAGAAAGTTTATATACGTGTTTGTATATGCGAATACAAAGTTTATATACGCGTATACAAACTTTGTATTCGTGTATATAAACATGTATATAAACTTTCTATACGTACGAATACAAACTTGGTATACATACGAATACAAACTTTGTATTTATACATCTTTAAATAAACCAAAAAAAGAACCAAACAGAAGATACACCCAAAAAAAACAGGCCGAATAGAAACGAAAAAACCGGAGAAAGAAAAAACAACCGAACAGAAACGGAAAAAAGGGGGAAAAAAAGGAAAACTCGCTCCTCCGGTCCTCCCACGCGACGCGTCCGCCGCCCCCTCTCCGCGCGCGACACATGTCCAGTCGCGCGGGGAAGGGGGCGCACGACTGATCGCTAACTAGCAATCTCGAGTGATGGGTCGACAAACACAACCTGGGACGTGCAACTATAGTTGGTCAAAAGGCCCATGGCCTTACGGTCTAGCTCAGGACACGGAGTTTTGGCCCGGTCCAGGCACGGCTCAACTATTATTGAGCCCATGCTGGTCCGACCGACTGTTGGGTTGTGCCTAAGCCTCTTCCTCGATATGGCACGGCCAACGCTTCCGCAGGTCATAGCTTGTCGACAGCCGGTCCAAAGAGAAAAGGGAGGCAAAATAGATTTACTCCAATCATATAAGACACAGTCCAAAAAGATGAGGGAGCCCAAATAGTCTTATAACAGACAATAACGTGTAGCCTAAAGAGACGAGGGAGGAAAATAGACTTATTCTAAGTACGAGTATGGTGGACTAGTCGTGTCTTCGGGCCGAGTAGCGCACTTGGCAAAATAAGTGGGGATGTTTGAAGTGAAGAAGGCATTCATGAAAGACATCGCCCTTCCTTGATCACCTTTGCTCCTGTCAGAAGGAAATGGAATGAGGAGAAATTTCTAACATCAGCTAAGTTCCGGTTACACAAACACTTTATCACCTGGCGTCATTGATGGCATCATGAGTGATAAGCAATCTTGACACATAAAGGGGCAAAAGGGAGCTATCAGCTTGATCAACTCCTGCTCCTTTGTTAATGAAAGAATAATCCACCAAAATCAGAGCATCATAAAGGACATCTCTCACCAAGATTTCATCATCAGCACTCTGAATTATGCATAAGAAACCAATATGCAGCATCAATAAGATGGCACAAAATCCCAGCAATGGCATCGTCACAACCCACATTCGATGGCTAATAACTAACAGCTCACTCTTCTAAATGAAATATTACCAGAGTAAATGAAGGAAACTGATCAAGTAGTCATCTACTCAAGGAACACATAAGAACAAGTGCGATATACAAAATAAATTAGTTTCACAACAATATATGATGATTATACTGGTGAACTTAATTAATTAGGGAGTAAATAATATGGCCATGATCAGCATTTCCTTATAAGTAAACAGTATAACGAAGTAATATTTGTTCAGGCAACATCAAGTTTGCTAGCTTCTCACAACACAGCATAGTCATTCCTAGTGAATATCATATTATCAATTGAATAAAAGGGTGTAAGAATATCCACAGTTCAGACTTCAACCTGTTTGCTCATCCCAAAGATGAGATAGAACTCCATCCCAATTCAGCCTCCTTGAGGATACATCGACAGCAATAATGGTACAGTAACACCAGCATTGGGAAACATAATATTCCTAATACTGTTCTCCTCTTTAATTTCCGCAAGTTAACACAGACTCCTGAGTCCAAGCACAATTGAAGTACAAAGGAACAAGTTGCAGAGTTCTTATTTCACAAAGGTAATTTGTGCTAATTAACTAAACACACAACAGATAATGATAAACCTGAGCATACACCCGCTTGTTAATTCAAGGCATGAGCTTATTAAGTTAATTTCAAATCCTAGGCTTCTTGTGATACATATTGGAATGACAATACTGTGGAAATACAATGTTCATGATGCCGAAATGCATTAAGAGGCTAGTGCATACTACCCCTATGTTGCTAGCCTAGTCATACACTAACTATATCCCTCAAATCAATCATTAAGCATGAAACACGTACCAGTAGTGAATAAACAGGTAGCGGAGGATTCACGAGCATGTTCAGCAGAACCCCTGCGAAATCCATCAGCACAACGGTCACCACAATCGGGTCACTGCACCTGAATCCTAAGAGAAACCATGATACAAACACAGGTAGCATCATATCAAGTCTTACCGAAGAATTGCTGGTTCTGGAAGACCGAGATGGAGCTCACTGCCCAGATCCTGAGCTCCTTCTGCAGCTCGGCGCGTGGCGCGCCTGCCGCGCCCTGCACCTTGAGGCAGAGCCTGAGCAGGAACGCCTCGGCAACCACCGCCCCGGCGAGGAAGGCGACGCTGCAGCCTTCCCTCATGAGCTCCCGCCTGGCGTCCTCCCCGACGAGAGGGAAGAGCACCTGGAACGGGCACCTGTCCCTCGAGTGGCGCACGCTCCACACCTTCACAAGCTCGCCGAAGGCCGGCAGCAGGCTCCCGGCGTCGCCGGCGCCATCGCCGCCGGCGGGTGCGGCGCGGCTGCTGCAGATGCTGATGTAGCTGAGGACGGCCTCGACCAGGGCCTCGGCCTCCCTGCGGGGCTTGGCGGAGTGGTAGAGCTCGGAGACGACGGGGGCGAGCGAGGGCGAGCGGCTTGGCGGCGGAGCGGGAGGAGGCGGGTGAAGGCGGAGAGGAGGTGGAGGAGGCTGCGGAGGTCGCCGGGTTGTCGTGGAAGGAGAGCGCGGAGAAGAAACCAGACGGCCTCCAGCGGCGGGTCCGGGTAGGTGTTGAGCACCCGGGAGAAGAGGGAGCGGAAATTGGTGAGGTCCGGGTCGGGCGCGCGGAGACGGCGGCGAGGAAGCGGGAGGTGGAGTAACGCGGAGGAGGGACTCGAGGCTGGAGAAGCAGCAGGCGGCGCCCATGGAGGGGAAGTCCACCACGATGGAGCCGGCGGCCATGGCGGGAGGGGGAGGCGGAGGCGGGTGGATTCGGAAGCCGGTGGGGAGGAGGGGGGCCGAAACCCTAACCCTAGGTTTCGAGGGGAGCAGAGTGAGGGGAGAAGGGGAAGGGGTTTGGTTGGGGAACGGGGGAGGAGTTCGAAATGGTCGTGGGGCGTGGTGGCTTTTTGAAGATGGAAGGGGGCGGGGAGGGGGTGACACTGGTGGGTGGGTCCCACATGTCATTCGGCGATGGACCGTTGCGTTCGGCTCAGCTTGAGTTTGGGGGAAAAGGGGGCCCAGTAAAATATTTGGGCTAGAGGTATCGTGGGTTGATGACCACTTGACTTGAGACCGTGTGGATTCGAGGCCTAGTGAGATACTTGGGCTAGTACGGATTATCTTATCTATGAGCTTCCTTTTTTTTTATTATTGCGTACTAACCACGGGCTTCTCTCAAAACAAGCGAAAGCGACGAAAAAAGACGTTCGTCTGCTGTGCGCGTGTGGTGTGACATGAGCGTGGTGTTTCTGTGTGTCATATGCAAGTCAAAGTGTACCCTCACAAGTAAAAAACATTTCCAGAGGTAGTACTAGTACTTATTTGCACAAGACTTGTGTAAGAGTCAAGACATGACGGTATATTTTTCCTAGAATGATTTGAAGCATACAATGTGAAAATTATATTGACCAAACTAATACAAGTCATAAGCAAATAAAGGGCTTAGACAAGTCGGGAGAGCAGAAAAGATGGCACATGTCTGCATCTGGTTTTGATGCTCATCCATTTTGCATTACGTCGCATAACGACGGACTGCTACCCAGGCATTCGGTAGGAAAGAAAAGCTACGGCACATAGGAAAGAAATCTCACTTTTGTAAAAACAAAATTATCAAAAGCTTCAGTGCCTCTATCCTGAAGTTACAAGACCATAATTTCAACATGAATACAACGGAAGATCATCCCCTTATCATCTAACCACAGATTCCCAACAGTTCTTGTTCCTTCCAAATGTCGAACTAGAAATCTTATCTTTTAAATCTAAATGAACCTATAAGGGAAAGACAGGCCTTTCCCCTCGAAAAAAAATAATCAGAATCAAGCTGCTTCCCGGGAATGATCGAGTCACTTCCTCTTGGACTCTGGACAGCTCTATATGGCACTCAAAAGAACAGCATGTGACCGGCCCAAAAAAACACCACTACCAGCAACTCCCTGCTCTGCTGCACCAGGGGTTAAAACACTTCTCACCGGGAGCAGCTACCAAAAATTACTGTCGCTCTTCTTATCCCCTCCTTGTTTATGCATAGTACATGTACAAGCTGTTCGCAGCGGCACAAGCAATTAAATTTTCGGATGGGTGCCATGCGAGATGGAGCAACTTTGTGCTCAGATCGTAGGAATTTCCATTGGCCTCTATTCCGGTGCTTTCAGCACCTGCATAAGGATTCAAAATTAGTAGTTGAAATGACGAGCTTCTACAAAGTTAAACATGCTACACATCATGAAGGTAACCTCGTCTAACAACTCTTGTCAGAGTGCTTAGAGATCTAGCAGGCCTTGTGGGATTCTGAAGTTGCCTCCTGGTTACACATTAGACAAATAAGAGTGGAAAAGATGGTTAGTGCCAATAGCTGAATTTGAAATACTCCACTTCATTGGAGCAAATGGGACTGGTACAGGCGCATCAGATGAACACTAGTATAGTTAGTTTTACAGGCAGAAATAAACAGCAGATGTGTACAGTATAAAGTTAGCTTCCATTATTCATATAGGAGAAGGATTACCTAGTAGGGTTTCGAGTTGCTTCAAGTGTCGTTGCCTCATTGCTACCAGTGCCACAACCAAACACACGAAAAATGTTGCTGAAAGAGCATACATCAACTAACAATTAGTTCACATGAAGGAGACCGAGCAGTACCATAACTGAGATGAGCAAAAGCAACACCTGTAAGAACCAGTTGCTACTCGCAATCCATCTCCGCTTTGACAGCACTCAAACTTATCAAAAATGGAATCATTTTCATATAAATCACATAGCTGCAGTTTCAGGAAGCAATACATGAATCAGAGTTACTCCAGTGAAATAGTTTATTGTTCATGATCCTCAAAGAAGTATGGATTATTCATCTTAACATGTACAGAATTACCTTGGGCCTTAAATACTCATGAACCTGGAATGTTGCAACTGGACCAGAGTTCATGTTAATATCCCAAAGCTGGAACAAAAGGAAAAAAATTATATGAACACAAAAACATCTAAGTAACAGCTGCAGAAAAATAACACCTCTATGGCTACAGAAAATAGTATAAATCACCAGCTTCCCAGAATGTAAACCATAGCAGTTACAATGAATATAGAGACCATAATAGTGAAAAATGAAGTATGAAACATCTGAGGCAGTATATGCAATGCAGTGCAGATATGTAGATGATCATCTAAAGGTAGCCCTGCTAATCTGGTTATCCTGTCTAGGGATAACTGAAGCATGATGTAGCCAAGTAATATCCTACATAATCAATGCTTCTTGATGACTAAGATCAATAAAAAGTAAAGGGATGTCAACAGGTAAACTGGTACAGACCTTCAGTGTCATGTAATCACGACTGAGAATATGTCTCCCATCCTTGGAAAACTTTATGTCTGAAATCGAGGCTATAATCTCGGTAAAGAATGATCTTGAACCTGTTTTTTGTCATCCTTCCTTTTGGGTTTTCTATTCATGTTTTGTGTGCCATCTCCAAGGAGATTGCTAAGCGATGGAAAATATAATATTTTTTCCACGAATGAGAAATGGTTGTAAGTTTTAACTCTAGCCAGTTGGGCATTGTGTTTTGCTCCAAAAAGTAAGTAGTATATTGTTATGCTGGTTGTTGTTTCTTTATGACCATTGGATAAAGAGAAACACCGGAAAACTCTTTACATATCGTTCCATAACATGTTGGGTGCTTATTATATATCAGTGTAAGCTAATAAATGTAATAAGTTGTTTAAGATATTACTAGCAATTACATTGATGATTGGGTTATTGTAAAAACAAAAGGAGTATATGGACGTTGTTAAGTCGGTTACAAATTTATGAATATAGTAAGGTGGTGACACTATTTAATTACATTGTACCGGTTATAAAATAAAAAGAGTTACATCACCCCAGTGCACTTTTATTTTGTTACGACGGACCTGTTTACTTCTATACTATTATAAAAATTAAAGATGTTTTCACTGAAATTTCAATACATCATCCGTATTTCAGTTAGTATATATCGTTTGTATCCAATTCGATGTGAGTTTAGAATAACTATTATACACACATATATCAGCCCAACACAACCCAACCTCCCAACATCATCCTGTCACCCTATCCTGTGGGCCTCCACTCGGCGCCTCGCACGCCCCTCCCCAACCGGTGTATTTTTTCTTTCCCTTTTTCCTTTTTATTTTTATCCTTTTTCTCTCGATAATCCTGACCCTCTCCCTCATCTTCCAATCTCCTCTTTTATCCTCCTTTTCTCTTTTATCCTCTTTTTTTCTCTTCCAAATATCTCTCCTCATAATATTTTTCTTTTGAATTTATCATTGTTTAAGGTATGTATGTAGCAATTTTGTTACTTTACAAATGATTTTCGTCTACAGTAAAAAATTACTAACTGAATAACCAAAATTTTAATATTTGATCTATGAGGTATAGTAAAATGCACATGCGTCAACTTATGGAATAGCCACCCGATCGATTGTGAAGCTATAGAAACTTATGGAATGCGTCAACCTCATTTGATGACGCATGAAGCATGTGCAACCTGGTTCAATGTTATATATGATTTTTGACTTTGATTTGCTATTGTTTCAGTTTGTCGTTTAAATTGAGAGTTTTTATCAGTCATGAAAATTATTTACACATGTTGCAACGCACAAGTATTGTTTCTAGTCTGTACCAAAATAAACCTTACCAAATTTTAAATTACCAAATATTGCCATTGCCGATATTTGGCTATACCAATTTTTTTCTCTGCAAAGTGAACATGCCCTACGTACTAATTTTCTTACGCATTTTGTTTCATAATATTTTGTTCACCGAGGAAATCAAATTAGTGCGTAGGGTTGCCTCGTTAACTCGGCTGTTTTTATTTTTCGCTTTCTCCTTTATGTACAATCTGGACAGGAGTATCGGGAATAATATATCTTATCAGTACTAACTTCATAGCTTTGCGGTACTATTCCACTATATACACACACGGTGGAAGTTGGTAAGAGTGGCCCTGATGAACATGCTAATTGCTATCAGCTGTCTTTTCAATATTTTTCATAGTACGACGCCGTTGACTTTTCGACCAACGTTTGATCATTCGTTTTATTTAAATTTTTTGTGCAAATATGAAAATATTTATATCATGCTTAAAGAACAATTTGATGACAAATCAAGTCATAATAAAATAAATAATAATTATATAAAATTTTTTTGAATAAAACGAATGGTCAAACGTTGGACAAAAAATTAACGGCGTCATATATTAAAATATGGAGAAAATACGGAGGTAGTACTAGTTTTGTTGAGATCAATCCCTCTTCTTTTTCTCCCTCCGATCTCTAATCCAGTAGAACGTGTGCACTGGGACAACAGATTGTGACGATAGGTTCCTTGTTTCTAGCAAGGAGGTAAGTAAAAGCCATTGCGTGATGGCAACTTGGGTAAAGAACTGGCTGCTAATTAACCAAAGCATGGTTTGCTGGTTAGTAGGCTACAGCTGTAATCTGTGAGTACTGGCATTACCAAATCCCTCTGACGAAAGCTGCGATAGCAACGTTAATTAAAGGCAAGAAGAAGAAAACAAAAACACTGGCATGACATGACATCAAGCCATTTTAACCTGTCTCTTAGATTTAAATTTAACTACGGTTATACCCAAACAAGTTTTATGTTGTTGCAGGCCTTACTGTTTTTGACCACGTGATTAGTGTCAGTTCGAGGAAAAGATAGGTCGTTATGGTAGCTTTATTACAGCCTTTTGGATTCATAATTAAACTACCCATCTTTTTACCGTACGTGTTCTCTTGATCATGTTGGGATTGTGAGTGAAGCTCGAGGTGCCAGCATGTGGATCGCACTGCACGATTCGATTTGACATTAACTTGTTGATGTTTTCTCATTAAACAAAACTATTAGTATTTCCGAAGCACCTTGGAAATTTCCGGAAAACACCAGCACCGGAATTCAAGTTCAACACCACTTCAAATATTTCCGTAAGTACCTTTGGAAATTTCTGAAAAAGACCAGTACTTAATTTTGCTTCAACTAACAGCTTTGGAAATTTTCGAAAAAGACTATTACTTAATTTTGCTTCAACTAACAGCTTCGGAGATTTCCCAAGTCAATTGGAAAATTCTAAAAACCACTAGTACCTAATTCAGCCAAATCAACAAAGTTCAGAAATTCCCAAAACTCGTTTGGAAACTTCCGAAAAAGACCGGTACTGATTTATGCAAGTTCACATCATTTCGGATATTTTCGAGAGGCCTTCGGAAATTTTCAAAAAAGACCCGTACCTTTTTTCGAAGGCAAATGCAGTTCGAAAAAAAATTCCGAACTTGATTTTTAAAAACTCCATAAAACACCAGTACACAAATATAAGAAAGAGAACCACTTCAACTAAAACTCTTTTGAGCACTTTTCTCATTCCTATATATCAAGGCAACATCCCCTTGATAGCATGGATTTCCTATTGACCCAATCTAATGAAAATTTACAATTTACTAATAATTTTTTGCCGTTTTTTATCAAAACTCCACACATAAGGATATTGCATCGAGCATCATCTCATGGCGGACTAATATTCCTTCACACATTCTCAATCGCAAAGCATTAATCCTCGCTAATCGATTTATCATTAACCATAAAAAATAAATAGGGTCAGATGCACTTTTAGAACATACATTGCAACGTCCCATTTCTTAAGAAGCCTTTGTAGAGCATCAAAAACTACGAGCAATGTGGCTTTCTTATAAATTAACGAATATTTTTGTGGGAAAAAAGATTCTTCGCATATATACTCCTGGACTCTTTCACCACGAAAGTAAGCAATTTTTGTAAACAACAAAAAAAACTGTTGCGGATATCTAATCATATCTGTTAGCCACTTCACTAGTCAAATCACATATCCAAAGAAAGCATACATGCTTTTCCTTGATACCTTGAAGAAACGGTTGATTATACATTTCACAATGTAATATATAATTCCTTTTCTTTTATTTTGGTAAATATCAATATGCCTTTAAACACGTTCATACATTATAACATTACCGGTTAGTTCTTCACAGATATACATCACACAAATAATTAGTATAGCAATCAGTAGGTAGTAGGATTTCGAAGCAGGGTTTATGATTCCGACAGTAATTTCCGTTTCGGGCACGGGCGGAATTTGGAATTTCACGAAATCCGGTGAAAAACCGGTAAATTCCGAACAAATTTTATAAACCGAAAATTGAATATAAATTCCCTGAGTTTGCCGATAAGTTCTCGAAAACCGGTCTATTTTGGCGAAATCCCGATCAAAATCATCGAAATCTCGATCAGTAAGTGTTTTCCTTTTTTTAATTCCGGTCGGTTTTGGCCCATGTAAAGGGCTGTTTGGTACAGCTCCAACTCCTAAATATTACTCCAGGAGTTGAGTCTGGAGTGGAGTTGTGGAGCTGCCTAAACCCAGCTCCACAACTCTAGTACATTTTGTGAGAGAGCTCCACCCAACTCCACTCCCAGTTTTGGTGGAGCTGAAACTGTTTGGCTGGAGCTGGAGCTGGAGCTGTGCCAAACAGGCCCTAAGTGTTTTCCTTTTTTTAATTCTTTACTCTTTTCTTTTCTGATGTAAGTTTCAATAAATACACATAATACATCATTTTTTTTGAAAATTTTTATCCTAATAGGTTCTATGAATATCATAGTAGTTATAAGATTTTATTTGATCTTTTTCTTTTTTTATCAATTCAAGTTTAAATTTGGATGAAACTTCTCGAAATCTGAGACGGTTTCTACTTTCGAGGTTTGTCGAAACATGGAAATTTCGTGAAATCCGGTATTTCGTCATAATCGTAAACCCTGTGTTAACGCATCTCCTTCTCCCACCATCATCTACTAGCACGGATCTCAACGCGCGCCCAATAACAAGACGCAGCTGCACAGTGAGCCGGGAGGCGAAGAAAAACCCTAACCAACAAGTAGACGGACGAAACTACCCTCCCGTCCACCCCACCCCACCCCACCCACCGTTTTCCCCTCTCCTCCCATCCCCCCGCACCCATCTCGCCGTCCTCCTCCTCCTCACCTCACCTCGCCCCGGATCCCACATCCACCTCGCGACCTCTCCTCTCCCCTCCCCGGCGCTTCACCCACGGTAGCAATCACTCCCCCCCAAAACCCTAGCCCCTCCGATCCGCCCGCCGCTCGCTGGCCCTTCACAGTCCCGGATCGGCGCGGCGGCCAGATCTGCTTTCCCCGTTCGATCTGACTCGGTTTCTCTCTTTTCCATCCGCGTGTGTGGTGTGGTGTTGGGTTTGGTTGGTGGGTGTGGGTGTGTGTGTCTCCAGGCGATGGCGTCGAGGCTGGCGCAGCTACGGTCCAAGGCGGCGCAGGCGTCGGAGCTCGTGTCGAAGCACGGGTGCGCCTACTACAAGGAGGTGATGGAGAAGAACAAGCAGCACGTGGTGCAGCCACCCACCGTGGAGAAGTGCCAGGAGCTCTCCAAGCAGCTCTTCTACACCCGCCTCGCCAGGTGATCCCCGGATTTCACCCCCGCTGTGCCTGTTCATGCGGCTCCATTTGGTCGCTGTTTCGTAGTAGGCGGTGTGTTGCGATCTGTTGCCAATTGGGGGTGGTTCAGGCTTGGGTGTTCCGACGAATGTAGCTTGGCACGATCGAAAATTCGCCAATAATTGGTGGGTATCCAAATTATCGTGCCTCCGATTACTCTAGTTTAACCTGAATTTGGTATGGCTTGCTCTGCTCATGGTCTACAATTTGGGTAGTCAGGGTGAGCCTACATAGTGGTTAGTAGATTTCGCTAGACGATGGGTTTTTTTTTTGTTGTCTTGTAGTCTGGTTGTGCACTTGTGCTTTTGTTGTTGTCATGACCTATTAGGGGTTTGAGAGCTCCCTTCCATACTTGCACTTTATAAATCTTAATCATTTGAGTTGACCATTTGTTCACACGCTCCTCCCTTTATGAATTGTGCTTGTGTAACTTGTTGCATGTATAAACTTCGGAGAGCTCGTAACCATGTGTTATGAGGCTGTTTGAATGTTTTGGCCTGTGGGATGCGTGATGTTCTCCTTGAAATACGCTACCTGCTAGTACATTGTTTTGGTCAGACTTGCTATGCTCAATAATTTGGTGAAAGAGGATAGGCACAGTATTAATTATGGAACTACTTATTAAGAGTGCATTTCATCTGGTCATGCAGGCACTGAGTTCTGTAAGACCCATAATCTGTCAGTTTTGAAAGTTTGTAACAAAAGAAACCTATGCAATAAGTATGATATACCTGAGGCTCTTACTGTATATTCCTTGTTACCTTTGTATTTTTGCTTGGATCCATGGTTCATGAAGACATAGAACGATGCATTACTGTTAGGCGAAAGTGTGAGAAGTCAAATACACCGAGTGAAATGTGAAATCTATTGTGGATGATACATAATGACAAAATGGAATGGTATGTATTTTGTATGATTTAAGAAATGAATTTATATCAATATTGCTGTGGTAATTACATTAGCAGTTTGTTCAGTATGTTTGAAATTATTTCTTGTTTGTTTGTTTCTGCAGAAAAGGCATTGCAGTAAAATCTATTACCAATTTACTTTATGGGATTTACCTAATTACTATGAACTATAATACAAAATCTACATTAGTCCATTGTCTGTTCTGAGAATGTTATAGAGGTACAGCTCTGTCATAAATCTGTAGGATAAGATGAATGCTTTTCTGGGCCTCAGTCTTCTATTCTTTTGCACTTGGCAACCAGCTGTGTTTAGAATAAAAAAAGTGACAACAATTCAAGTGTGGATGCAATATTAGGCTTTATCACGGAAAAGTTATTTCTTGAATCCCAATCCAGTGGCCGCACTTTAGCCTGCTTTATTATTGTGACGAACATTGTTTTTTCTGATTGCTGTATAATGATGCTAATCCTTGTTTGTGTACATGGTTTGATGAGTGGTGTTGTTCAGTGTGGGAGCTGATGACAGAACAAACTGGCTAGGTCAGTGATCACTGATCAGTCTGGTTTACAGAACTTTGTTGTATACATGATGTGCAACCAATAACATGCGATTTAGTTAGTATCTTGTCTGCAATGTTTCAAGTCATGATTGATAATTCTGGCTAGCAATCACGTCTGTTAAATTAAGGCTGAGCAATTTCTTCACGTGCTATAAATTGATGTTGAAATGTTTTGAGGTTGGTCAGGAGCAGCTATTATTTTTATTTTTACACGTTTTTGCATTAGAATTTTGTATGTTGTTTCCATTTTTTTTCATTAGGGCTCTTAATCAAGGCACTATCTCCAATACTGTAGCAGATGGTGTACCTTTTGACCATCTTCTGCTGTGATGTTAGAATTAGGGCTCACCAGGTTGAAACTATACTGGTCAATTCAGGCTGGTCCAAAGAGCATGCATGAGACAATGAGATGGACGGGACACATCTTCTGTGATTTGCCGGTGCCCATGTCTACCTATCATGAGGGAAATGAACGGATTGACGAACTTTGGGTAAACTGGATTTGTTTACTCTTAACTTTGAATGATTAATTAAGATGTCGCGTTAGCCCTTAGATGCATATGCATAGGGACCAGTCACGTGCTTGTTGTGGATTGTTGGATGGAGAAGTTGCAAGGTCTGCACTTGATAGGCAAAGCAATTGTGCATGTATTTATGAATGTGTATCAACTTGGGTGGAGCATTGTGCTTTTAACCTTTTTTTCTTTTTCTTTTTTTTCGTCATATATTAAAATATGGAGAAAATACGGAGGTAGTACTAGTTTTGTTGAGATCAATCCCTCTTCTTTTTCTCCCTCCGATCTCTAATCCAGTAGAACGTGTGCACTGGGACAACAGATTGTGACGATAGGTTCCTTGTTTCTAGCAAGGAGGTAAGTAAAAGCCATTGCGTGATGGCAACTTGGGTAAAGAACTGGCTGCTAATTAACCAAAGCATGGTTTGCTGGTTAGTAGGCTACAGCTGTAATCTGTGAGTACTGGCATTACCAAATCCCTCTGACGAAAGCTGCGATAGCAACGTTAATTAAAGGCAAGAAGAAGAAAAAAAAAACACTGGCATGACATGACATCAAGCCATTTTAACCTGTCTCTTAGATTTAAATTTAACTACGGTTATACCCGAACAAGTTTTATGTTGTTGCAGGCCTTACTGTTTTTGACCACGTGATTAGTGTCAGTTTGAGGAAAAGATAGGTCGTTATGGTAGCTTTATCACAGCTTTCCGGATTCATAATTAACCTACCCAGCTTTTTACCGTACGTGTTCTCTTGATTTTGTTGGGATTGTGAGTGAAGCTCGAGGTGCCAGCATGTGGATCGCACTGCACGATTCGATTTGACATTAACTTCTTGATGTTTTCTCATTAAACAAAACTATATTTCCGAAGCGCCTTGGAAATTTCCGGAAAACATCAGGACCGGAATTCAAGTTCAACACCACTTCCAATATTTCCGAAAGTACCTTCGGAAATTTCTGAAAAAGACCAGTACTTAATTTTACTCCAAATAACAGCTTTAGAAATTTTCGAAAAAGACCAGTACTTAATTTTGCTTCAACTAACAGCTTCGGAATTTTCCAAAGTCAATTGTAAAGTTCCAAAAAACACTAACCTAATTCAGCCAAATCAACAAAGTTCAGAAATTCCCGAAACTCATTCGGAAACTTCCGAAAAAGATTGGTACTGATTTATGCAAGTTCACGTCATTTCGGATATTTTCAAGGTGCATTCGGAAATTTTTTAAAAAGACCAATACCCTTTATCGAAGGCAAATACACTTTGAAAATTTCCGAAATTGATTTTAAAAAACTCCGTAAAACAACAATACACAAATCTAAGAAAGAGAACCACTTCAACTAAAACTTTTGACCACTTTTCTCATTCCTATATATCAATGCAACATCGCCTTGATAGCATGGATTTCCTATTGACCCAATCAAATGAAAATTTACAATTTACTAATAAAATTTTGCCGCTTTTCATCAAACTCCACACATAAGGATATTGCATCGAGCATCATCTCATGGCGGACTAATATTCCTTCACACATTCTCAATCACAAGCATTAATCCTCGCTAATCGAATTACCATTAACCATCAAAAATATATAGGGTCCTAGATGCACTTTTAGAACATACATTGCAACGTCCCATTTCTTAAGAAGCCTTTGTAGAGCATAAAAAACTACGAGCAATGTGGCTTTCTTATAAATTAACGAATATTTTTGTGGGAAAAAAGATTCTTCGCATACTTATACTCCTGGACTCTTTCACCACGAAAGTAAGCAATTTTTGTAAACAACAAAAAAAAAAAACTGTTGCGGATATCTAATCATATCTGTTAGCCACTTCACTAGTCAAAACACATATCCAAAGAAAGCATACATGCTTTTCCTTGATACCTCGAAGAAACGGTTGATTATACATTTCACAATGTAAATATATAATTCCTTTTCTTTTATTTTGGTAAATATCAATATGCCTTTAAACACGTTCATACATTATAACCTTACTTCACAGATATACATCACGCAAATACTAATTAGTATCGACAGTCCTTTCCGTTTCGGGCACTGGCGGAATTCGAAATTTTACGAAATCCGGTGAAAAACCGGTAAATTCCGAACAAATTTCATAAACCAAAATTTGAATACAAATTCCCTGAGTTTGCCGGTAAGTTCTTGAAAGCCGGTCGGTTTTGGCGAAATTTCGATCAGCAAGTGTTTTCCTTTTTTTAATTCTGGTCGTTTTTGGCCCATGTAAGTGTTTTTTTTTAATTCTTTACTCTTTTATTTCGTGATGTAAGTTTCAGTAAATACACACAATATACATTATTTTTTTAAAATTTTTATCCTAATAGGTTATATGAATATCATTGTAGTTATAAGATTTTATTTGATTTTTTTCTTTTGTTTATCGATTCAAATTTTAATTTGGATGAAACTTCTCGAAATTTCAGACGGTTTCTACTTTTCGAGCCTCGTCGAAACATCGAAATTTGGTGAAATCCGGTCAGATTTCGTCGGAATCGTAAACCCTGTTTAGAAGAACTCACGAATGTTAACGCATCTCCTTCTCCCACCATCATCTACTAGCACGGATCTCAACGCGCGTCCAATAACAAGACGCAGCTGCACAGTGAGCCGGGAGGCGAAGAAAAACCCTAACCAACAAGTAGATGGACGAAACTACCCTCCCGTCCACCCCCACCCCACCCCATGCTCGCATTCTCCAATTGATCCGGCGATCGAGCTCTCGGAGGGCCTCCACCTCTCCGCGCAGCCCTGCCGCTTTGCCTCCGCTTTGAACTCCACCAAGCTCTCTTGCTCAATCCGCCTCCGACTTGAGGGCCTTGTCGCGCACCGCAACAGTGAGTGGAAGAGCAGGAAGAAAGAGATGTGGGCGGCTTTGGGGAGGAGGTCGTTGGGTTACGGGCTTGTGGCGGCGGCGGAGACCCACGTGAAAGGGCGATCGATCTGCCTCAGTCCCCATCAGGGTTGGAAATTTTGAACCGAAATTTCGGAAATTTCGGCCCCCTACGATACGATATTATTTCGACCGAAATTTTTAAATTTTTTTCATGAATTTTGGTAATATTTGTTCAAATTCAACTAAAATTTGTCCAAAATTTTGGAAGTTTTGGACCGAAATTTCAGAAATTTTGGCATTTCGGTGGTGGCCGATCAAATCGGTTAAACCTTTTTGGTTTAACCTGGTCCCCATCACGACGGAGCGAAACCTCGCGGAGCGGGTCGGTGGTGAGGCGCCAGAGGCAGACGGCGACGCGCTGGGGCACAGGGATGAAGGCGTGCACCGTGCAGTGTGGTGTACTCCTTGGTGACGACGGTGGCCAGGTGGTCGCAAAGCTTGTCAAACACTACGCACGGAATGCGGAAGGCTCGCCGGAAGTCCGTCGGGCTCCTGCAGCATCGCTAGCCAAGCGCCTGAGCAACCACTATTCGTACATGCTCTTCGCCACGTCCTCTATCTTGCTGCACCCCGTTGTCGCCCTGAACTCGACTGCTCTATTATGCACGATGCCACCTACTCACACCTAGGGGTGAAAATGGGAGGGTATTTCCCGGCCGCCCGCCCGACCCGAGGCTCGCGGGAGGAATATGGGAGAAACAATGGAATACCCGATACTATCTGGGTTTGAATCCGACTTCGTTAGAAAATATGGGTTAGGATACGGGAAGATATGTATCGCCTGTATGTCCTATATTATAAAATATGTATGAAAATGTATTATAAATGCACCTATAAACATGATAAAAGATTGATTAATCGCTATTTTACGAGCTCACATGCAATATTGTATATTTTTTCTCTTGATGTATCTCTTTTGATACTTTAATTATCTTATTATATTTAATATCTATGAATTAGAGGTGCAAATAGATATCCGTTTCCAAATCCGATTCGAAGAAAATAATATGGGATATGATACGGGACGAGTGATATATTATCTGGCACTACCCGTACCCAATTCCGAATTTAAAGGAAAATATGGGTTAGGATATGAGAATGCCATAATCCGACCGTATCCGCCTGTTTCTCTATTTATTTTACTTAGAGCATCACCAACGGTCCCCTTATTCCATTCCTAATCCTAATATTTTGGGATTTTGATGAAAAAAAACACCTCCAACAGATCTCCTATTCGAATCCTAATTTATTAGAAACTCCTTCCCCACATCTTTCGGTCTCTTTATTTGAGGGAGAGAGACGGCGCTTCTACCGTTCCCAATCTGTCATTTGCGCTAGATTTTTCCTCCGGGGAAGTGCGACACGCGCGGAGGGAGCGCCACGAGCTCACGAGAGAGAGGAAGACGGAAAAAAAATTGATGATAGTTTAACAGAAGGGCCCACTTTTAGTTTTAGGGATAAAATTTAGGTTTTCTTTTGGAGTGGTATGTTTTCTGGCTACCTATTTTCTATTTAGGAAACGAAAAATAAATTTTTGGAACAGATTATACGTGATCTGTTGGTGATGCTCTAGAAGATCTGTAGTGGTGGCGGTGAAGCCAACACTGATAGACCCACATAATATGGACCATCCGATTGCCAGATCCAACGGTTCGGATAGATAGGCAAACGCACGTTTCACTCCGCATCTGCGCACCCCTAAGAGCATCTCCAACGGCCTATCCAAACCGGACTCTCTAAACATCCGTATAGCAACTCTCCATTTGATTTGGCTAGACAAACTAGTTATTCGCTCCAACAGCCTCTCCATCTACCCACTCTATTTTAAGTCTATGACACGGGGTCCCCACATGTCAATCACTGCTTCTTCTTCCTCCTCTCCCCTTCTTCCTCTTTCTCCCGTGCGAGGGAAGGCAATGACGGCGAGGGAAGGCAATGACGGCGGCGCTAGGACGGACGACACTGGGAGGACGACGACGGCGGCGCCGTGAGGACGACGATGGTGGCGCCGTGAGGACGACCATGGCGCGCCTCGAGGTCGCCGGGCTCTGTGAAGTCGGCAGCAGTTGAGGCACACGGGGAGCCGTCTCCCCAGCGTCGGCGGCCCTCGCAGAAGTGGCGTCGTGCTCCGGACGGCGCCGAGCCCCCCATGTGGCGGCAGAGCGGTGTATAGCGGGCGGCGGTGCCGACGACGGGCGCCGGGCTGAGGAGGAGGCGGAGCCAAGGACAGTTGCAGGCTATCACCATACATTTGGCAGATACTGCTCTGTCCATGGTGGATACAACCACAAACCAAAACAAACATAGGGAGGAGGAGCATGATGCATATCACACCATCTAAACTAGCCTAGATGACAGATAATAATTATACACGGGATTAGCATCGGATCGAACCAGATGACGATAATTATACATTAATACATAGGTCTAGCTATTTGACACTCCAGAGTAGAATCACACACTAACTGTCACTCAAGCTCTGAATCGACACCATCCTACTTAATATGCTTCCGCTGAATATTCAGTGTTCAGTGAACAACAAGCTTGGACATGAGTTCCTTGAGAATGGCAGGGCAGCTTGTGGTGAGATGCTCGAAGCCGTCGGTCGCCATGGTCGAGCTCAGGTGGTCGATGTATATGAAGTGCAGCATCGCCCTGAACACCGGCCCCTCGATGTCGTTGATGCGCGTTGGCGTGGCGGCGGTGGTGCTCCGCGGCTGCGCCATCGGGCCGAGGAGCTCCGCCTTGAGCACGGACGAGCGGGCGGCGAGCACGGACCTGTGCGCCTTGAACGTCTCGCCGCCAGCCTCGAGAGTGACGTCCGTGCCGTCCCCGCTGGCTAGCAGCTTGCCGAGGTGGCGGTGCAGGTCGGACGGCGGCACGGAGACGTAGGACGGAAATTCGGCGGCGGCGGCCACGGACGACAGTAGTTGTATTTACTGGATCTAGAGTTCTACCGGCCATCGACCGTTGCGATCTAGGCGGCGAGGTGTCCCGTGTGGAGGCCGTCGACCACTACGTCGCCACACTGGCCAGTGTAGCGCCGGGAGGACGGCGGCGGCGCTGGGCGGATGGCGCGGCGGGTAGGGAGGGCGCGGCGGACGGGATGGGAAAAGCGGGAGAGAGAGGAGAGAGGGGTGGAACCCACACCAGATGGCAAGCCATCCTGGCTAGCCAACTTTGGCTAGTGAGGTGAGGAATTTAGCCAGCCGGATAGTTTAGAGAGCCATTTAGCTAGTCTGTTAGAGTAGATTTTTTTTTCCAACTTAGCTAAATTTTAACTTAGAGAGCTATTTGGCTAGTTTCTTGGAGATGCTCTGATCTCATCCGCATCGGGCGGAACCTCTCGTCACAACGTAACCCACCGCCGGCTTCTCTCCCTACCGCGAATCCCTCCGCTCTCCACCGTGCCCCGCCACAATCCCCTTCGTCCCCATGTAGCCAATCCCTCGCACAATCACTTGTCGTCAGGTCACCGTCATCCCGCTCACGGTGGAAGAGAACTAGGGTTAGATATAGATTTATTTCATTGTTTATGTCTAGAACTATCTCATATAACTCCCATGGAACTATAAAATAACTATAATCATTATTATAACATTAGTTTTTTTTTTCTGTTGCAACGCACGGGAATTTTTCTAGTATATTAATAAATCTGAAACGGAGGGAGTAACTATTATAAATCTCGAAAGTTATTTTAAAACAATTTTCTAAGTTGAAAAATGGCATTAACCGAACCAAATTATCACGGGCTATCAGATGCACATGATGCTAGAGGATCCAAAACCCTCTTCACTTCCTTCTCCTGGAAGCCGTCGTCTCCCCAGTTCCGTTCCCCGCCTAGACCCCGAAAACCCCCAACCATTCCGCCGCGCGTGCTCCGCCCTAGTTATTCAAAAGCTTCTTTTGATTTCTACCTATGTCCTTTCTAAGAGCAGGTACAATAGCAGGCTATTAGCCAGCTATAAACATATTTTAATGAGATAAACGATGAGAGAGAAGAGCAGCGGGCTACAAATTTATAGCCAGCTGCAGCACGGACTCCAAGACGCAATGTGTGTATGACAGGTGGGACCATATATTAATAATATAGTAAGCAACTGTTGTATGAATTGGCTATTAGATTGGCTATAGATGAATTGAAGCTAGTAGTGGGCTATACTATTGAACTTGCTCTAATGATCGCTATACAGGAGTACAGGACCACCACCTTCGTACCTCGCCAATCACAACAACAGAGGCTGCAGCCTCCATCTTTCCATCCATATAACCTTAGGCCATTGCCCAGCCATGACAATTTGTTACTCTTAACTGCATTTGAGAACTAATTAATTTGTTTCTTAACGCATGCATTGCAGCAGGGCATCGCATGCTTATTCTTCCCAGTTACCAGGAAAAACTAATCCAGTGGAACAATTATGAACAACTCACATCTGGATAATTCTTTGTAGCATTTACAAGTGGAAGCAAATAATTTATGGCGTTGAGTCGAGGTACCTCTCATGTTCTCTGATTAATATTAGCACGATGCCTTTTCAAATACTATTCATGAACCAATATTTATATTCTACTGACAGGTAAAATGAAAATTCGGAAGGATATACTTACAGGACTACTGTGAATTTGGACTCAGGTCCACAAGGGGACTGTAAAGTCGTTTGCTTAATTATATTTCCTATTTCCAAATTTCCTTGTAAGTCAGATGATATATTTTGCTTAGAGATATCCCTGTTACGGATTCTTTCACATCAACATGCATATCCAAAACTAACTGGAGTGCTCCAGCAATTGATCTGATAGGTTTTGCTGTTTACTATGTTAGCTCTGTTCCATTAATTAGCACTGGATTGAAATTAATACCTTGACCATATTTTGCTCGGAGTTGGGATGAAATCACCACTGGGTTAATTTTGTGATGGCATATCCATCTAGCCATATGGCCAACTACATAGAGGAATAACTATGTATTTATTTGCTTAGATAAGTGAAATGCTCTGCTGGGTAAAAATGATTAATATGGTCAAGGGATTTTTGTTTGGCGTATATTGTTTCGATGTAATAGATATTTGGTTGTATTGCTGACAAAAATGTTTGATATAAAATTTTATTGATTCATGTAGATTAACAATTGATTCCACAAGCAAACGAAAGAGCGCGTTTCTTTAGACATTTATTATGGGTACACTTGCTATTTTTTTTTACTGAGGAGGTGTTTCTTAATTTTCAATCCCATTGTTACTTGAGGTGCTGTTAAGGAGGGACGATGTTGGAACTAGGGCTGTCAACGAGCCAAGCTCGAACGAGCTCGTCTGCCTAGGCTCGAGCTCGAGACAAGCTCGAGCCGAGCCTATAAAATGCTCGAGCTTTCTGACAGGCTTGGCTCGAGCTCGACCAAGCTCGAGCTCGACTACCGAGCTTGATTTTTAAGTAAAACAATATATATTTCAAAGATAATCTTTAAAAAAATAATTAATTTCTAGTTCATCATATTAGTAGAAGAGGAAAAAAGAATAAACTAAATATATGATGTCAATATAAGGTATACAAATAATATATTTGATCTCCTAATTTATTAAATAATAACAAAAATCATATATTACTAGGCTCGTTGGAAGCTCGACAAAGCTCGCGAGCTTAGGGAGAGGCTCGGGCTCGGCTCGTCAAGTTTTTTCTCAAATCTCCAAACCAATCTTCCATTTGTTTTGTTTTAAATTGAAGTAGTCATTGAACTAGTTGTAGAGCTAGAAATTTGAAAAATGAAAAAGAAGACAATAGGTTTGAAGTCGCTAAATCAACCCAATGAGTCACTGAATCATGTCCTGTTTAGGACAAGGGAAATTTGGTTAAACTTGTTTAGTTGTATCCTAAAAATTTCTCAAATTTAGAGTTGATGTATCTCCCATTTCAACTCCAACACTGATATATGTAAAGATAAAAGGTTTTCAAAAGTGAAAAATCTGGTTGAACCTTATATCTTGCTTGTTGAAATGAAGAAACACCTTAGTTATGAACTTATCTTCCGGTGAAAAAACATCTCAAATTCGTGCTAATTCTTCCGGTGGCAATTGCTAGTGTTCAAAGAGTGTTATCTTCGGTGAATCACGTGAAGAATAAGCTATGAAAAAGAATAGGAGTGCAATATATGAAATTTTGAAGATTGCATACCTACCTTTCTTAGCGTGGCTTTTTGTGCAAATTAAGGATGGTCACATCACTTCTCGCTTTCCAAACCATGGCACAAAGTTAAATTGTACTTTTCTTCAAGTGTTATGTAATTCATTGAAATTACGTGAGACATCTCCGGAATGTACTATTAGTGCTACTATGTGTACTCTAAAACATCTCAGTTTTGTTTCTTTTCATATGAAACAGTTCTTTTAACTCATTATATTCAGCTGCAAAATCCTTTGTCCGTCACAATTGCCCATGGACTCTGCCGTCGATGGCCCGAGACAACCTTCGGCTAGGGCGGGAAGCCGCCTCTGCACATGCTGCGGCGAGCGGAAGGCTGCCCTCAAGCGTCCCAAAACCCTAGAGCAGGTGTGCCTCTATGCCCCTCACATTTTCCGTGTAGTTTGTCCTGATGTTTCGAGACAATCCAGGTGCAATAATTTAGCTCTAGTAGCTTAAGATTAACAGACATTTTTTAATGTTTTTGTGAAAGTAGGAATACTGTGAAATGCGAAACCGTTTTTGTTTGGCAGCTGTAGATAGTGCTTACACATATTCTTCTAGATATGTAGGGAATGCTTCTACATTGTCTTTGAGGATGAGATCCATCAGACTATTGTTGAGAATAATTTGTTTAAACCTGGTGATCGTGTGGCCATTGGAGCTTCTGGTGGAAAAGGTATTTTCACACCTGTATATGCCATCACTAACTAATGAAATAGCATGTGTTCTTTATGCAACTCTTGACTACTTTCTTTCTTCATGTATAGCTATAATCTGCATGCTTCTTTCTTTATTCTGCTCTTGATTCTCCAACAGACTCAAATATTTTCATGTCATGACTGTTATGCAGATTCAACCGTGCTCGCATATGTGCTATCAGAGTTAAATCGTCGTCACAAATATTGTCTTGATTTGTTCCTCTTATCTGTGGATGAAGGAATTACTGGTTATAGAGACGACTCACTAGAAACTGTTAAAAGGAATGAAATACAGGTTCCCCTCCCCTCTGCCATCAACACAATAATACCTGTCTGCTGCAGCTTTTTCCTTTTAATATTGGTTCTATTTTTTACAGACATTTAATCACCAAATTTTACCATTTAAATGCATATTCATCAGTTGCTGATACAACCGACTTATTGCAGTATGGCCTGCCATTGAAAATAATTTCTTATAAGGACCTCTATGGCTGGACAATGGATGATATTGTGAAAGCAATTGGCCTAAAAAACAATTGTACCTTTTGTGGTGTTTTTCGACGTCAGGTAATTCTTACTTGCCTCTTTGGTGCAATTTTTTACTAGTTATAGGTTAAGCTTTACTGCCAATCCTTTTTTGTAGGCACTGGACCGAGGTTCTGCTCTCTTAAAAGTTGACAAGATTGTGACTGGACATAATGCTGATGACATTGCAGAAACTGTGTTATTGAATATATTACGTGGTGATATTGCACGGTTAGTGCTGATCATTCCTTTGTCCTTTTTTTTTCTGTGGTTGATGTTAATGCTGATTTTCTTTATATATAGGTTAAGTAGATGTACCTTTATAACTACTGGCGAAGATGGGCCAATCCCAAGATGCAAGCCTTTCAAATACACCTATGAGAAGGAGATTGTTATATATCCTTATTATGCAATATCCCATATATTCTCATGTGATCTTATGCTCTATTCATCAATTGTATGTTATTGTCCTTGACCCTATGGCACGTATGCATATTTCAAAAAGCTGGACTACTTCTCCACAGAATGTAATTTCTGGCTCCTTCCTATGTATAGGTGTTCAGGAATCACTGACTAGCATTCTCAATCATTCTTTTATACACACTAGCAATAATTCTGCTAAAAGAAATCTGCCATATACTTGAATATGCCATGAACTTTTGACAGTAGTATTATCTTCTACCGACTTTGAGATTAAATCCATTTAATTTTTCTGTATTTCACAATTCAGGCATATATTCACCAAATGCATACCGTGGATTTGCTCGTGAATTTATTAAAGATCTGGAAAGGATGAGGTAAAGGCTTCTGTTGTCCAAAGGAATGATCATTATTTTTCCATTTGTGTTTGGTCATTTGTTGGTAAATAGTAGCTTTGTCATCCAGAAGAGAGAAGCCTATTTCTTCCTTGCTTCTGAATATATATATTTTTTTATCTTGAACTTAGTAAATTATGATTGGTGCAGACCTAGAGCTATACTGGACATCATAAAATCAGGTGAGAATTTTAGGATCTCCACAACAACAAGGATGCCAGAGCAAGGAACATGTGAACGTTGTGGCTACATTTCTAGTCAGGTATAGTGATGGTATAATAATATATATATGTTGACTTTTTAGGACCTCTTCCTTACTGATTTACTCAATGAGACTGATGCTAATTAGAGTAAGTGAATAACAGAGGTGCTTTTGCTAAGTCATTAGATAGGTTGTCATTTTATTTTCGTTTTGAGGGAAACATTGTCAGTTTATTCAGCTATACCAGTTTATTTGTGCCGTTACAGTTTGTTTCTTTGAAGTGTTTGAATAACTCACCCATATGATAGTTCAGTCCATCTTGTGCATTCCATGAACTATCGAAACATGACCATGGCTGCTGAGGCCCTCTGCATTGTGCTCACTCATATAAAAAAGCTATCTAATGATGTGACTGGCATGAATTCCCCTGATTTCCAATGCTTTTACTGAACATCAGTTGACATTCTGGTCTTCGTAGAAATTATGCAAAGCATGCGTCTTGCTGGACGGATTGAATCGAGGCTTGCCAAAACTAGGCGTTGGGAGGACCAAAGGCGTAGCTGGAGGTGATAGTGACTGTGAGCAGCAGGCCAAACGTCCGGAGAGGAGCAGGTCGAGTCTGCAAGGAAAACATGGAAACATCGACTTTTAGATATTATCAGTTTTTTTGCTCAAAGCCTCAAAGGCTTCTGCCGAGATATTTTGTTAAAATGTCATTGTTGGTTTACTACACCTGGATCATTTGACATGATTCAGTTGTACAATCTGACTATGGGCCTGTTGGTAGCTTCTAGCTATTACAGTTTCTAGTCTAGCTTTTGGTTTAAGATTCTAGTCTAGCTTTTGGTTTAAGATTCTAAGAAACTGTAGTTGTAGAATCTAGAAAATAAACTAAGAGTCAGAAGCTGAAAAACCCAGCTTTTCTATATTCTTATAAGTTGGCTAAAAATAAGCTGCTTCTCGTAGTCTGAAGCTCTCCAAAAGGCCCATTGTAAGATGGCTTGCTAAACTGTCAGCTGGCTGATTCCACAGCATGTGTTCTGTACATGATTCGCGACGACCAGAGTCACCGCTGTACAGTCCACACAACGGTCGGCAGCGTGTTACATTATCCACTTATAAATCCTGTTTGAAACCAAATATGTTTTTGTTTGCTTTATCCCTTGATTTTTTATTTTTTATTTTATATATTAAAATATTTATAAGAACGATTTTTTTGTTTGAAAATTATTCCTTTATCAATCAATGGACAGTTGACTTTATGAAAAATTCTAAAAATAGTTAATAGTGGATACGAGAACACAATTATTTTTCAAACATTGTTTCTTAATAATAGATTAATAATAGATAGAAACCTGGCCTCTATATTCATATGTGCCACCATTTACTATTAAGCGATTTCCACGATTGGGATGAAGCGACCAAGACAACTAGGATAAGACATAGATCAAAATTATTCTCAAATATATTTGGATCACGTACGAATTTATATGTTCCTTCTGAGAAAATTACCTATGTGCCCCCTGAGTTTATTGATCAACCTACCCCGTTATAATCAGAACCTACTATGATTTAACAATCAAAATCTTTTTAAATTAATGTAAATAACTTTTTAGGCCTCCAAAAAACAAACATCATGGCTTTTAAAGCTATTCTTATAATGTAATATTGTACATAGATTAAGTTGGTAAAAGCCACGATTTATAAGCGATTTCACCCGTTGCAATGCACGGGCATTCTGCTAGTAAATTAAATATTAGAAAGTTGATTTTTAAAGGTTTCTAAAAGCACTGAGATAAAAGTTTCTATCACGGTTACGGATAAGACATACCTTCTATCCTACAATTCTTGGAATATACTGGTAAGGTATACCTTCACGTACACAGATTGTTCCCGTATATATCGTTTGGAATCCGTCCCAAATTACGGAAAATATCTCTACGAGTCAAGTGATTTCCAAAGTCTTACTCGGAGGGGATAGAATTTCTGTTATACCGTACCAGTTCAAATATCCTCAGGTCTTTCTTGGGGTCAAGATGATCCGCGGTATAAAAGGGACCTCCAGGGGGGAGTGAGGGGTATCCAATTCAACCACCAACACACCCACCATAGTTTGCGAAGCCGGAGTACGCGGAGCCAAGTCGCCGGGAGATCTCGTCGAAACCCTCGACTACGATCTCGTCGGTATCATCTGTCTCGACTACTCTCTTTGTAATCTGTTCTCATCATCATAAATCCCATATAAACTGTACTAGGGCTATTACCTGATTAGGGGCCTGAACCAGTATAATCCTTGTCTTTTGTCTGCTTGATATCGTACTACGTAGACCCTCGTTCCAACGTACCTCAGTACTCAACTCATCCGGTCCGCGAGTATCACTCGTCGACAGTTTCTACAAAAATCGTGGTAGTAGCTCCGAAAACGTGTTCATGATAATCCATATAGAATCATTTGAATTTAAGTTAGGGAAACATTTGAATCATTGTACAATTGTGCATAGGCTGAATCACATACACAGTTGAAGATAGAATTTATAAAAATATTTACAAAAATAAAATTATGTACTTAATTTATAAGGAAGACAACGCAGTGGGACAACAAAGGGAATTTATAAATCAAAACGATAGAATGCCATTATTTTTTTATTCGTGACGCATACATCAGCACATCAATAGAATTTGCGTTATTATGATAAAATAGTTAAGAAGTTCTATGGATAAACGATACGAATTTACACAGTTGAAGATGAATCATGTACACAGTTGAAGATATAATTTACAAAAATATTTACGAAAATATAATCATGTACTTAATTTATAAGGAAGACAACGCAGCGGGACGACAAAGCAATTTATAAATCGAAACGATAGAATGCCATTATTTTTCTATTCGGGACGCATACACATGCACACCAATAGAATTTGCGTTATTATGATAAGATAGTTAAGAAGTCCCATGGATAAACAATACGAATTTGTCCGTCTCGACGAATTGAGCTTGAGCTTATCCACCGACCCCTTCTACGTCATTAAACGCATATTGCATTTTTGTGCTCCTTTAATCGTTGATAATCTATTTATGTTTTATTAGACTCAGTTATTTTTTCGCCATGATATGTTGGATTGACATTGTCGATCCACAAAGTGAATCCGCACATCCTTGGATTGACCTAAGAAATAAATAAAGTTAGCCAGTAAGGTAGTAATATTATGCAAATGTTAGTGAAATTGAAAAAATGTAAGGCTTGGACGTACAACAAAGTTGTTATTTACGTTGGGGCAGACAAAATATCTCCTTCCACATGTTTCTTCTGCAAAGGAGGTAGCTATCTGGCAGCGACCTCTACAACCGCACTTTGAATGCTCGGACCATTTAGGTAAACCTAATGGATTGTTCTTTCAGTCTAAGCTAGCAAATTGTACCCGACATTCGTACTCCATCAATGACTGGTTGAATTGTGTGGTCGCCTCAGGTTGCGTTATTCTTTGACTGGTGGAAGTATCTCTTACCGTATCAATTCACTTTACAATTTGACATTTCCTTAGTCCTTCTCTTTGTACAATTTTATTAGGAGAGATGACATAGGTAAGTGCATGAAAGTAGTGATCAGTGTGTTGATTGAAAAACCCGCGCCTGGCCGATGGTGCTGGATCTGTGTTGGCGCGGACTTAGTCAATAACAACAACGGCCCGGGAGATCTGCTTAGCTCCAGTGCAGGACCAAAGGTTGATGAGATGCGGTCGTGCCAGTCAGTTTGATCCTGCAACTGACAAGACATACAAATAGTAGATCAATAAGCCGATCGGCTGACAAGCCGATGGAGTAGTTCCAGCCGATAGCTTTAGGGTCTTGAGCGACTTAGCCAATACCGGCATTAACCCTAAAGCGAATAGCAGCTGATACAAGTAAATCGAGATACTAAGACTAGATTAACTAATATATATGATAGATTAGGTGCTTACACTTACAAGATCAGAGTGTCGAAGCCCTAGTCCCGCCGATGCAAGACGCCATGACAAGAATAAACTCGTCGAAAAAGTAGAAAAGGTAAAAGGTGGCGATGCGCCGAATTGTATTGATCGTAGAGATAGTTTACATGGACCCCGGGTGTACATATTTATACCCATGGGTAGACACAATACTTGCTAAACAAGAAAGAAACTTTCCTAAAGATAAAAGGAAAACATAAAGTCCTTATATGACACTAAACACACTTTCCTAAAGATAAAAAGAAAACTAACGGACTTTTCCTAATTAATAGATACACTGCCATGCTGCATCCTCCTTGAACTCTGTCTCTTCTAGATAAGCTTTCCTTTAATAAATGAATTTCCTTAACCAAATATAGCAAGAATCTGGCTACGGCGAATTGACGACTCCCATCGGCCGATTCCTGGATTCTGAAGCCGATACTGACTCTAGACCCGATGGAGTAGTTCCAGCAAATGCCGATGCCAGCCAATAGTGTTAGGGTTTTGAGCTATCGGCTATATGTTTGATATAGAATCTGACACTTAAGCAAATAAGAATATATAGGCAATCGGTTGATGGACATAAATAACAATATAATCCAATCCATTAGAAACCAATCTGCTAACAATGGTATGATAAAGTAAGCATTGATCCTAAGGTTAAAGCATACATCGGTTGGAGGTCCAATGCCATAAAATCCACAAGATTAGATTAAACAGTGAAACCTCTGTTGCCATCGGCTAAATCCAATCTATATGCAATCCTTGTAAGCCTGATGCAACGTCTAGATAACTCATCAGCTGAAACCCCGATGAAACCCTTATAGGCAATCGAAAGGCAGGCTAGAGATTACGGTTCTAAGCACGACTAAGGTTGATGCAACTCAGAGTATGCAAAGAAACATAATATCTAGATAATCAAACCCTCGACTGATTCTAAGGGTGGTGGATACCTTAGCTAATCTAATCTACTAAAGCGATTTAGCCGGTATCGGCATTAACCCTAAAGCGAATAGCAGCCGATATAAGTAAATCGAGATATTAAGACTAGATTAACTAACATATATGATAGATTAGGTGCTTACACTTACAAGATCGAAGTGTCGAAGCCCTAGCCCCGCCGATGCAAGCCACCATGATAAGAATAAACTCGTCGAAAAAGTAGAAAAGGTTAAAGGTGGCGATGCGCCGAATTGTATTGATCGTAGAGATAGTTTACATGGACCCCAGATGTACATATTTATACCCATGGGTAGACACAATACTTGCTAAACAAGAAAGAAACTTTTCTAAAGATAAAAGGAAAACATAAAGTCCTTATATGACACTAAGCACACTTTCCTAAAGGTAAAAAGGAAACTAACAGACTTTTCCTAATTAATAGATACACTGCCATGCCGCATCCTCCTTGAACTCGGTCTCTTCTGGATAAGCTTTCCTTTAATAGATTAATTTCCTTAACCAAATATAGCAAGAATCCGGCTATGGCGACTTGACGACTCCCATCAGCCGATTCCAGGATTCTGAAGCCGATACTGACTCTAGACCGATGATGACTTCGGGGCTTACCAAATTTCACTGTTAACACAGTGGT
>CM020186.1:988315-1013537 GCA_009805545.1 Oryza longistaminata
GGGTTTTCGGACACGAATGAAAAAACTAATTTCATAACTCGCCTGGAAACCGCGAGACGAATCTTTCGAGCCTAATTAATCTGCCATTAGCACATGTGCGTTACTATAGCACTTATAGCTAATCATGAACTAATTAGGCTAAAAAAAATTCGTCTCACGATTTCCCCCTATCTGTACAATTAGTTTTTCTTTTAATCTACATTTAATGCTCCATGCATGTATTCAAGATTAATATAATGTTTTTGGAAAAAACTTTTTGGGAACTAAATAGCGCCTAACACTGGGGGGCAAACATCTGCACTGCACGGCAGTGGTGATGATCTTGTCCTGATTCGTAGGAGTAGCTGAGTAGGACATCAATCGCATTGCTCGTCAGCTGCCTAGAAAGCGATATTGTCTTGTCCCGTGTTTAACCTTTACCTTTTGACGATTGTAGCCGTTCCTTTTCGGATTTCATGTGCTGCAGCCTGCGGTGCTGCCTCCCAGTTCCAGCTAGCACCCAAAAAGAAAGACTCAGGAATTGGACGAAATTCATTAAGAAACAAAAACGGGGGAAATGTGTGGATCTGCTTGATGTTTACTGTTCCTAATAGGGCCATTGCCTCGGCTTAACAACGCAATAAAAATATTTAAATGTAAAATATATTTTTTATATCGATCGAAAGGCTAATATTAAAATAGACTACCACAAAAATCAGTTCTTTTAATGAAGTTTTTTTATGACTTATAGTCAGACAGTGAGAGAGAAAGAGCTTTTTAGTACCGACGACGTTATACTAATACGAGTACTCCATCATTCCAAAAATATAAATAATTTTATTGGATGTAATATATACTAGCACTAAAAATCTGAATATGACGTATTCTTTGGTGAGGACAACAATCTATTTGACGGAAACTCTTTAGTTATATTTACAGTATTAGAATATATCTCATATAATAAAAAAAATAGATTATGCTCAAAGGAGAAAGGGTGTTCCTGTTCAAATTCGGACCGTTCTTTTTAAAAGAGATTGCATATTTTCCCTGGGAGAATTTAACAGATTGCAGAGATTGTTAATCATTAATTATCATGGTTATGTGCTGGGATGTAAACCATTTCCATTATCTAAAAGAATCATCATGGTTAGGTACAGTAAGTGAGTCGTTTCAAACCATATTACAGTCAGTGAGCCAATAGGAGTGTTTGATTGTTGAAATTTGCTTCGGTCCAATAAAAAATACCTCGAGGTACTGGTAACTCACGGTAATAAATCATTTTCGATCGCTGGATCTAGTTGGACAAGATGGGTATTGCTATATCCAACGATCGAAAACGATTTGATATCGTGAGGTATCAATACCTTGAGATACTTTTTTGTTGTACCGGAGCAAATCTCCTGTAAGTAAAAACTCTGTTCTTATTTGGCTTTCTAACAAAGCTGGGTCAATAGATCTATTTTTTTTTTTAAAAAAAAGAAGTTGCGTATGTCATGCAAAATATTTTTTTTTTGTGAAATAAATAAAGCTAATTTCAGATGGACCAGGTGGAACATACTTTTGCTTATGTATATGCTCATTATATTTTTCATTTCATCTCCTAACGTTGAGCTTATGCCTTGCTGTGTCAGGTGGAGGATCTTGGTAATCTGATCAAGCTATACACGGACTGGCATTTTCGCTTGATACCTTATTACTCCTTTGATCAGTTTGTGTGAAAAGTCGAGAAAGTGGTTGCTAGTATAAACAGATAGAAGAGCAGGACGATGCATTTCGCTCAAATGCAGGAGAAGAACGGTGTGTAAACCGCGAAGAAAAGCCGGATGTTATGAGAACATACGCATTATTGCACGCGACCTTTATTTAGGCCCTTAGAGCCCGGTGTTTATTTATGTCCAAGATTTCCACCGACTTGAGCTGTACTTCCATATAGTACATGGCGTTTCAAAGGCCGTATATATATGCAATAATCAGAGCTGAGTCATGGCATCGAAAAAAAGAAGGCTGCCATCACGAAGCAATGGAGTGGGTATCATGGGAAAGAGCCAGCATTATGTGACTATGAAATCAATGGAGTCATGTGCTCTGCTCATTGCCAAGAATTTCAATGCCATAGTCATCAAACTCATCAACACTACAGCTATGGTTTGAGTCGCCTCGCCGACCCGTTGCACCGCACTACTCCAATTATCAACCGGATCTAAACTGTTTTACAATAAAAGGACGTGAATATTAGAAAAAAAAAACTAATATCAAATAATTAGAAGGGGTGAGGCTTTAAACCCAAATTATCTACCCCACCACCTCGTGGAGCTAGCAGAAAGAACTCTCAGCCGTTTCTCTAAACTGTTCTACGTGTGTGTTTAGTTCCTGAAAAAAGTTGTAAGTTTGAAGAAAGATTGGAGTTTGGAAAAAAAAGTTGGAAGTTTTTTATGTGATATGATGTGATGGAAAGTTGGGAATCGGGGGAAATTTAGTTCGCGAAATAAAAATTTTTTGTTGTCACATCGGACGTTTGACCGGATGTCGGAAAGGGTTTTCGGACACGAATGAAAAAACTAATTTCATAACTCGCCTGGAAACCGCGAGACGAATCTTTCGAGCCTAATTAATCTGCCATTAGCACATGTGCGTTACTATAGCACTTATAGCTAATCATGAACTAATTAGGCTAAAAAAATTCGTCTCGCGATTTCCATGCAAACTGTACAATTAGTTTTTTTATTATTTAATGTTCCATGCATGTGTCCAAAGATTCGATGTGACGTTTTTGGGAAAATTTGTTGGGAACTAAACAAGGCCTAAGGCTGTGTTTAGATCTAGGGGTGTAAAATTTTGGCGTGTCACATTGGATATACGACACACATTTGAAGTATTAAACATAGTCTAATAACAAAACATATTACATAATCCGCCTATAAATCGGGAGATGAATTTATTAAGCCTAATTAATCCGTCATTAGCAAATATTTACTGTAGCACCACATTGTCAAATCATGGCGCAATTAGGCTTAAAAGATTCGTCTCGCAATTTACGCGCAATCTGTGTAATTAGTTTTTTTTATTTATATTTAATACTCTATGCATGTGCCCAAACATTCGATGTGATAGGGTGTAAAATTTTGCCAGGTGATCTAAATATACCCTAATTAATTTAGAACCTTATCAGTCACAAAAAGAACCATAAAATTGGCATTCAATTAAAATGCAACGAAAAATATGTGCGGTAATGTTTCTTGAGCAAATGCTCCTTGTCCATATTAAATTTGAAGTTACATATCTCTACTTTATATAGAGACTTTTAAAAGACAACAGAATTTTACTTATAAAGTCAGTAAAACTCATAAGAACGGGATTGGTTATCTCAAACGGACCTAAAGCCTCATCTCTTTCGGACAGGGCCCCCGTCACTAAGCAAAGGTCACTGATGTGAGAAAATATCTTAATTGGGCATCCGGCCATCACGAATGACACACATCTCAATCAGGCCAACACTATAGCCCCATCACAGATGACTCTCATATCTAACGGGCCAACACTATAGCTCGTCACGGATAACTCTCATCTCTAACGGGCCAACATTATAGCCCGTCATGAATGACTCTCATCTCTAACGCGCCTAAACTATAGCCCGTCACGGATGATTGTCATCTTAATTGGGTCTAAATTATAGCATGTCAAGGATGAGTATAATCCAAAAAAAATTCTTTTTTGGCTAGCCTCAGGCCTTTGTTAGCCACGCCCTCGGGCCGGTCTTCTCTGCACACTTTGTCCTCACTCGTGTGCACCCGGTCGGTCACCCATCCCGAAATTGCTCTACCCGGGAAGAATTTCCCGGTCGATTCTCCACCCTAATCACGCTTAACCTCAGAGTTCTTTGGAGATCAGCTTCCAGAGAAGAAGTTGTACATTCATTCACATACACAACCATCAATATATTTAACACAACCACATTCACATAACATCCATTTTTTTGAAATGACACATAACATTCATTTTGATCACATATTTCACATCCATTCACATATTTCACCAGCAAAACTGAGTTAATTGGATCAAATATATATTTAGTAAGTATTAACATGATGAGGAGGCAAATCAAACTTCTAGGCAAAAAAAAATTGAATTGAATTTTATGATACTAAATGAACTCATATGAAAAAGTTGTCAAAGACAAAGTTGTAGAACCCATTGAGATCTACCAATTTTATTTTGGTCATTTCTCCATCTGGGTTTGATTGAACTATATAAAATTTAAATTTTAAAATATAAGAAATTTAAATAATTTTTCGGGTAGTAAATGATTTCAAATAGAAAAATTGTCAACAACAAAGTTGTATAACTCATCAAGATCTATAACTTTTATTTTGGTCATGTTTCTATGTAACATTTTTTGAACAGTTTGAATTTGACTTTGAAAATATGACAACTTTAAACAATATTTTCAAATACTAAATGATTTCAATTGGAAAAGTCATGAACAACAAAGTCACGTCCATGTGGTATTGTCACATCAGTGCCACATAGGATCCTAGAGGGGATGTGTCAATTTGGGACCTAAACGATACACTTTGACAAGTTCTGGGATCTAAATATGCATTTTGAGAGTTTAGGGACCTATATGACACAACTCTACTAGTTTAAGGACTGCCAATGCACTTTACTCTATCAAGATTTTACAACTTTTATTTTGGTCATTTTTCTATATATTTGTATATAAACTTTTTAAAAAAACACATCATTTAACAGTTTAAAAAGTGTGCACGCGGAAAATGAGAGAGGAGTGGTAGGAACTTGCTATTACAAACCCACCCTAATTTGGGAATTTCCCCCACCACCATCCAGTCGTGGCAAGTCAACTCAAAGGATGGATATCGTGCCGTTCGGCGAATCTGTAGGACGATACACGCAGATTTATTTACTGTAGCAGTAACTATCGGTGAACGTACCGTACCGTACAAACGTGCAGTGGGAGTGGGGCGCACATGCACTCAACAAAACGCCGAGCTACGTACACCGTGATCGATAGATAATGTTAGCACTCGTACTCTTCACTAGCTGACAACAAAAGGCAGGCCTGCTAATCGTCAAACGATGTCCGTTTTGTCCATCAACCATGTGAATAATACAAGGAGACAGGGAGAAAGGAAAGGGAGAGAGTGTGCTTGATCTGTACTTTACTTGGATGATACGCGAGATAACAATGGTTCCCCCCTCCACTTGCCAGTACATGGCTTTGGTTCGACGCATTTTTATTTCCGCGAGGGGTTTTGACGCATTTCGCGGCTGGATATGATGTTCATACATGTACATACACATCGCAGGGGCTGTGTTTAGTTCACGCTAAAATTGAAACTTTGGTTGAAATTGGAACGATGTGATGAAAAAGTTGAAAGTTTACGTGCGTAGGAAAGTTTTGATGTGATGGAAAAATTAAAAATTTGATGAAAAAGTTTAGAACTAAACAAGGCCGCAATATACTGGAGTAGCAGTAGTACTACTGTTTTCTTTTTAGCAATCAGGAGTACCACTGTAGGAGCCGCTACTTCGGTGGTGTTCTTTTCTCCTGAAGATGAAGATGAAAATTAAGTTTTTTACATAAAATGAGATAGTATTAACGTATAATTAATTGAGTTTTAATTATTACAAGCTTGTAAAATACTCCTTTCGTTCTAAAATATAAGCATTTTTAACTATAAATCTAGACAATTATGTGTCCAGATTCATAGTAAAAATTGTTATATTTTGGGACGGAGGTAGTAGATTAATATGATATTTTAGAGCAACTTTCGTATAAAAAGTTTTCGCACGAAACACATCGTTTAGTAGTTTAAAAAACGTACCATAAAAATCTTAATCTTCATCTAATTTTTTTTCCGTGGGACGGTGGGAGTAGTATCATGGCCTAATTAGTTGACCGAGCGCTCGACATCCGTCAACGACTCAAATCATGCGCGCGCGACGCCCCAGTTATTACGCGTTGGCATGTCATTAGCGGAGTACTACTAATTTACACTTAGCTCTAATTCATGGCACGTACTTACGTGATGTGAATTGTGAGATGCGAGCGTGACGCGGCGCGCCATGTGCAGATTAATAGATACACTGCCATGCCGCATCCTCCTTGAACTCGGTCTCTTCTGGATAAGCTTTCCTTTAATAGATTAATTTCCTTAACCAAATATAGCAAGAATCCGGCTATGGCGACTTGACGACTCCCATCAGCCGATTCCAGGATTCTGAAGCCGATACTGACTCTAGACCGATGATGACTTCGGGGCTTACCAAATTTCACTGTTAACACAGTGGTCGTGAAAAAAAGAATGATATGACGAAATTGTCTTCGACAATGTTAACACACACGAAGCAACTTTGTCGTAGAGTTTGTTATCTTACGGACCTTATCATCTGACAATGGTCCCCACAACGACACTCTAGATGCTTCTGCCATGTGAGGAGTCCTAGGGGATTTACTTGCCATTCTAATGGTTATTCAGCAATTCATCATTCGTGCTCATCCTTTCGCCTGAGGTTGTCCGATCTTGTTTCACTACGTGAATATCGACGTGTTTTGTCGTTATGTGGGTTCTCCGTATCTACCCACTCAATGAAGTTGCACACCGTACGGTATGTCTACGAAAGATGTTATGATTGTGTAGAAACCAGTTAGCATTTTATGTATTGAGTATAGTTAATTGAACTTGAAACAAATGAATCATACCTGATCAATGTTTGGGCATTGGAAGAATCTCCTGCCCCCGAAGTTCTACCGTGAGGGATGTTTGGAGTATGCATCGATCACCGCAAGCGCACAATGGGCGGTCACACCATGGTGGAAACAGACCGGCTAAAGGATCACTTCGCCAGTTAAGTTGCTCAAGAAATGGAGCTTCCATTCTCTCTAGATCTGTGGGAATGTGAAAAAAAAATATGGCGAGCTTGTATTCGGCTTGTCCATTTTACTAAGGTCCGTCTATATATAGTGGAGCAACTAGTGCGACGAGAGTCGATTGTCACCACGCATGTGACAACACAATCACACGCGAGCAGGCTTTTTACCTGACAATGCAGTGCTGAAAGTTGATCGTGACAACTCGAGCTGGCACTGTGTCCACATACTTTGGTTTACTGTGCGACCTAATGGACCCGATCTTCACGTGCCGAAAGTATGTTGCCGTGTGCGTAAGTAGTAGTAAGGTTTCTACGGCGTACCGATGATGTGTTCGTCCACTGTGGTTTACTGTGCGACCTAATGGACCTAATCGTCACATGCCGGAAGTTTGTTGTCGTATGTATAAGTAGTTGTAAGGTTTTTGTAGTGTGTCGACGACATGAAACCAAAAGAAAAGTGCGCAAAAGATTGGAAGAGGTGGATCACTACTGCCGAAGCCTCTTACCCCTATCCTTCCTACCTTGCGCCCTAACATGTCCTTGGGAGTACATCAGATGGTCTGGTGGTACAGCATGGCCTGCCCGTCCCTCCGGTACTGGTGTGGCCATTGGCTGCTCCTGGGTCTGAGCAGTTGGAGATCCTGCAAGCTGTGAGGAACAAAGTATCTCCTAGTTTGGCTCGTGGCCATGGTGGTGCTGGAACTGGTGGAGGTACCACGTCCACGGCGCTGCGACAGGAGAAGACACGCATCTTGGACTGCATCCGGTCAAACGTCATCCCCTGCTCAACATAACTCAAGTGCAAGGCAGCGTCCAACCTGAATACCACCGAGTTAATGTCGGCATTGACAGCTCGTGCGGTGTCGGCCTATTAGAGACATACGTAAGCATGTTAGTACTGATCAGACAAAAGAAAAATAAAGAATTGAGCAGGAGTTCGACTTACCCCGCGGAAGTAGTTTCGGTCACGGTGCGTGGGGTGCTCATCTGTGACAGCGGCAACATGCGGCTATGGCACGGTAGGAGTGAAGGTCTATTAATAGTTCGACGTCGGCAGCCGTGGTGATCGTGTCGAGGAGGCCGAGCTCCACCGCCGCCTTCAGCGTCATGGTGACGGCGAAGGCGTAGACGAGTTCTTGCGCGTGCTTGCATGTCGTCTCCTCGTCTAGCTCGCCGGCAACGGCATTACCAGTGAGTACAGTTCCGTTCACTCCATTGGTCTTGTCCATGGTGAACAATCTTTGTAATAAGATGCTAGCTAAGTCTGAGTTGAGCCTGAATTATATGGTCCCATTCACCCTGCGTGACATATATATATGAAGAGATTAGAGAAGAAATATCAAGGTGATCAAGTACTGTCCCTTTCTTTGTGGTCTAATTAATTGTAACATTTGTGAAAAAATTGACATGTTAGATTCAACATTTGGAAAATTCAAAGGATAGAAAACACAACCTCTTTGTTTCAAATTCATTTTAGATTTCCAAGGCATCTTCTCTGTTTCTCTCTCCATTCTCACTCTGGCAAATCAAAATGTAATCTTAGGGCCCCTTTGGACTGAAGGATTTTTTTTAGAAAAAGTAGGGTAATTCATCCGAAAGAATAATATTCCTATGAGTTATTTGGATTGTATGATTACTTCAAAGGATTGCATGAGGACCAACCTCATCGTTTCCAATTCGTTTTAGATTTCCAAGGCATCAGCTGTTTGTTCTCTATCTGTCTGTTTCAAATTCCTTTGAGATTTCCATGGCAACTTCTTTCTTTTTCTCTTCATTCTCTTTCTGGGAAATTAATATATAATCTCAAAATTGTTATGTTTTTCCTTGTAATACATCCAAGGGTTTTTAAATGGTATGACATTATAAGTTTACTGCCTCTATCTGAAAATGTTGGCATTTTTAAGGTAGGCACACGTATTAAGAAAGTTGGTAGAAAATAATAGAAAGAAGGTTATGATTTGTTAAGAAGAGAAAGTGAGTAATGTAGGCTGTGTTTAGTTAAGCGTGAAGTTTGGATTTTAGTTGAAATTAGATATGATGTGACTGAAAAGTTGTGTGTGTATGACAGGTTGATGTGATGGAAAAGGACTGAAGTTTGGATCCAAACTTTGGATCTAAACACAGCCGTAATTAAATGGAACATGATTGTGATTGGTTCAGAGAAGATGATAGGTGAAAAATAGCTTCATTTTAGGAGAAGCTACTGTACTAGAAATAACTATATTTTAGAACGGAGAAAGTACGTTTTACCTGCTGTATTTTAAGATTACTGAGCTCCAAATGAGCTTAACTATAGGACACTTATGCATTTGTATAGATGTTAAAAAAAATAGTACCTCAGTAGCCACTAATTGTTTAGCTCAGTAATTACCTCATGTTAAAAGAACAATAGGCTTTTCACCATATACGGTACGGCTGTCAACTTTGGTGTGCACGCACATGGTTTGTTTTAACCTTGGTATTACATTAGTTTGTTTAATTTAATTATCTCATCCTTACATGCCGTACGTCTGGACTGGTACGCTATCAGTTCAATACGTTTTTTTAAGGCATTTGTTTTTCTTTATACATCTTAATATATGAAAATCTAATGGCTTTGACCATTTATATTACTATATCTAATGGCAATCGTTGGTGCAGACAGGCATGGAAGCTTCCTGTCTTTGTGCTGTGAACGAAAGGTCAAAGCCTTAATTAGTTAATTGATTAATCTTAAGAAAAATAAATCAAATATTTTGCCGCCGTCCAAATCCGTGAAGTGATCGCAGATCAAGGCGCTAATGTTCTGACTTCTGTTTGGATGGTCCACGTAGTAGATTTGGTGCAATCTGCCCCTAAGATGAGACAAGGATATTACATTATTTCTTCCATGAGGACCATGACTCCATGTTAAAAATAGGTAAACATGTCCTTATCCCGGTGAAAGGAACAGTGGCGAATTTTGTTCAGCCTGGACGGACGGTCACAAACATTTGAAGTAAATTAAACAACTGAGTGCTCATATATCATCGATCGATAACATTGACAACCAGAAACATTTGTAGAAAAGTATGTATAGCCCAACCTGCATGTAAATGTATATCTTTACATTTAGGGATTGAGCAATTTTATTTTACGGTACCTGAGGAGGTACCGAGAGGTACCAAAAATTTAGTATAAAATTAGGTACCTTCTATTATCTAGATACCAAAAGTTATCAAATTTATTATAGAAAAAGTGGTACTTGCTAGTACCTACTCAAAAACTGTAAAATTGCTCTTACGGATTAGTTTTGTCTTCAAAGCAAAACTCTTTTTTATAACTCCGATGCGAGGAAAATTCCCAATTGGTTGCATTGGATTCTTTATTACGGTTGTATAACCGGGAGTATAGGAGGTTCCCAACCGGGACTAAAGCCCCTTTCTCTAGCAGTGATATGTGTTTATTACAATTACAACTTCTCATGCATCAGTTCTGCCATCTGCATATACTGGTATATATATTGTGAGTCCAATAAATCAATAGAGTATAGCTGATTATGAACAGTGCTGTATATATATGTACGTGCTTACACATATGTACAAATTTATAGATCCACTACAAGTTACGGAGTAACTACTACACATAATTTTGGCCATCCGATTTTATATCAACGGTAATGATATAGGCCGTGTTTAGTTTCCCCCTATTCCGAACTTTCTATCACATCATATCACATCAAAAATTTTCCTACACACATAAACTTTTAACTTTTTTCTCAAACTCCCAACTTTCTTTAAACTTTCAACTTTTTTCAGGAACTAGACACGCCCATAGTAACAATATGAACAGGACTCCGTACTGCAGTATTTTGCTACAGTGCTATATATGGACTGTGCAGTGTGTAATCTAGAGATTCTAGACCGTCCGATTTGCATCCAATGATGCTCACTGCAGCTGTTTAAGGCTGTGTTTAGATCATTGCAAAGTTTGGAAAATGACTGAAATTGGACATGATGTGACTGAAAAGTTGTGTGTGTATGACAGGTTGATGTGATGGAAAAGGACTGAAGTTTGGATCCAAACTTTGGATCTAAACACAGCCAAGTTGCGGTCAGCTGATCCAAACTAATCCCATACATACCAGGCGAAACAAATTAATAGCTCCCTTTTTGTAGCCAGGTACCAGCTGCACGTACGTTCATGATCATGGGCTCATGGCCGAACTGTTTGGCGTACGTTATATGTACGCTGGGATGGTTTGATAGAGCCCCAACTGTACGTGCTCAGGACGAGATATATACACCGATATAGGATCATCTGGCCAGAGTTTTAGCTGAACGATTGGAAAATAAGTGCATGAAATACAGTATATTCTTACATGTATAGTAACTGGGGGCTCAAAAAGATATAAAGTCCTCATTATGGAACACTCATTTTTAATGTGGATTGGAATGCTACTCCTACGTACTCCGGAGTAGGTGTAGTAATCTCGACAGCATTATAGCTGTTGCTGTGATAGCTTTGGTTTTGATCAGGGTAGGTTAATTTAGGGCGCTTGCAGTTTGCAGGGTTGCAGCTGGTACGGTAGACAGATGAGATTCCAACGCCGCGCATGCATGCATGCAGGAAGACAGAAAGTAGCTGAAAGTACTAATGAGAATCTAATGCGATGCATGCGCCACCAAGGGTGTGTTTAGTTGGGGAAAAGAAAATTTTTGGGTGTCACATCGAACGTTTGACCGGATATCGGAAGGGGTTTTGGACACGAATGGAAAAACTAATTTCAGAACTCGCCTGGAAACCGCGAGACGAATCTTTTGAGACTAATTAAGCCGTCATTAGCACATTTTATTATGAACAATTTCGTGAGCACGGTAGTATCACATGACACTGAGAATATGTAATACATCTTCGCGGACAGTGAGAAAAAGGGTCGTCCTCCACGTTTTCTTCTTCCTTCAATTTCTCCAATATAACGTACAGCTTGGCACATATCTGTACAAACCGCGGTACTGGTAAACAAAAACAACGTACACAGCATACTATTTTAGGATCCTCATGCTGGTACAGCCACAGGTTTTTGGCTGGTCTTGATTCCCTTGATAGCTGCAAAATTGCAAGAGGAACAACATAAGCATATTACCATCTGCTAGTAAACTATGTCAGAAATTCATGTTTAAGAACTTAGTGTTTGATGATTGAATGCGTATGTCACTGAAAAGAAGCCATGCCTTCTGCATAGTCTGGAGCCCCGAAAACGGCTGAACCAGCAACAATGGCGTTGGCCCCAGCTTCAATGACCTGTTATTCAATGAAACAACAAATTAACACCCAACTGAACCATAATTCTAGTCCAAAACTGTTATTGGTATTCAGTAGTGAAAAAAATAACAGTAACATAAAGCTAGAAATCAGGTGACCTTGTAGGCGTTTTTGGGACCAACTCCACCATCAACCTCAATCCAAGGGTTTACTCCCTATTAAAAGAATGAAATGCACGCTTAGAGCACCGGCTCAGTGAGAATACATGCAGGAAATGAGGATATACCTTCTCTGCACATAATCTTCTCAACTCTGCAATCTTCTTCACTTGGCTTTCAATAAAGCTCTGCCCACCAAACCCAGGATTCACCGACATAATCAATACTAGATCAACAACTGCGCAGACAAATGTAGTAGCTTGTCAGTTGTCGGAGTATACGCCTGTTGGGCTATTGATGAACTAAAGAAATATTAGTGTCGTACGGTGAGAAAGACATGTAAATTTCTACTGTGAGTGCTGTTAATAATTATGCTTAATCCAAGGAAACGAAGTGACTACAGGCAGGATAGTCAAGAAAGTCAAGATTGGAATGCAGTCAGGACTCATCAAATTTTCACCAGAAATAGCACAGTTTTGACTCTTAACTAAAATTGCATTATGGCTATGCTTATAAAAACTGCAATAGGTAACTAAATAACAGGAGTGACTTGTCTAATTCACAAAATTACAAACATAATCTAAACATGTCATGTGTGCTCCTTCAACATCAACATATCACACTTAACAACTAATATAAGGATTGATACATTGAAAATAATAACAAAATTCATACGACTACCAAGTAGAATTTGGACATCAATCCATCAATAGATTTACACACGTGTCAACACCCTATAAATATTGGAGTGAGAATAGTCTTACCATCAAGTACATAATCTATCGCAGTGAGAGGGGTTGCAGGATTCAAAACAACTCCAGCCTTTGCTCCAAGACTTTTAATCTGAAAAAATGTGAGACCACTACGTCACTTTTAGATTTTTATCCTTAGAATAAAAATGCAATTACTGCCAAAAATGAATATGGAGTATATCTCAAGTTCAACTAGAATTAGACAGGTAAGAAATCAACTTATTGCAGTCCCGATCACCATGTCAAGGAAATGGTTAGCTCAAGGAGCAAACGATAACCATTATCTAGTATATAAAGGATCCAAGAAACAATTTGGTAAGTAGTCCTAAAGTACAGTATACAAGTATATTACAGTATGATCCTTTGACAGGAGACTAGTGAAAGTCCAGTTTCCTCCCGGTCACATACCAGTAAAACTCATAAAACAAAATACTGATTCAATTTGGAGAGGAATCCACACTTCTACAGTGGTATGCTAATTCATGAATGACTGAAAGAGCGAGGATGAGCTATCTCAAATATTAACTAGTAAAAGATGCCAATCTTTACCTGATTGACTGTTCGGTGTAGATGGATGGTTGACGATTGCTCACAGTGAACGCTAACAATATCAGCACCTGCCTTGATAAAATCTGGAACTCGTTGCTCAGGTTCCACAATCATCTGCAATAAATAAGATAACAAACTGCCAAATTAGCAAGGGTGAAAGTAAAATTACAGCACATAAATACCTAAAATTTCAGTAAGGCTTCTCAAGAAGTACCAGATGCACATCCAACGGAAGATCAGTGACTGGCCGCAGAGCATCAACAACCAAAGGTCCGATTGTGATATTTGGCACAAAACGTCCATCCATGACATCAACATGAATCCAGTCACATCCTGCCACCTCCACAGCTTTTACCTAGTAATATTATTCACATAATATATTATCAATCTATTCTCTGTCTCATGATATCGATCTATTATTCCAATATATAGTAGCCTAAATGATCCTCCTATATATATTTCCATGTCATGGTGGTTTGATGGAGGCTAGAATCTTTACAGACCTGCTCGCCAAGCTTGGAAAAGTTTGCAGAAAGAATGGAAGGGGACACGATGATGTCATTCTTCGAGAACTTGTCAACCCTGGATGATGCCCTCACTCGGAATGCTTTCCTGCAAAGCATCAAGGGAAAAACAGAATGAGAACCTTAAGATCACAGCACTTAACCAAGATAAGAAAGCAGTGAAGTCCTCAACATGTGATTTTAAGTTTAACCAGCATTTGTACCTTTTGTTGTCATGTTAACTAGGCAATATATGCATCACTTACAAAACACAAATAACAGATAGCATCATATCAACAGTAAAGGTTCTAAGAAATGCCATGGCTGGCGTCCTGATGAACTCCTCAAGTCAACTGGTGCAGCTTGAGAGCTCGTTGAACCTGCGCCGGCAGCTCAAAGCTCATGAACCCATCCAGTCCCAGAAGGTTTGACTCTGACACGCTATCCAGCGTTCAGGAATGGAGTTTTGCCCAATCCGGGAGGTACCCCGAAGCCCAACCACCCCGCGGGGGGGTTGGGTCCACGGAAGTAATGAGCTGGTCCCTGACAATGTGTGTGAACGGGTTTGGGCTGTGTTTGAAGAAACGTTGGTGAGGTTTTTCTTTTTTCTTTTTTTTTTGCGAATAGAGCACGGATTTTAGGGGTTTTGTTTGGATGTAGAAATTGAGAAAAAGACAAATTTTAATGGGACAAAGAGAGCTAGTAATGTATTTCGCAATTTCATTGCCTTTCCTTCTGAAAACAAAGGGAAGGAGAGTTAATGCCGGATGAAGTAAGCTTTTTGACGTATCCTTGTCTCGTGCATAAGACCCCGCACCAAAATGGATTATATTTGAATAAAATTCCGAATATTCCTCAGAGTATATGTACATAGTAGCATTATGATTCCAAATCTTTTTTTTTCTTTTTACTAGAAAAAATCATTCTATCGTTGGATCGGAAGTTTGCTCTAGAAAAATTCAGAACAAAACGAGTTAATATTTAATTAATTATACACTAATCTATCGTTCTGTTTTGCGTGTCGAGGAAAAAGGATTCACAACCCTCTCAAACCTAAAATGCTTACATATATGTGGACGTGACTAGAGATCGGTCGCCCGATCGAAATCTTAAAAAATCGAGCGTTGATGTCAGCGTCCGATTTACCTGCAAAACTATTTTAAGCTGATTTTTCTCTTAAATTAGTTATCCAAATCATGATCCGATTGCACCATTAAATTCGTTGCACTTAAATCTTCAAAACAAGACCACACACGGATATATTCAGACAAAAAATAATTTTTAGTTTATTATTGAATTTTTTTTAAAAATGTTGCACGATGTTCCACCAGGTATATCGGAATTGTTTCACTAAGTAGATCGAAAATGTTTCACTCATTTAAATTGTGTGTTATTTCACCTTATATAAAAACAATATTTCAGCAAATAGCGAAAGAATATTTCAGTTCACTGCAACATTTGATCCATACATAGTGAAACATTATAAGTACGCTAGGTGAAACATTTTTCGGTGGAACAAAAAATAAAACGAATTCCCTTGATAGGGGGTTTCCAAAATATGTGGGTTTTTTTTGTTGCAATGAAGTATTTCAGTTCACTGTAACATTAGATCTATACATAGTGAAACATTATGAATACACTAGGTAAAACATTTTTGGTGAAACAAAAAATAAACCAAATTCTCTTAATAGGAGGTTTCTAAAATATGTGGGTTTTTTGTTGCAATGGCAGATGAGAGTAGAGGACGCGGTGGGACCCAGGACCTGCATGCACGCATGTGGGGAGAGGGGCGTGCGGGGGGAGCGCCCAATCCGGCTCCCCCCGTCGGTCGCCCGGCATGCAGCATTCTCGCATATATGTACACACACATTTCCTTGCATCTTTCATGATTTCATCATATTCCTAAATCTAAACACCACATTATTTGTTTCATTTGGTTGTCTACTGACATATATGGCAAGACAACATGGAATAAGCCAAAGCTCTCACTACCACAATGTCTCTCCATATCCGTTGTATTGGATAATTGGAAAAGAGGAGTGGGAATGTCACGAGGATATAAGTGAATAGGTAGGATGAATAAGGGAGCGAAAATTGATAGCTTAGATTAAAAGATACTTTTTGATATGTGAGAAATCATTTCTTAACCCATTAGCCAAACAGCTATTGAATCGCTAAGGACAGCATGTAATTAACATTAATCCAATGATGATGCCCATAATAGTTAACCAATCATCTTATTGAAAAACCATGTAAGCATCATTTATTTTGATGTGACTTATTTTATCATTGAATATTTTAAATATGACATATTTTTCATCTTTGTTCATTTTTTAAAGTAAGATAAAAGATCAAACATCATATAAAAAACAAACATCATCGTATACTTTTTTTTTTTGCGGGGGAAAACCAGGGAGATTTATTACTCAGGCATAGAGTCCACATCTAAAAGATGTGAGATAAAGTTACAACTATTGTCAGGCCAGAAGGAGGTTAAGTCCTCACATCGGCCTTTATTAGCAAGCAAATGACTCACACCATTACACTCACGCTTAACTTTCATAACTTTGATCTCCCTGATTCCAGACACAAGGTCACACACCTCCTTTGCCAAGAAGGCCAGCTCGGAGAAGCATCTCGTCTTTGACTGAATCAGGTTCAAGGCTTCAGAACAATCAGTTTCCAGCATCAGGGGCAGCAGCGTCCATTGAAGAGCCATCACCAGACCTTCCCTGCATGCGAGTAACTCTGCCTCCAGGGCACTGTTACATCTGGCTAGCGAACCACAAGCGGCAAAAATTACATTTCCTTGGCTGTCTCTCAGGATCACACCAATGCCACCCTTCCGGTCAGACGACTGAAACGAGCCGTCCACATTAAGCTTCATCCACCCTGCTATTGGCTTCCTCCACCGAGTAATGGCTTTAGTCACTTTGGGAACAGGGTAGGGGTTTCTCCTTCCGGCCGGCAAAAGCACATGTTTTCCTTTAGTAAAATCCACTGAAGGGTTCTGTTTGATGATTGTCAGAGAGGAGACATAGCTAACAATGAATCTTCTTGAAACCGAGACAGGAGGAGCAGCTTTGCCGTGTATAATCTCATTCCTAACATGCCATATGCGCCAAATTAGCATAAGGAATAGTGGTCCCTCATCTTCAGATAACAAGTCTAATTGATTGAGGATCCACGCCGAGCCTGACCAAGAGCTTTTCACATCAAACGATATATCATTTCCTTGATACATAGCCGACCAGAGAGCCCTTGCCTGCGGACATCGACTGAGAGCGTGGGCTACGTCCTCTTCCTCTACTCCACAAATACAGCAGGTACCTACAGCCTCCATCTTCCTCTTGTGTTTATTCTGCAATGTAGCAAGGCTATTTGTTGCCGCCTTCCAAGCTAAAATCCTCACTTTCTGTGGGACATTGCATGTCCAGACTTTCTTCCACGATTTATTCAGACTGACAGCCGACGAGCTAGAGCCATCGTATACTTGAAAACAGAGGACTACATGTTATATTACCGAAACCGAAACACTTTTTTTCTCCATGTAAAGGGAATATTTCCATTTCCCGACTTCAGCGGAATCATACATAAGGTAAAACAAATGTTAATGGAAATCTATGGAAAATCCTATTGTTATAATGCTGGTTGTTATAGTGTACCAAAAACTGAATGTGCGAGTTTTTTTTTTGAAAAAAAAAGGTGACATTTCCATTTCCCAGCTTCAATTGAAAGCTTATACTATAAGGCAGGACAAACCTCAATTCAAATCTATGGAAAAATCCTGAGCCATAGAGGCTCCATTTATATCGAGCCAACGTGCGATGTTTCTTTCAAAGGAAAACTCGCATTAGATGTTCTTGTGCCGGAAATGTCCGGTCCCTGCACGAGCTGTGCACCTCTAGCCTTTTGCCTTTCTCTTTTGCTGCACGAACAGAGAGGAAAAAAAAAGGTTAGCAGCTTTCCACGTGACGGCCGAGCTTGCACACTTGCCAGATACCCGCCACCTTTTCGCTTTTGATTTTTCTCCCTTGACACTTGACAGATGCTACTGTAGCAAATAAAGGGTATATCCTTTTTCTTTTTACGAGGAATCCCAATTTCCAAGCACATTTTCTTCCGGAAAAGATCCAAAACTGTACGGTCTTAACACTTGTGAGTTGTGACTGTTCGATGAGCTAGCGGCCCTGTTTAGGTCCCACTCTATAATTTTTTACCCTGTCACATCAAATATTTAAACACCTGCATCAAGTATTAAATATAGACTAAAAATTAACTAATTGCACAGATTACGACTAATTTATGAGATGAATCTTTTAAGCCTAATTGATCTATGTTTTGATAATGTGGTGCTACAGTAAACATTGCTAATGACGGATTAATTAGGCTTAATAAATTCGTCTCGCGGTTTACCGACAGATTCTGTAATTAGTTTTTTTATTAGTATCCAAACACCCTATGTGACACCATAAATAATACCCGATGTGACACGCCAAAACTTTAATCTTGAATCTAAACACCCCATTTGAAGGTTTTTGATACTCCGACCTTAATACGATGCGATAAGGTTCAGTACTTCAGTGTTCAGTCCGTTCCCCTCTCTCTCTCTGCAAGACTGCAACTTTTGCTGCAATCGCTGTGCAAAAACATTGCCAACATGTGCAAGCTGATTACTCCAAGTTACTTGGAGTACTCCAATATCTATATAGTAGTAAAATACTACTCTCACTGTTTTTAAATATTTGACGTCATTGACTTTTTTAAATATGTTTGACCATTTGTCATATTAAAAAAAATTAAGTAATTAACAATGAATGAAATGAAATGAAAAAAATTAATAATTACTTAAATTTTTTGAATATGACGAACGGTCAATCATGTGCTAAAAAATTAACGGTGTTAAATATTTAGAAACGGGAAGTAGTAAAATACTAGTAATCTCTGGAACTAAACACACGCTAAACCAATTTGCCAGTAATCTTTCGTGACGAGACGTGAGTATATCTGACGATCTCTCGACCAACGTGCAATAGTACAAGCAGCCAAACAAAACGAGTCAGAGAGAGAGAGAGAGAGAGGGAAATCCCAACGAGATCATCGGTGGCGAGTTAACACCGCAATTAAGATGCGAGTTGCGGTCCAAGTGTCCAACTCGCTCGCTCGCTCGACCGATCGATCACTCGTCTCATCATTCGTCCAGCGAGAATGAGGAAAACATGCAGCATCAAGCAATGGCGAAAACGGCGGTCCCCGGCCGCGGCCGGCCGTGAAGAAGAAGGAGATCGCAAGTGTTACGGAATTAGTACCATCTCGGTACGCCTTGATCTATGCGTTGAAGCTTATCGGCATGTTCTAAAGACTAGTACTGGCTATTACTTCTCGAACTATGGAAGTTCATGCTATTTTTTTTTAAAAAAAAAGCCACTTTAAATCTATTTTTTAAATAAATCTTTTCAATATATATAATTTATTTGTTTGTCTTTTCATAAAGTTAGAATAATCTATCATATGTCATATAGCCTCATTTTAAATTGGGGCTATTATATCGCGAAGAGAAGTGGTAGTCATGAACTCATGTCTTTTGGTTATTTTTTTTTCTATAGGTTAACGTTGTGTCCGATCTTGTGAGTGACCACTTCAATTTGATATTTGTGTTCATCATAAATTTTGTATATTAATTTCTCTTCTAGTTCAATACAGAAGTGCTCAAAATTGAAACTCAGCGTGCCATTTATTCCAGTAGGGTTCGCACTACCTATATTGAACATGTGGATTTCAAAAGTAATGTTTTATTCTGTGCCACACGATTCCATCGTACGGTTTGTTCAAATGGTGAGAAAGGGAAAGGTATAGATTCCATGCACTGTGCACATGTATATGGCTGATGGATCCGCCTCACCGTCGTTGATCGCAGCCCCCATGCCTCGTCGTTCCGTCGACCCCGCGCTTCGCCATTGCCGATCCGCTGACCCTATACTCTACTTCTAATATTCCTTATTTTTTAATTCCGAATTTCTAATTTTTTTCTTAATTGTATTTCTATATGGACTCTATACTCTACTTCTAATATTCCTTATTTTTAATTCCAAATTTCTATTATTTCCTAATTGTATTTTTATATGGACTCTATACTCTACTTCTAATATTCCTTATTTTTAATTTCGATTTTCAGTTATTTTCTAATTGTATTTCTATATGGACTCTATACTCTACTTCTAATATTCCTTATTTTTAATTCAAATTTCAGTTATTTCCTCTAATTGTATTTCTATATGGACTCTAGTCTCCTCTTCTAATATTCCTTATTTTTCAATTCCGAATTTCAGCTATTTCTAAATTGTATTTCTATATGGGCTCTGCCTTTTCTTTTTCTCCGATTAATGTGAGAATTTCTAGGTCATGAGAGTAAACATGGAGGCTCCTTTTATTCCGAATTTTATTTAGTTTTAAATTCCTATATGGACTCTATACTCTACTTCTAATATTCCTTATTTTCTAATTCTGAATTTCTATTTTTTTTCTTAATTGTATTTCTATAGGGACTCTATACTCTACTTCTAATATTCCTTATTTTTAATTCCGAATTTCTATTATTTTCTAATTGTATTTCTATATGGACTCTATACTCTATTTCTAATATTCCTTATTTTTAGTTCCAAATTGTAGTTGTTTCCTAATTGTATTTCTATATGGACTTTAGTCTCCTCTTCTAATATTCCTTATTTTTTAATTCCAAATTTCAGCTATTTCTAAATTGTATTTCTATATGGACTCTGCTTTTTCTTTTTCTCCGATTAATGTGAGAATTTCTAGGCTATGAAAGCGAACGTGTAGGCTTCTTTTTCTATTCCTTTAATAATATAATAGATGAAAGAGATAGAAATCCTCTTCTACATGTTGTCATGAAAAACGGACTGCTCAAATTCAAACATGTGAAATCTTGAAAGAATCAAGAGGCGGTGGTGTCTCTCTCTCTCCCTCTGCTCCCATTTATTAAGCCAAGATTATCACTTGCAAAACGAGTTTTTAATGAATAAAAGGCATATTATCCATTGGAAAAGGGAGCGACACATACTGGTCCTTCGCTTTGCCTGATGCTTATCTCACCCAAAAAAGAAAAGTTGAGGGAGGAGAGCTGAGGGAGAAGAGAGGATAGGACTTAGAAAAATATCTTATCGATGTCGTGTCTATTTATATGACACGCTAATTTTCGCAGGCGGACCATATAAGAAGTCCGCTTGCAAAAATAAAGGGTTTTCGTCTGAAAAAAGTACTCCGTAGACGGACAATGATCTCACCCCACGGTTATCATTTTCGCTGACTGCCATTTAGCTTCGAGACACCTATCCGTCTGAAAAAAATGCTATCGTCTAAAAAATGGTTTTTGTAAAAAATGGTTTTTGTAGTAGTGACTATTAATTGTGACACCATCATATCGATCGTTCCACCCAGCGAGTCGTATCTACTACGGTGCATCAGCGCACCCTTGTCTGGGCTTGGGTCCGCGAGACCGCGACCGAGCTCGACGTATACCTAGCTACGTACGTACAGGGACCTCATGGTGCCTAGCTGCTTGCCGATCACGCCGCGCGGCCACCTACGTACGTACGTAATTGCGTGATGTAGAGAGGTGAGATCGACCGCGACCTTAACAGCGCCGGTACAAGAACTTATCATGTGGGTGTAATCTAGTGCACAAACTTGTAAAATGTTCGTTTTGGTGCATAAACTTGTCAGGTGCGTGCGGAGGAAGGCGAAAAGGACACTGCATGCATGGCTAATCTTATTGATTTAGGGGCTAATTAGGATATTATGTAAATATATATCTGAGAAGGTTGCTATTAGACATACATCTCTTCAATAAAAAATAGAATAGAATATAGTGATAGTAGAAAAAGATTAAAAAAACCGAGCAATGATATAAGGGTTAGAAATTCATGAAATTCATCTTTTCCATGAAGAAGAATAAGGTAGAGACCAAATTTACAAATATTGCATGTCTTATGCATAGTCAAAACATGTATGCACGTCATATCCTAATCAACATCAGCTTCGTAAAATTAACATTGCCAAGTTATTTTTATCCTCGTTTGCACAAACTAAACAAGTTCGTGTACTAAAACGAGCATTTTACAAGTTTATGTACTAAATTGCACCCACCTAACAATTTTATGTACCACCAATGCAATGTACTCTTTGGTAATAGTTGTCGTGTTTCACCCGGCTAATATTATTGTCACGGCGTTATCAACTGATCTGGATGCGCATGAATGGTGATGTGTATGCATGCGCATGTGTAGTCTTTTAAAGTTTCATATAGTGATTATCTATTTTCACAAACTTATGTGTTAAATGGTCCGCCTATCATAAGGACTTTCATAATGCAAGTGTGTGGCGCGTTACCTTTCTGTACGTGGACGAAAAAGTAAGTGGGGCCTATAGCTTTGTTTGGTTATTTGCATCTCCCTAGAGGAACGAGAGCCTCGGTGCCTAGCTCTGCAAAAAGGATGGCGAAGCCTCGGCAACGAGCATGGTGGTGGTCCTCCAAAGCCGGTAGCCGCTCATCCGTTGAGGTTGCCGTTGCCGAGGGCGCCACAAATAGATCGGCCACCGTTGCCGCCACTCAGAATGAGGGCGTTCTGGACCACCGTCGCCACCCCGTCGAGCTCGGCTCCTCCAAGCGATTTGCGCGGTGATGGAATCCTCGCTCCTGTCCGAGTCCGTCTGCATCGATGCGCCGGCGGATGGGAAGGAGGGAGAAACGGAGCGGTGGAGGAGAAGCGGCGCGATGGCTGGAGAGCTCGTCGCCTGCACCTTGGAGGAGCGCCACCTCTCGATCCGCACTACCTGGAGCTCGTCGGCCAAGACACCCCCGATCCGTGCTGCCCGGAGCTCATTGGCTGCACGCCACTCGATCCACGCCGGTCGGAGCTCGTCGGCCACCCCGCCCCTAGGTTTGCGCCGCCCGTAGCTCACCGGCTGCACCGCTCCTTGATCTGCGCCGGTCGATGCTCGGTGTAGCCACGCCACCCCCTGAGGTGAGAGGGGAGAGGCGGTGGTGGCTACTCGCGTCGTCGTCGTCGTATTCATCCTCTACTCGAGCGCGTCGGTCGGGATTGGAGGAGAGGACACCAGCCGTGAGTGGAAGGGAGAGCCAGCGCCGGCGGAGGGAGGAGAAGGGGATCGGGCGTGACGAGGGAGGATTTGGTGGGGGATTTGATGAAAGAGAATAAGATGCAGATATTTGAGGGTCCCACTATATAAGGTAACTTGCACTGTGGAGAAAGTGTCTTTGAAGCTCTTTATCCTACGTGTCACCTCGTGGTCCTTGCTACTCGGTGCTTGCAATGTGAACGCCCTAATAGGTTTTCTCACACAGCTAGAATACCCGTCCACAAACACCTGAAGAAAGGTAGGGGACTGTTTGGAAAGATGTTATCTGTAGCAGTGGAAAGGTGAAAAAGGAAATTAAAGTACGTGCATTTCCAAATGCGGGAGAATTTACTATTTACCAACCTTTTAAAATGTACATACCCACATACCATAGTCCTAAATTTTCATTCTCATTTCTCACCCGATTCCACGTGTCAACCTCCCTTATTTTAACAAATGAGATGTGGAACCGGGTGACGAGAAGCTGATATGTATGGGAACAGATGACAAATAAGAATGAAAATTTGAAATAGTGGCATTTTAGTATGTGCATTTTCGAAGGGACCCCCCGGGGCGCCGCACGATGCTGGACCGTTCTCGTCGCCGATCAAAAGACATCGAGTGTTTAACAGCCCCGCGCCCGCGCACACAGCCCACACCACGGACAGTGAGCCCTCCTCCTTGCCGTAAGCCTGTGCCTGGCGTGGTTTCGGACACATGGGCACTATTTTTCTCTTGTTCCGGCCGTTTGACAAAATGGTACAGCGTGCACGCGTACGTACAATTACAAGCAAGTTCATAAATGTTTTGCGGCCATTTCCACGGAGATCGTAAGTGATGTTTGACGATCGGCTTGCGGCTCTTTGGTTTTCGTTCGATTTGGTCATTGTCGATTAGGTACTATATAGATCGTGTCAATAAACTTGCTTAGGTCAGTGTCGATTAGGTACTATATAGATCGTATCAATAATTAGGCTTACGCACTGTTGAATTTGTATAGAGATAAAAGAAAAATGCAATGTTTTTTTTAATAAATGGCACCATTGACATTTGGATCATTCTTCTTACTCAAAATTTTGTGTAAATGTATAAAATATAAATTATGCTTAAAAGTACTTCTAAGCATAAAACAATTTACAGAAAATAAATGATAATGACTTAAATTCTTTTATAAGATGGTTACAAGCGTATCAAAAGTCAATAGCATTATCTATTATATATATACTAAAAGTCCATTAAATATCTTATAAACACTCTTAGTCACCACATGGCGCTCTAATTAATTAGAAAAGTTCTAGAAATTTTAAGGAAAAAAAAAGCAAAACATCTGATCATCGATTTTCATTTAAATTGGTTGACCCATATATAATTATATACCGTTAGATTAGATTGATTTTAACACGTGTGTGCACCTACATTCATGTACCTATCGTGTCTGGTGCACGGAAGTACGTATGTCACCCATCAGACACGCTCTCCTGATCCGTCTCCTTCTTTTATTCAACAGTTGTTGAGATGTAGGAATCAATCAACTATACCCTTTAATGGATAAAATATGTTTTAGTCATATACTACCTCCGTTTCAGGTTATAAAACTTTCTAACATTGTCCACATTCATATAGATGTTAATGAATTTAGGCACATGTACATATATATATCTAAATTCATTAACATATGGGCAATGCTAGAAAGTCTTATAATATGAAACGGATGAAGTACTTGATTTGTATGATTTCTAATCAATTCGAATCATCATATTTATCGCAAATAAACCAATAGTTTTAAAAGACTATGATTTATCATAAAAAATATATTTGTTAATGTCTCGCACTATATATAGACTCATCACCCGTTGCATTTCATCCGATAGTTATTAACTAAATGTAAAAATAAATTGTTTACATAAATTACAATATTATATATCACTTTATATCACATATGCCATTGAACATAAAATAATCTTGGGCTATACTTTTATCCATGCCACCCGATAGTCAATATTTTTATTGT
>CM020186.1:1013580-1024477 GCA_009805545.1 Oryza longistaminata
CACCTCCTCTTGCCTTTCCTTTATTCCTTTTTTTATAGTAGTTGAGATAACATTAATCATTTACCACAATAAATTTTAATCAACGGTAACTTTTAAATCAAGCAATTTTTATCCATGCGCACTACTATATTCTTTGCGATTAAATCAATAGCTTTATAACCTTATATTAGCTAAATTAACTATATATACAATGTTCAAAAGCAAAGTTTACACCATTATGTTATTTACCATTAAATTAACAATTTATAATCTATATTGACTATATTTTAGGTTGTACCTTGATTATTTGCATGTATATAATCCAAATGAATAGCAATATAGATTATATATCACTATATATTTGCTATTAGTTCACAAATATGCACAAGTAATTAGAAAGTCCATATCTTGGTGCTTTGGATGGGACTCAAGAATTGTGAGAAATCGTGAAAAAAAAAAGTAATGTTATCAGTTATATCATCCTATGAATATTTTTAACATGTAGGGTCTGCTCTATATTTAGACCATACAAGAATAACCTAGAGCGTCAGTATTATGTGCCCCCATATATAAGTTCTACGTTTTGCAAAATATATTAATACCCTTAATAATAAGTAAAATAATAGAGGAAGTACGCTTAATGTTTTCTATCTCTTCATTTTCTATTAAATACGCATGGTACGTGGGTATTTCATACTAAATTTGGTTAATTAAGGAACATCAAACACACTAAACTTATATATTAGAATCCATGCAATAAAAATATACTTTATAATAATAATTGACCTAATAAAAATGTGCTTTACTCTACAATATTTATACATATATAGATTATCTGCGCGTACTAATAATGTTTATATAATTGCGCTCTTATTTCAATTTAAATTCAGTTTTCAAGAACACATTAAAAATGAAGGAGAGAGTAGAAGTAAATAGAAGTCTCTTTAATTAGGAGAAATTTTCCTGTTGAAAATATTTTTAATAGAAAATATCTTACATTAATATATCCTAAAATCCATAAACACATCTATAATATACAAGAAAAAAATGATCCTTAAAGTTTGAAAACTCCAAAAATAACATATGCTACATGTTCCAAAAAGAAAGAAGCACATAGTATAAATGGAAGTTTTTTCAATCCAACTAACTCCATAGTTACGACACAATATTTTGCACAATTCCAAATTTCAGCTTCAAATTTATGTCTTGCAATAATTGAAAGAAAATCATAATCAACGTTCAAAGCAATCCCAAATAAATTATTGACGAAAACAAGTTTAGAATACCATAAAAAATATTTTTAAAAAGTCACTCACACATAAAGATTTATAATAAAAATTCAACCAACCTAATAAGGTGCCCGCACATGTGGGCGGGCCACCTTCCCAGTTTATTAAAAAGCTGAGATGGTATGTCTTCGCTAGGATCGATCATGCTGAGAATAAGTTAAGCGTAATCATGTACAATTTGAGTGTGACCATATTTGAGTTTAATCTCTGTTTGTATTGAGCTATACTATGGCCGTTCTTCGACACCATGGGAGACACACTGAGGCCATTCACAGTGCATCGGCTACGTAGGCCGTGACTGGCCAAAGGAAAAAAGCAAGATACACGTATGCACGGAGGTTTTGGGGTATTACTTCTGCAATGCATGGTGTCCTTAGTGGACCCACAATGCTATTATGCTATTTAGCCCATATATTTTTCATTGAAGTCCTGAAATTATATTCTAATAATTTATTTTACATAGGAAACCCTACTAACTCTAAGATGCATACAAAAGAACCCCTGCCCCGCTAGTTAGTTGAGTCTCTCTTTTCCCCTATTTTTCTCTCTCCCGATTCTAGGAATCGCATCTCCACCTCAAATCTCGCTGGTTCCTCCACTTCCGTTGCATTGATACCTCGATTCGCCACCATCACCGCTTCCCTTCCCTCCCCTCTGCACAGCCACTCTCCCTTTCCCAAGCCAGCGCCGCTCACCCCCATCATTGGCACTACTCTCACTTTCTTTCTCTGCCAGCGCCTTTCCCCCCACCACCGTTGCTGCTCTACCTTCCCTACTCCGCTGGTGCTGCTTCCGAGAAGACGAGGCAGTGGCAATAGCTCGACGGCAGCGGGCGCCTCTTCCCCTCCTCTCTCCCCGATAGATCTGGCGGTGGCAGGGGTGAGAACGAGCTCGCCGATGTTGGGCAGCAACGGCGGCGTGGCAAGGAGGCTGGTGCTGTGCGCGGATGGGTCGGCGATGAGCGGCGACACGGATTGGGGGACAACGATGGACTTGGTGGAACAGGGATAACAATGAGGTTAGGTGTCAGATCCTCCGCCACCGCCATCTTCTCTTCTTATCGGGGTGGTGGCCTCGCGGGCGACCGCTGCTGCCTCGCATTGGCTCACGCCCTCTCCCAACGTGTTGCTTGATCCGTACACGCACCGCCCTAAAAAATATGACAAATACTGATGAAGATCCGGTGTCTCACTTTGGCTGTGAGGTCTTCAGGTTGGCAACACCAGATACATACGTGGCGACGAATCTCGGATGTGGTAGACAGGGGATGAACGCCAACGAGGTGCACTGTGAATGACCTGACACCGGTTCTTCTCCACCGCTCAGTTCCATTCCATGCCAACCAACCTGACCCAGCAGCGTAATCTCACCACCACCATCTGCTGATTTGTACACTAAGCTAAATACAGTGGTACAGTCTAGTACTGGGGTACGTACATACTACAGCGGCATGGATCAGGTGGAGGATGCATGGCGACGATGCCAAATGCCGCCGGCAGTGGCAAAGCCACGCGCTAACTGCTAGGCGCCAAGCTGACACAACAGCAGCATCGATCCTAGCTAGAACTCCAACGCTGGCCGGATGCATGCAGAGCCCAAAAGGCCGCGCCACCTGCAGCCCCCATCACGTGGACGCGCGCTTGGCAGAAAGCAATGGCATGCGTACTCTACTCGACGAGCACAGTTGTTGTTGCGTGGGTCTGGCACTCTGGCGCGACTGCCAGCTCCGGCTGCTAGCCTGCTACGGTAGTGGTGTAGTGGAGACCGCTCAACTGCTGGAGTGGAGGGGCGCGGAAAACGGCCGGGGCAAAAGTACGCAGTTGAATGAGTAAAAATGGGAATCTTTTGATCCACACCCGTAATTGCCCACGTCAAAACCAGGGGTTGTGGGGGTCTCATTTTGGCCTGCTGCTCGGTCTTTTTTTTTTTTTGCTGGGCCGTATTGACCATCTGCTCTGGATGGTTACGGTACTTGGGCCAACTAATTACTACTCGGCCTTATGTATACGCTTTAGGCCCATAGCTCGGCCTTTTTCTGTGAGTCCATAGCTCGGCTTTTTTTCTCCGTCCGCGTCCGCGGCGCACTGCGCCAGAGCCCCGTGTGGTGGTGGCACCGACGTCGATCGCCTGCGCCGCCAGAATCTGCCGACCGGTGCCCGTTGCTCACGTCGAGGAACGTCGCGTACAAGTTGTCGCTGAACGGCAGGAGGATGTCTCCGCCGGTGACAAGCCACCGGTGGAACTCCCTCCCGCTGGGCGCGCGACGTCGTGTTGGTGTCGGCGTAGGCGAGGTAGCACGCGCCCGTCGAGCCAGGCTCCGGCGCGGCAGCTTGCGACGATGTCCACGAGGCTCTCGCCGTCTTGCGTCGCTGTGCCGCCATGGGGCCGCCGAGGCAGGCACGCCGCTAGCAAGCGCGCGGTCGCCGCCGCCGCCAATCCGGTTTGAGAGAGAGAGAGGGTTGACCCACTGACACGTGGGTCTCACTTTTTTAAGTCTTTTATTTGACTGACACATGGGCTCTACATATTAAGTTTTTATTTTCAATTTTTTAAATCTTGTTGTTAGTGCTATGTCAACATTATGTGGGACGAGGATAAGTCATACCAGCCACATAGACACTATGGCCCTGTTTAGGGGAGCTTGTCCCAGCTACAGCTTTTTTCCCAAAAGCTGCTTCTGCTATAAGCTGCCCCAAACAGTGCACAGCTTCTGAGAATCTATAGTTACAAATTTTGAAAAATGAATTAAGAAGCCAGAAGCTGGAGAAGCTGGGTTTAAGAGCTTTTTCAGATTCTAAGAAGCTGGCTAGCAAACAGCTGCTTTTCAGAATCTAAAACTCCCCCAAACAGGCCCTATGTCTGATAAAGCCGCCTTCTGTTTGCACTGGCTTTAAGGGTTAAGAGAGGCGATATATTTGGTATTTGCTATTTAAGGATGCGATTCAAGCTTAATGTCAATATGACGGATCTAAAGTGAACTTATTCCCTCAACTTTGCATTCGCCGGATTCACCATAAATCCTGAAAACTTACTGAACCAACCAGAGGAAACGATGAGAGTGTCACAGAAATGTTGTAAATTCCATTGCACATAGCTACATGCTGACAATATCCATATTTACATCCCAATTAATAATTGGATCAAACTCTATGTCCCCCTGTGATTGCCCTGCCATACTCTCACAGTCTCAGCGACCTACAGAAGTACAAAGAGTATCGGATCCAATGAGCAAGACTGCAAGAACAGTTCACATCACTTCTTGACTCAGTTCTTCAGAAATCAAACAACAAAATTCCATTTCTACTCACATATGTAAACATGTAGTGCTGACTGCTGAGATTGGAGCACACTATTCCGTCGCGCCTGACGTGCACGCAGGCCTTCGTGGAGGAAGCTGGGGATATGCCGTGCGCTTCAGAGATGAACAGGACAACAGAAAACAAATAAGTCAAAATCTCGATTGTGCAGTGTGCAACTGTGCACAGATTTTTTTTTTTTTGGGATATGCAAAAGGCTTGCGTATCTTTTGCATTAAGATAGAAAGATGTATACACCACTTTGAAAGCTGTAAAAAATAACTGAACCGAAAAGGGAACAAAAGGAAAAAAGAACTGTGCACAGATTGCTTATATTGATTGGGAGATGATAATTTTACACTTGGTTAATGCATTTTTTTCAGGTGGGATTTTTTTTTAAAAGATAAGTTTCTTTCATATGGGAAGTGGAATGTTCAGAGGATCCATCACTATTGCTTACACACTGAACAAGCAAAAGTAGTGTCGATTGTTATGGATGCCCAATTGTCATAAATCTACATTTTGTGCCATATGCAGTCCAATCATATACCTGCAACTTGGGTTTCAGGGGCTCGGTTGTGCCTTTTGTGCTGTTGCTTGCGCCTTGCTGCAGAAATAGGTAACATTGAATTTTGAATATAGTTGTAAAAGGTTGTAATTTGGTTGCAACATAAAATCCAATTATTTTATTTTTAATCCCTGAAAAACATGTGCATTTCTTGGTTTTCTGTGTTACCTTGCCAAGTACCCAATCGGCGGAATCGAAATAGGCACGCTCATGATCCTGGTAAGTGTTTGCAGCGAGAAAAAACATCAGTTTCTCTCAAGTCAAATGTTCCTTCTTTCACATTGTAATTGTAAGTTTGTTCTTGGAAGATTTGTTGCTGATCAACAAGCATATTGCATAAGCATGATATCAACATACTCCTACCTTATTAATGAGAGGTTTCTTTGGAGAAATCCCTCCGTATTTGTTCTGGGACGATCCCTGAAAACAATTCAGACTTCAGTTTAGAAAAGTACAGATACAAAACGACAGCAAAATTTCTGACTTGCGTAAGCACTAAGCTAGTGGTATTCAGAATTTCAGATTTACACTTGTGCGGAACCACAGGCTAAATGGTTAGTTGAACATCACATCAACAACTTGCACTACATATGATTATGATACAATCATGGAGTAAAGGTAACCCACTCCTGAACTCCAATGAGCAGTGTCTTAATTAGGTCACATGTTAGAAATATGCAACAGGCACAGCAGTTGACAGTGTTAGGAAAGGATCAAGCTGACCAACTTTTCCCCAAGTTGTAGTGCTCAAGTATTTCCAGCCACACTGACCAATCAGGATGCATCCAGCCAACTAGTGCTTCTGTTATATCCATTTCATTAAATGACACTGTATTTGTTGAGGACAAAGATGTGCTAACTGCAATCGATTGCCATCTTTGATGGCTGGCTCCTAGAAGGTTGGATCCTGATTGAGTGATATTTGCATGAAGGTTGATAATCATAGAATTTTTTAAAAAACCTTTCTTTTGATAAATAAGGGCAACGAAACTGTCACATCTTCTAGTGTGAGGATAGGTAAATGTCAGATTTCAGAAAAGAGACACTTTCTTCACTTTAATATCATATTGTTTTGTGCACATGTTTCTTGTTAGAGAAAATTGTCGGTCAAGGTATTCTGCACAAGCTTTAATTTTCTTTTCAAACAAAAGAAAGATAAGGTATTATTTGTCAAGTATTTCTCATGGTTCAACACACTACATGAATAATGGTGATTAGTTCACATGATCAGTCAATCTAAGTAACATATATATAGTGAAAATATAAGGAGACATCAAACTTTGACCATAATTCTGAAGTCAAAATAAACAACTCAATATAAAGGAAATATTCTATATACTTCACGTTTCAAAGATATATCACAATTTATCTCACGAAAAGGCGCCTATTGATTTGACTCTTATAGATATGGTACATGGACCTGGGATACCGGTCGGCAGCTGTTCAATTCAGCTGCACGACTTGAGGACCAAATTTACAGAGAAATAAAGACAATATATGTGGCACAAGTTGACGAAAAGAAAGTCTAGTACTTGAAGGCATAATAACTAGCCACGGAATATCCTATTTGATTTTTTTTTTCACTTGGATGAACGGAGCCCCCACGTTTTGAAAATTTGGTTGTTCTTGTTTCTCATGAAAGCAACAAACGGCAAGACCAAATTGGCCTCCTCTACTTCCCTCTGATTTGGTTTCCAAGTCGGTATAATTGTACTGTTGGGTTCCTTTCCCTGACCTTAGTTTTCAAATGCCACGTGACGTTCACGGTGACTTGGTGTTGTTTCCATCCCAAAATCAACGCGGGGGAAACGGTGGCGGCAGATAAGAAAATTTTGAACTATATAGTACTTCGAAAGAGATAAAGAGAGAGAAATTTGAACTCTAAACAAGAGTAATATATTTCAGAAACTCTTGTTAATGTTTTGATTAATAACTGTAAGTGCTCTAAATTCTTCGGTCTAAGTTGCTAGAGTTTTGGCCATGTAACGGAGATCATTTTAAGAGACTCTTTCTAATTGCTAATGCCCACCTGAATATTGGTTGAGAGTTATGAACGGAAATATTTACTGCCATTAACAAATGCATTTGTCTAGCGAAAAACTTCACCAGAGGCATAATATAAATACTCCTCTCGATCACCAAAGCTATATTCGCATACGAGAAATAGAGGTAAATGAAACAGAAAAAAAAGAAAGAAAACTTCAGTTCGTTGGCGATAACCGAAAGCAAGAAATGTTCATGCCATGGTAGGCTGATCATGGTAAAGTCGAGGAGAGGCACGGAGACAACACAGAGAATTAGATGAATAGTAGATGAGTATGCATACCTCCTCCCTCTGTGTCGCTGCTCTGTTGTCTTCGCCGAAGCTTGCCATCTCCCCGAGCGCGAGAGTAGTCCAACCACCGGCGTACGTTGTTCGTCCTCTGAACCCTAACAACAGAAGCAGAGGAAGAGAGCAGGGGGATCGATGGAGCAAACTAATAAAAGAACTCACGGGAACGAGCTCGAAGACTCGATCGGTGTTTAGTTTGTCTGCGTCGACCACTCGACCGCGCGCGACCGAGCAAGATATAGGAGAGGAGGTTGGTGAGAAGCGCAGGCAGAAAAGAGCAGGAGAGACGGACGCGATATCACGTATTCACGTTACGTACGCAGGGGCGCAGCGAGCGAGGGTGGTGGGCAAGGCGAAGGCAAAAGCCGTGACGGCGAGATATTCTTCGGCTCGCTCACGCGGGCAGCGCGCGGGGGACTCTGTCAACGGAGGGGGCACGCACGCACGCACGCACGCACACGGGCGGGTGGGCAGCTGAGCTGAACAGATGGATGGATGGATGGATGGAGGTCGGTTTCGAGGAAGTTGGGCGCGCGGCCGAGGTCGCGTTCCGCGCGGAGACGAGACGGGCATGCAGGTGGCGTGGTCCGCGCGGGACGCGGCCGACAAGTGGCCGAGGGTGTGGGTGTGGGTTGGTGGGTGTGTGTGCCCGTCCGCGTGGCGGCTCCTCGTGGGAGAGGGTGGATGTACCGGACGGTTGGGCTTATCACTTTGCCGTGCGTGATGATAGTAGTATCTCTGGGTTATGTATGTATGTACTTCTAGGCAGATACTACTTTAATTCGAGGGATATTCGCGTTCTGATATCTTGGAGAAGATACCATCAGTCGATCGTTGTCTGTCCAGACTCCAGAGTATACATTAGATTTGTTTTTTTAGGCGTGAATGTTTACGGGAGATTGCTACTATGTCAAGTTAAGATGCATACTCAGTTTTTGTCACAGATTTAAGCGCTTTGCAGATTGATCGTTAATTAGAGGAGAATATATATCCTCTCATTTATCGCGCTGTCACGTAAATTGCTAAATTTGCCGTCACCTTATTTTCTCCCCTGTCTTCTTGTTCTCCCCTCTCTTCGTTTCCACAATGCGCTGCGTACATTTTTGAGCGGCACCAGGCAAGAATCGGGTGGCAAGTGGTGGGAAGGCCGGCAAGCAGTACGGTTGCGGCTCCAAACGGCGGCAATGACAATGGCATGAAGGTCAACAAGTAGAGAGTGTGCGTGTTGGAATTAATGGATGGGCTAAGGCCCACTCGAAGATTAATTCTTTGGAAAATTACAAAAGCCCATCTCATGGGATAGTATGCATGTGGAGTTTAATACCACCTTACTTATTCTAGAGAGTGCGACGGCGTCGATCAGAGCGAGAGCTTCTGCGAAAGCGCCCGTGGCCATGGTGGATGATGGTGGCGAAGACACAGGTGAAAACTATGTGAGTCATGATGCTGAGCAGCAGAGCTTAGCACGGGAGCTCAATGGTGTCGATGGCTGGAGTTGAAGATGGGATGATGGACAAAGAGAAAAAAGGACAAGGGAAGAAAGAATAAAGGGCAGTTCTAGTAATAAGTGCAATTCGGTAAATGTGAGGATATCCATCTCTACTTTATGGTAAATCAGTGAAACAGCTCAACCATATGGCAAAACTAACTAAGCGTGCACCTCATCTTCATGGCATAATAGTTTTTTTTTTTTTAAGGACTAGAACAAACTAGGGCACGACCGCACGAGGGTTTGGACGGTAGATAGTACAAGCACCTAACGCATGACAAAAAGAAACACGAAAAAATAGTAAATTTTATATAGGGATCGAGGTTTTATAATGATCTAAGGTTAAATCAATGTTCTCACTTACCATCACATATTTTTACATAAGTTTTCAGTTGGACTAGGGGTAAGCATGCCTATGGCTATAGAATATGTGAGTGAACTTCATATGATTTACACAGTGATACATATAAAAGGCAAACCATTATATATTTTCTTCATTCTTTTTAGTGAGAGTGATATATAATTAACTAGTTCTATATATTCTATTCATTAATTCGCTCCTTTATAAATCAATCTGTACCACTACCACTTCTAATTAAACTTGTAGTTGATGAGATTTTCTAAAGATATATATCTATTATCTACTAAAAGTCTATTAAACTTTCTATAATCACTCCTAAGCCACCATGTGGTATCTTATAAACGCTCTCGAGTCACCACATGCCACTCTAGTAAAATAGAAAAAATCTGACCATTGACTTTCATTTAAATTGGTGGACCCACTGTCCACGTATGCCTCCGCATCATACATACTGTCCATCTTTACAACAACGTATATGTACAATCCCTCTGTTTCCTTTCTTTTCCTTTTTTATTTCCATAATAATTAAAATTTAAAAAACTTACGGGCCTAAAAAGCCTATGAACCTACTCTTAAGTCCATTAAACATCATATAAATATATCTAAGCATCTATATAGCACTCCTAAATTAGAGAAAATCTAAAAAAATATAAAACATTTGACCATTGATTTACATTATTTTAGGTTATTGGATATATCTTTTTCTTACAAAAAAAATCCCAAACTCCCTCTGTGCTTCTATGCGGCGTTAAAATCCATTAACAATCATTATAAATGTTTCTAAACCACTCTGTGACACTTCTAAATAGAAAATCATAAAAAATTAAAACAAAACATCTAATCATTGGTTTCGAAAATCGATGAACATACCATTTAGGTAGTTATTAGATTTATTTTATAAAATACCAAACCTCCTTTCCTCTCTCCCCGCCCAAATAATGTTAACGACTTATACATTAATCATCCTATAAATATTTCTAAGCCACTACAGTCCCTTAAGTTAAAAAAAATCGTACAAAATTATGACAAAAAAAACAAAACATCTGACCGTCGGTTTCAACTGAAACATCCAACACATTATTTTAAGTCATTATATCAATCATTTTTTTTAAGAAAAATATCCTACCCTCCCTGTCCCCATGTGGTATGTTGTTCTTTTTCTCTTATTTTTATTCTTATGATAAAAAGGACAAGGGCAAAGAAAGAATAAAGGGGTCTAGATATCCGGCTTTATAAAATTAAGATGGGATATTTTGATTTATAAGGACGAATTTTAGTTTTTATTTAAGTAGAGGCCTCAAGATGGATGTGGGTAGCGGAATGTAATTTTTATGTTAGCATTTAAATATAGTCAATATGGATATTAAAGTATTGATTTTGCTAAAAAATATAATAGTCCAAACAAATCATAAGTTGAATATATGATTTAAAATGTATAATTATTTTATTTATATTATTCCTATAATTGCTAGTAAGAGGAGAAATAGAAAAAAAGGGACTGTGGGAGAGCTGGCATACCTGATATGTGGAGGTCTATTTGTGATTTTTTCCCCATAAAGATAATTTTAATTTCAATTATCCAT
>CM020186.1:1024502-1055807 GCA_009805545.1 Oryza longistaminata
CCCCCCCCCCCCCAACCGCGGGCGGCTCTTATTGCTCTCCCGGCTGAGTCCTTTGGCACCCACGCTGGAATTCATCCCTGCTTAATGCTCGTCACTATTATATGAGCGTTAAGCTCTAACGAATCTTTATGTAGCTTTTATGACTGAAAAATATCAACACCACAACATACCTCGCAAACAAAAGATTTTGAGACATTTATAATTGTATCGGCCATTTTTTCACATTTGCTACAACTTTAACTGTTGTACATTTATATAAAACCTAGTATAGTGGAGCATACGGTGTTAATAATAACTATGAAGTAGAATACGTTTTTCCATTTCTTCCATACCCCTACAAAATTAGATGGGACTGGGAGATCACCTGTCACCCGAAATCAGGAACAACGTTGTTAGCGTTTTTCCTTCTATCTGGAACCTGCTCAATACACTTTAGCGATGAAGAACAAAAATCAGGTCACTGTAGGCGCTTGCACCTACGATGCGCGCGGTTGCGGACCGAAAAACAGCCAAAGACCATTGGACTGCGGATTCTTATAGGAAGAGTCCTTATGGAGATCGGTAGGAGTTTTACTAGACGAACAGGTATCCAGACTATTCTGAATCCATATAATCTCTTATTAGTCGGCAGCCAGGTAAACATCCACGAACACATCCGGGTAGTCCATTCTAGGGAATCTCTTCCAAAGTTATTTATTCAGACTTGACTATAAAGGCTCAAAGCAGCGTAACAATTACAATTGACCGTTCAATGCTTGAGAGCTTACTTTTCTATTGGCACAGTCTATCACAACCTTTATACGCTAACCAGTCCATCCCTAGGATACATCAAGGTCTTTAGATCTAACAAAAATAAGGTTGGCCAGGAAATGGTGGTACACCTTGAAATCTCATTCTGACAGAGGGGCTACGTTTGTGATGAGAGTGCTTGGTACCGGCGGTCACTAAGCCATCAAAAAGAGTCTAAGATCTTCTATCCATTCCCGATGATTTCCCCGGGGAAACTCATATGACAAAAAGAATGTGTAGCACCAGAACGAAAAGACTGTTCAGGACTGAGTTAACAGGAACGTACCCAAAATCACATCTGGAGCACCTTGGGCTTCGTGCACAGCAACCATGATTGACACGAAGCCTTTGGTGCGTGGAGTTGTTCTGTGCAGGGAACAACCTTTCACGCGTCGGGGGCTTCGGACACTTGTCAGAATAAGTGGCCTGGTTCCCCAAAGTTGAAGCACACTCCTGCTTTGTTTCCTTGCTCGCCTCTTTACAGGCTGGTGCTGGACTTGGATTGAACAGGACGTGCAGCTTGGCTGCATGTGTTCCGGCATTGTTGTTGAAGAACTGACGCTGCGGACGAACAAACAGATGAAGATCCTCCCTGTGACACTGCCTGAGGTCCCATAAGAAGACGAGCCCAATACATATTTCCCTGCTGGCTTGAAGGAGCAATCCTGCGTTTTTCTGCTCCATTCGGTTTACTTGTCCTCCGGGTAAATTCATTGTTAAGATCCTCGCTCCAAGAGTAAAAAAAAGAAGGAGAGAAGGCTAAAGCTACACTAAATGGAAATTACAAGTAGCATTGCAAATGTACCCAAAAAGAATAAAGGAACGTGGTGTAGCCATAGAGGAGACAGATGGAACACCTGCATGGCCGGCGAAGAGCTCGTGAACAGTGTGGCGAATGGCCTGTATCACACCAACTTCTAGAAGATCACGATAATCCCCGCTCTATATGGAGGCGTAAAAGAGAAAGCTCATCATTCAGTCCTTCCGAATAACTTCTAACTGAACACAGTCTTGCATCAGTGCGTAGTACATTGGGCCTCAGGAGAGGCAGTGAGCGAGCGAAGAACAGACAGAAGTTATGGAATTCATGCAAAGTTATTCAGTGAGAGCAGAGCAAGATCCCTGAGTGAGCGCCCTGAACTCCTTCTTCTGAGAGACACCACTCCCGATGGTATGTGAGGTCTTCCCAAAACACAGCAGTGACTCAAGCCAAGTGATGGTTCAGCAGTATTCTGGTTGAGACGGAGGTGACCCACCACTCAGAGGCAGGGCCATGAAGCTGATGTGAAGCGGAAGAGGACTTTTCTTGATCAGTGCACTGAAGCAGGTCCAAATTCTTTTCTATGCGTGCAGCCAATCACGGCCTCAATGGATGTGAGGTGCTAGAAAAAAGAGTTGGGCGGCCTCACATGAAGAACTTCTTCTAGCTTGATTCTAGCGGTGGTGCCTACCAATTTTAAACTTACCAAGTTCGATTGGCAATGTGATTAAGGGCCATTGGCAAGGTCCAAATGTGCAAATTTCATATAACTGACTAAATTTGGCAAACAAACAAAAAGGAGCCAATTGCGAACCGCGAAAGGTAACAGTAGGATCAAAAAATTCAGGTTAAGATTTGTCGCTAGGGGGCGAAGAACACCAGCCGGCGAACCGCCGGAACAGCTGGAGACCCCCGCGGGGAAATTAAGTAGGGAAAAAAAGAAAAACCAACAGAGAGCCAGGAGAAACCAGGGAAAGCGCATGATTGTTCCCCTATGGATTTGTGGAGCTTGCCGATGCATCACCAATCCCATGTTACAAATGAAGCTGATAGCCATTACGAGCAAGGAGATTTAGGGCAGGCAAGGTATACGCCGGGATTCTCTTCACATGTTGTTGATTTTAGTAGGGGCCATTAGGCGCCCATCTGGCCCCGAACGAAAGAGCTAAAGCAACGCAATATCTGGCAAGGAGGAGAAAATGGACAAAGGACAACACAGAAGAGCCAACAGCAGGGCGGCGGAAAAACCTCAACATAATAGACAGGGAATTTAAGCAAATGCCACATATTATTCAAGTAGTGGATAAACTAGAACGAGTTTCATTATTACATATAACTGCTGCAAGACTCTCATCACCACTTAAAACTCAGCCAAGCCTGCCCTACCCCACCCGCGGGAAAAGAGCTCAGATAAAACAAAGGGGCATGCCCCGTAAATTTTACAGTCAGCGGCCAAGGCCAAACACCAATTAAGGTGTAAAGCGGCACATGGCAAGACCCTACAATCCACACAACCAAACTTAAACAAGCACAAAGTTAAGACACAACGATCTAAGGCAACGAGGCCAACAAGGGAGGGCCCAAAGCTCAACATGACGTGCTTAGTCTTCGGGACATCGTGATGTCATTGAAGTCTAAACGTTCGGCTACATCGCCCATCAGTGGGCTGAAGTGAAACAGCACGCCTACTCAACCTGGGAATGTAAGTAAAAACCAGGTCGCGGCTATTCTGAAATCTACTCCGCTAAATCGACCACTAGATCGATAAAAATTTACAGACTACCCTGAGAAGAGATAACCTACAAGCCAGGCGACAGGAAGGGCAGCCTTCTTTGTTCCACCAACACGAAACCTTTAGGCGCCAACTTAAATAATCAATCAACACTCCGGGATTTATAGCCCCAAGAAGCACACACTAGATACTTCATCGTTTCTTGCGGTAAAGTACGGAACCGCCTGGGCCTTTTTAGTTCGTAGGTGCTGTCTCCCTTCACGACGCGGACTAAGTTCCGTTCTTTCTAATAAACGAAAAATCCACGATCATTCGTTTACCTCCACACATATGCAGAATCTACCCCGGAGTTCCGGTCGTTAGAACGCGTGGGTACTTGGCAAGCACAACCGCCACCATGCCATTATACGACTTCACAAGACGCGGAAGAAGGGTTGACTCATCCAATGGCCCCAGCATCTCAAAACCAAAACTTGTCTTGGTGCTGGTAGCATCAGTTGCTCAATCCCTGTAGTTCCAATGGTAGCTGGCCTACGGTCACTTCCCGGGGGTGTCGAGGATTGTAGCAAGGTAATCGAGGTAGTCAACAGTCTCATGAATGTCGGACAAGGAAAATGAACTCATGAATGAAAGAGCGTCTCGCGGAGGCTCGATCACAGTGAATGACGCTGAATCCATTGCTGCACCTCGCTCGAAAGGGCCAACCCGAAGAATTGATGGTATGTTCCACCTCCAGGGTCACCTTAACGAAACATCACCGATTGTCCAATCAGTCTTCGCCCGAATATGCGCGATAAATTAGTTGCAAGGGTGAAACCCGTCCTTGACGACTTTATGAAAATAAAGGCAAATCGTGCGTTTGCTTTCATCAAGAACGATATTGCGGCAAGTGTGGAAAGAGAAATGCTCGGGCTCCAAAAGGAAGATCTTTGGGGGCTAGAGGAGGAAAGAGAATATGAGCCCCTCTTCCAAGTTCCAAGTTCCAAGTTCCAAGTTCCAACCAATCCTGGATCCGTCCTTGACAGCGCTGCTCATTTAGAGGAGTGATCAAGCTAATGGCCTGTTCTAAAGTGCGGTTGAAAATGGCTTATTAGCCGCACATAAAATGTGAAACATTATTAGTTTATGATTAATTTAGAATTAATTAATAAAAACTTGAAAAAGAATGGATTTAATAGATTTTTGAAAACAATTCACACGAAACGCGTTGTTCAACAGTTTGGAAAATAAAGTAGCTAAACTAAAATGTTTAGAGCATACCCTAAAATTGTAGCCTAAGAGCAGGTACAATAGTAGACTATAAGCCTGCTATAAACATATTTCGAGAAGATAAAAGGGAAGAGGGAAGAGGGAAGAGCAGCGGGCTAAAGATTTATAGCCAGCTGCAACATGAACGACTCCAATATACAGTATGTGTATGACAGATGTGACCATATATTAATAGTTTAGTATATGTGTTTATAGGTAAACATGATATGAATTGACTATAATAATTTTGAGCTAGTTGTGGGCTATACTATTAAACTTGCACTAAAAGGGAGTGGCCACTTGCTGCAACTAGCGCACGGTAAAACAATTGCTGTGGTGCAGGAGATTATGGTTCAGAGATCGGATCCCTATTCCTTTCTTACTATAAATAAGCTCGTTCAGCTTTTGATCTCAAAAATTTCTCTCTCCCTGTCTTAATTTAATAAACTGAAAGGGCGATCCAAACAACCACACAACTGTTTTTGAGCCAGTCAACCAGTTTACTAGTAGTAGGTCATCATCATCCACCATTAATTATGTTCAACAAGATGATTACTAATGTCACATCTTTGAGAACATACTCTACTAAAACCCTAGTAGTACAATTTTCATGTACAAGACCCCTTCTATCTTGAACTGTTCAACAGATTGAAGGAGCCAATGAATGAACTAATCAATAAGCAAAAGAATCTCCTATCTCACTAATCCAACAAAGAATCATTTACACGTTTTCACGCCTCATAGATGGTATCAAGGGCGGGCCTCCACTGTGTGGACCGACGACAATGGGCCTGGGCCTGGGCCTGGATATTGGATATATCTTTTTCTTACAAAAAAAATCCCAAACTCCCTCTGTGCTTCTATGCGGCGTTAAAATCCATTAACAATCATTATAAATGTTTCTAAACCACTCTGTGACACTTCTAAATAGAAAATCATAAAAAATTAAAACAAAACATCTAATCATTGGTTTCGAAAATCGATGAACATACCATTTAGGTAGTTATTAGATTTATTTTATAAAATACCAAACCTCCTTTCCTCTCTCCCCGCCCAAATAATGTTAACGACTTATACATTAATCATCCTATAAATATTTCTAAGCCACTACAGTCCCTTAAGTTAAAAAAAATCGTACAAAATTATGACAAAAAAAACAAAACATCTGACCGTCGGTTTCAACTGAAACATCCAACACATTATTTTAAGTCATTATATCAATCATTTTTTTTAAGAAAAATATCCTACCCTCCCTGTCCCCATGTGGTATGTTGTTATTTTTCTCTTATTTTTATTCTTATGATAATTGAAATTAAAATTATCTTTATGGGGAAAAAATCACAAATAGACCTCCACATATCAGGTATAGCCAGCTCTCCCACAGTCCCTTTTTTTTCTATTTCTCCTCTTACTAGCAATTATAGGAATAATATAAATAAAATAATTATAGCATTTTAAATCATATATTCAACTTATGATTTGTTTGGACTATTATATTTTTTTAGCAAAATCAATACTTTAATATCCATATTGACTATATTTAAATGCTAACATAAAAATTACATTCCGTACCCACATCCATCTTGAGGCCTCTACTAAATAAAAAAACTAAAATTCGTCCTTATAAATCAAAATATCCCATCTTAATTTTTAATAAAGCCGGTAGACCCATTACTTATATCCCATTAGACACCTATCAACTTTATTAATTTCTCTCAACATGTATATGGGGGCTATTTACCTATACAATTTGATTTTGGTGCTTTTATCAATAAATGATCTTTTAGGAGATAAAATTATATATATGATTTATGAAGTCACTATAAATTAGAGAAAAATGTATAAGTGTCTGATTTCCTCTCCATTGAGACAAGGCAATTTCACATTGCCATTATCTGTCCAGACCTTCCAGGAATTTCAAGAGCTTACATCTTTCCCATTGGATGTTGAGTTAGTCAATGAAAATGATATTTGGTCTTACATTTGGGGGAATATGAAGTATTCCTCACAGAAATTTTATGCTCTAAATTTCAGTGCTATTAAGCCACCAGTTCATTATCTATGGCTTTGGAAGTGTAAAGCAGTTTCAAAAGTGAAGGTGTTTGGATGGCTACTCTTGATGAATAGATTGAACTCCAAATATATGTTGGACCATAAGAAATGTGTTCCTCCTAATTGTGATCTTTCTTGTGTTCTCTGTCAATCGACTGTTATAGAGGATTTAATGCACCTATTCTTCCAATGCCCTTTTGCTCAGAATTGTTGGAACCTTTTGGGCATTACCTGGGATACAACCCTTTCTTTGGAAGGCATGCTTATAAAGGCTAAATTAGATTATCAGGGGAGAATGCGAGATATCACGATGTAATTATAAGCTGGATCAATCTGTTGTAATTTGTTCTCTTTCTTTTAAAATAAAATTATCTTAACAGCAGGGGTCTCCCTTGCTGTGTTCTCTTCGAAAAAAAAATTAGAGAAAAATCTTTAAATGATATCAATTTTTATGTCATAATGTGTACCCCATCTAGCGTTACCAAAAAAGTGGCTACATTTGGTTTGTTGCCAAATTTTAGTAAGTATATATGAAATCTTGCCAAAATTTGGCAACCTTGCCAAAATTTTGGCAACCTTACCAAAATTTGCCAATGCCAAAACTTGGTAAGTTTGAAAATGGTAGCAAAGTGAACAGGCCCTTAATTTTTTATAGACAACATTTTGAAAATAAAAATGTGCTCAGTTGAACATCATACTTATCATACCAAACATGTGGGTTGCACCGAGAAATCTTAGTAGTGAAACAACCATGAGGTGGCCTTACCAATATAGTGCATCAATTCCATATGGAAATTAAAAACCATGTTCATTTATTTCTTTTTGGTAACACTTGCTATGCTACATTGTAAATTTGTAACATTTAGTGTAGAATAATCTAGAAATGTGTGATTATTATATGACCTCTATTTTAATATTTCTTACTCAATTGAAGAGAGATAATTTAGAACAGATGACTTTACCCCATATCAGGTTGTAGGCTCAACCTGCATATATTTTTAACCCAAACTGCAGAGATCAAATCATTTCAAAGATGTATGATAGAGTGGAATTCTCCAAATTTTTTTGAAAAAATGGACATGAAAAGAACTCAAATATATGTAGTTGTTTTAAAAAATTGTTGGGTTTAAAACCCATTCTAATTGAAAATATTCAAATATTTTAGCAGGACTAGTAGAATGAAAAATATCTAAAAAATTTGACTATAATCTAACAAAAAAATTGGACTTTTTGGGAAATGTTGGGAGTAAGATATCCCCGTGGGGAGTTGAAATACCCAAAATCTTCTCATAGGAACTATATCTATTGTTTCAACATAATATTATCTCATAAATTGAAAATTGTACGGTTTTGAGTAATTTCAGTTTAGAATTTATGTGCCTCAAGGGTAATTAGAAGAAAATCATAACCAACATTCAAAGCAATTAAATAAGTTAAATTTTAATTTAGTATAGTAAAATAATATTTTAATACAAAGTCACCTATGCATGGACATTTTTCATAAAATTTCATACATAAAATTAGGTGCACGGCGCGGACTACCTTCCTAGTTTATCTTAATACTGTGATACTAAAAACAATGGTTTGAACTAGTTTTCTCGTCTATGACAATTTTTCATATGTTCAATCCTAATTTAAAGTGCCAACTAGTATAAAGATATATGGTGTGTTAAAGGCATCCTCATTGTATCTTTACTAAATGGGTAGTAAGATGGGACCCATAAAACTAGGTAGTAGTTATTTTAGTTCTCAGAATGTATAGGTAGTAAGTTGGGTCTTATGTTTAATAGAAGTGGATGGGTGAAGAAGAGAGAGAATGAGAGAGGAGAGAGTTTTGATATTTGTTTATTGCGTGTTGCCTCTCCCATAGCCTCTCCCCGTTGCTCCAATCCACCCCTGCTGCTTGAATACGCTGCCACCTTCACCGTAGCTCGCCACCTTACCATCCGCGCTGCCCTCAACGCAGCTCACTGCCGCCACCAAGAACTAGCTAGGGTTCGAGAGGAGAGGAGATAAGGGGAGTGAGAGTGTAATGCATAGGTCTTGTTGGAACCAGACCTAGTCGGGTTATAAAGGATGGCTCCATGGGCAAACTTGTCTTTATAAAAGTATATCTATCTTTTTTCATCAGAAATAATAAAATAAGATGTTTGGTGTCTAGGAGCTAATTACCATGTTTTTATGGTCTCCACGAGAAGATATGTCTTCTTTCGGTGTCCCACATGCCACAACAAAGACCACAAACTTTCAGTGTCATGTGGCAAATTTTGCCTAGTACAGACGATAGGGTTACAGTAAAATGGTCTCAAACAAAAAAGAAATGGTAATTATATAGAATCAATTTTGCCTACTAGTGTAAATGACAGGGTTAGAGTAAAATGGTCCTAAAAAAAAGGCTAACTTTAGAGGCTATAGAATCAATTTTGACTTTTAAAATATAGTCCAAGAAAAAAATTGACGTAACAGTCCAAACAAAAATATATTTTTAATTTTTTTTAAAAAAAATCTATTTTACTCCCTCGAACTATTTCTCTGGAGCATTTAACCCCTAAAATATATTTTTGCTCATTTACATCCTCAACTATGAAAAAGATTCACTTTACATCATAATGGTTACATCCTCAACTATTGAAAATGGTTCACTTTACATCGTAATGGGTTTCTATTTTTTCTCTATATAGGTTGGATTTCGCATTGAAATTTGATATAACTGATATATGCATCACAACTTATTTCTCATCATTTCTAAAATTTGTATCACTGTTTTGATAGGTTGGAAGCACTTAAGTCTAATTTAAATAATGATATTTTAAAGTTAAAAACAGTCAAGAAAATATTAAATATTTTAGAACTTTAATAGTGGTGTCATATATATACCTTACTAATTTTTAACTTGAATTACGACTTGTGTAACGAGAAAAGAAAAAGAGAAATACTATGAAGCAAGAAAATGAACCTTTTTAATAGTTTGGGGTAAAATGAGGAAAAAAAGTTTAGTTAGTTAAGTGATCCAATACAATAATTTGAGGGAATAAAATGAACTTTTTTATTATTATTACACCGTATGCTACCACTATATATAGTTTTATATAAATGTACACAAGTTAAAGTTGTAGCAAAATGTTGAAAAAAATAGGCCGATACAATTTTATAAAAATGTCTCAAATATCTTTTGTTTGCATTTATTTATCAAAAATAATTCAGCCTCATTGTGCAGCATAGAGGGATGAATCCAGCGTGGGTGCCAAAGGACTCAAGCCGGGAGAGCAATAAGAGCCCCCGGGGTTTTGGGGGGGGGGGGGCTAGAGGAGGAAAGAGAATATGAGCCCCTCTTCCAAGTTCCAAGTTCCAACCAATCCTGGATCCGTCCTTGACAGCGCTGCTCATTTAGAGGAGTGATCAAGCTAATGGCCTGTTCTAAAGTGCGGTTGAAAATGGCTTATTAGCCGCACATAAAAAGTGAAACATTATTAGTTTATGATTAATTTAGAATTAATTAATAAAAACTTGAAAAAGAATGGATTTAATAGATTTTTGAAAACAATTCACACGAAACGCGTTGTTCAACAGTTTGGAAAATAAAGTAGCTAAACTAAAATGTTTAGAGCATACCCTAAAATTGTAGCCTAAGAGCAGGTACAATAGTAGACTATAAGCCTGCTATAAACATATTTCGAGAAGATAAAAGGGAAGAGGGAAGAGGGAAGAGCAGCGGGCTAAAGATTTATAGCCAGCTGCAACATGAACGACTCCAATATACAGTATGTGTATGACAGATGTGACCATATATTAATAGTTTAGTATATGTGATTTAAGGTAAACATGATATGAATTGACTATAATAATTTTGAGCTAGTTGTGGGCTATACTATTAAACTTGCACTAAAAGGGAGTGGCCATGCTGCGACTAGCGCACGGTAAAACAATTGCTGTGGTGCAGGAGATTATGGTTCAGAGATCGGATCCCTATTCCTTTCTTACTATAAATAAGCTCGTTCAGCTTTTGATCTCAAAAATTTCTCTCTCCCTGTCTTAATTTAATAAACTGAAAGGGCGATCCAAACAACCACACAACTGTTTTTGAGCCAGTCAACCAGTTTACTAGTAGTAGGTCATCATCATCCACCATTAATTATGTTCAACAAGATGATTATTAATGTCACATCTTTGAGACATACTCCTAAAAACCCTACAATTTTCATGTACAAGACCCCTTCTATCTTGAACTGTTCAACAGATTGAAGGGGCCAATGAATGAACTAATCAATGAACAAAGAATCTCCTATCTCCCTAATCCAACAAAGAATCATTTACACGTTTTCACGCCTCATAGATGGTATCAAGGGCGGGCCTCCACTGTGTGGACCGACGACAATGGGCCTGGGCCTGGGCCTGGGGTACCCATCCCCTTCCCTTCGACGTCGTCTTCCTCCGCGCCATGTCCACTACGATTTCCGGGAAGATCCTCTTGCCGCCGGGCTGCTTGCTCCGCACTTTCTTGCGGCCGCCGCCGCCGCCGCCGCCGGAGACGATGAGGCGGCCGATGGCCTCCACCTCCCGGTCACGAGCCTCGCGCCGGCCCGGCTCGCGGGGACGAGGAGTACACCTCGCCGGCGCGAGCGGCTCGTCGGCCGCCATCGCCCGCACCCGCCGCTCCTTCGCCGCGTCCGCGGCGCGCGCGACCACGTGCCCGGGCGCCTCGATCATCAGCTCGGCCGTCCCGGTGGCCGCCTCCTCCCGCACACCGGACGCCCATCCGGCCCGATCACCAGAGGCCTCCTCGCGGCGCCGCCGCGCAAGACGCACCGCAACGCCAGCGAGTTGCCCATCGAAATCGGCGATAGTGCGCGGTGACTCTCACTCCTCACTGAGATCTTGGTTGCTGATGGATCAGATGCTTAGCTTGCTTTGCTTGGTTTTGGCTGTGGCGCTGCACGATTTATAGTGGGGGAGGCGACCATGCGGGGAGGAGGAAGGCGGCGGGAAGGGAGGCTGGCTTGGTCCGAATCGGGCTCGGATAAGCGCGAGGCCGACACGTGTTCGGAGAGTGGAGTGTGGAGTGTGGGAGTGTCTGTTCGGTCCGAGTCCGACTTTGACTGACTCGGCTTATTAGTTTGGACAGCTAGCGCATTCACCCAGGCAGTAATAAGTAATCATTCGTGGGTGATTAGTGCTAGTTTAGGTGGGAGATTTGAACGCGTAACAGTCAGAGCTTGATCTGTTCGGCGTGTGTGTGTTGAGCGTTTCTAATAGTATTGTTTTTTTGTGCAAAAAATCATGCGATAAGTGTGGTTAGTGCGCAAAACATTTTTTGATTTCGACAAAGTGTATTTTTTTAAGGGAAATGAGCGTTTCTAATTGATATAGTTGAGAGTTGAGACTGGTTAGATCTGGTTTTGAGCTTTCGCATCGGGTTTGTTTCAGAGCTGAAGTCGTCTTTCTTTCACATAATTAAGTTTGTGGTTTTCTTATATTACTATATATTCACATGTTCAGTATGAGAACGAAGCTAGGTGACAATTTTTAATAGCCTCCCAACCCCATCCTCTAAGTTAAATTTTAGCAACTTTAAAAAAAAACACTCTAATAGAATAGCTATCCCATTTACCACAAAAATAGCACTTGCCAAACAAGGGCTGGAATTTGGCCATCTGCAAGCATTGGCCATACATAGGCCCCACCATCTCTTTTCCCTTCTCCCCACCATTCACAGTTCTGTACCATCCCTCATGCGCCCTTCCTCCCTCTGCCTCGTGCTCGATGCCGCCACAGGGAAGAAGACGTGCCTCGGCTTTGTCACCGCTATAGCCTCACCGTTGTCCACCGTTGCTCTCTCGCATCCTCCACCCGTGCCCGCTGCCACTACCGAGAAGAAGGAGTGAATGCCTCGGCTTCGTCACTGTTGGGTCGAGCGCCTCCGCCAGCAAGATAGAAGATGAGGCGGCAAAGCTCCTGACCAACGGCGTTCTCACAAATACATCTCCATCACCACTAGCAATAGTGGCCTCAGTTAGCTAATGCGGCGAGCGGACCAGATGCGGCAGGGCGGCGCGACGGCGAAGGAGGGAGGCAGGCTTGATAGCGCACAACTATCGAGGAGGACGAGGCTAGCATGGAGCGGATCCGCCGTCACCTCATGTACACGGATCCGTTGTCGCCTCGCACGCACGAGCCCACTTCACGCACGCATGGATCCACCGTCACCATCGTTTTCCGCCGTCCATCATCGCCATATATCGCCATTCGCCAGATTGTATGGCTTGGGAAAATAGGGAGAAAGAGGAGTAAGAAGAAGGGGTAGTCAAAGCCCTAAACTTCTCTTGTTCTTCACTCGACTACTAATCCAGCCACTCTCCTTGTCAAGCATGTACACCCTGCCCCTCATGCTCGTTTCCCATCTTGCCAGTTGGTAACAACTTCACCACACAACTGTTTTCCGTCCGTCCCATCTCATCAGCCGCTAACTGCTTCTCTCTATACCCCAACCAAACATCTGCCATAACGGCTTGTTTGGTTGGAGGGGTACTAGATGAAACTACACGCGTTGCTATGGGAATTTAGCTAGAGAATATAAACTTACCTAAGTTGATGTGATTTATGATAATTTAAATTTAAATAGTCTATGGAATGATGATTTAAATGTAAAAGTAAGGTGATGTGACTTATATATATTGAAATATTATGTGAATTATGTAATATAATGATTTAACATCCTTGCATTTTAAAAGCTCTAAAATTTAATAAATCATAAAATTATAGATAATATAACATGCTTGCATGAAGTTTAAATGTAATAATTGTTAGTGGATGATGATATGAAACTTTGCATGTTAAGCTTTTAGATTTAGTGGGTTATAACATTATAGTAAGATAGGACATGGGAGTTTAAGTCTGTAGTTTGGTTGAAAAACTTGGGGATTCAAGAGAGTTTGAGATGGAGAATTAAGGGGTTTAACTCCCACCGACCTCTTACGTAGGGAGGCATGTTAATTCGTGAGACTGGGAGGGAATTCGACGCGAAAACCAAACAAGGGATGGGAACTTAAAAATGTAACTCCCATGACCAATCCCACCATCAACTCCCTCCTTCAAACTCCCATTCCTCTTCACTTCTCTTGCCAAACAGGCCGTAAGGGTAGTCCCTCCTACGTCTCGACGAGAGCCACCAATGCCATCATCCCCTCCGTTTTCTCTTAACTCCTATCGTGCATATCTATTGGATTGATCTCCAACCCCCAATCCAATTGCCACCATCAGGGTTTACGATTCCGAAATGGCCTTCTGTTTCGGGCTCTGGCGGAATGACGGTTTTCGTGAAATCCGGTGGAAAGCCGATAGATTCTGAACAAATTTCATAAACCAAAATTTGAATACAATTTTCCTGAGTTTACCGATAAGCTCGCGAAAACCGGCCGGCTTTGGCAAAATTCCGAGCGAAATCAGCGAAATTTCAATCGGTAACTAGAAAAAGAGGTAAACTGAATTTTTTCCCTTAAATACACGGAATATATCAAAAACAATTTCAAAAATTCATATCCCAATAGGTTCTATAAATATCATACTATTTGTAAGATTTTATTTGATTTTTTTCCCTTTTTTATCAATTCAAATTTGAATATGGATGAAACTCATCGAAATCTCAGATGGCTTCTACTTTCGATCCTCGTCGAAACCTCGAAATTTCACGAAATTCGACCGGTTTTTAAGGGCAGCTCTCCTTCATTTCAACAAGAGCCACCAATGCTGCTCCCTCCGTTCCCATCTTGCCTTCCACCCTTCACCCTTCATATAGGTTGGGTTGAGTACATGCATCACTCGTGCGGTTGGTTTAATCATATTGTTGAAAGTATATCTTTATAAACAAGAGCATGGTAGAGCTTAAATCATCACAAGTCACGCGATTTCAATTCAAACAGTTTTTCATGTGAAATATGCACTTGCGATATACTCCGTAAGTGACTCGAATATATTCTCACTAAGGGTCTGTTTGGTACAGCTCCAACTCCTTAATTTAGCTCCAGGAGTTGGGTCTGGAGTAGAGCTCCACCCAGCTCCACTCTCAGTTTTGGTGGAGCTGCAACTGTTTGGTTGAGCTCCAGCTCCAGGAGAGGTGGAGCTGTGCCAAACAGATCCTAAATATATTGTCTTGGCTTCCGTTTTTAGGGTGGGTGCAGGCCAATCGTTTGTACTCCCCCATCCCATTTTAAGTGCAACTATGATTTTTCGTGCACAACCTCGACTATCCGTCTTATTTGAAAATTTTTTGTAAAAAAATAAAAACATAAGTTACGTATAAATTACTATTCATGTTTTATCATCTTATAATAAAAAAAATACTAATTATGAAAAAAAATTAAATAAAACAGACAATCAAAGTTGCACTTAAAATAGGACTCCTTAACACACGGGAGTTAAATGGAATTAGTTTAGTTGATCAGGGCCGGGCTGCAATGGCGGGTCAACGAATATCCGCCATGGCGCCAACCCACGCCCACCCCTTCCGTCTTCTTTCCGCTGCGCTGCATTGTCTGAAACTCTGCACCAGACGAACTCATCATATATTGAATTTACTGAAGCAGCTGCTAGTCGAATCCGTCTTTATTCTAAAATGTTTATTTACAACACAAAAAATTGATCCTCTATCAACAATTCCTGACAAAATTTTCGAGCCTTTGGAGAGGGGGAGAATGAATTGTGGTTAAATAATGAACCCAACGCCGGAATTTGACCGCAATCGTATGGAGCAAAATTTGCCACGAGATTTACAGTTGGATGAATTCCTTCCCACCAGTGACCTTACTTCTATGAGCTCGTTTCGAGCCTGATTTCTTATCCCGTGTCCGCTTCGCTGATACCCTCTTGGACCCGGAGGCTTTTCCAGGTTCCTTTGCTGTATTATCCGGAAGCATCTTTCTGGGTTGCTGGCGCACCAAACGAGGCTGGGGTGGAGGCGGACTTCGTAGTATTTGTTCCCATAGTTCTCTGTGATATGCCTGTTAAAGTAAGAAGCGTGTAAAGCATGTTAAGACTAAAAAAACAACAATAAATGCCAGAAAAGATCATGTGATGGTTTTCCCTTTCTCGCTTATGTTTAAGGATTTCCAGACTAAAAGAACCACTAAAAGTACCTGGACAACGAAGTCACGCCTTTCGCAATCCAGGAACATATCTGCAGTCCAGTTAACTCGTTTCCTTATTTTATCTCTCACTGTGCTAAAGCTCAGCTGATCTCTGGAGGTGAAGCGATCAACTTCATTAAACCAAAGGCACGTGAAGAGGTTGGTGATGGGGATGTGCTCCCGTATAATTACACAGCCCTCAGGGACGTCTGGAGAACACAATATACTGTTATAAGGCAAGCAAGGAAGATTACTACTCAGCAGCTAGGGAGAAGCACTTACCACTCGTGATAGGAAGCTTAGCTGAAGAATAATGGGTTAAACCCTCTCTCTTGTAGAATTCTATTTGGTAATCGATTGAAGCATTGTCATACTTTCCACCAACCTTGTTGGCCTCTGCTTCCTCAAAGACATCAAAGCGTCTGTAATGCCTGGAAATAGCGAAGCTAACATTCTTTCTCCACAAGAATCTGTGACATAACAGTGCTATTAGAGAACAGACAATAAATGCCATTATTCAGATTAAACTTTGACAATTGATGCAACTTAGGTCTTTATACATTAGATGGAGAACCCATAGCAGCCACAACTATTGAATTTACTTTCAACGATACCTATTCCCTGAACTATTTGCAGGATGCAATCAACACATTGATGAGAAAATATGATATTTACCTCTCTAATAGCTGATAAGGATCCCTCACTAGTTTAAGTTTCCCATCAATCCAAATTGAATACCGCACATTAGGAAATAGACGATGAAGTAGTAATTTTGGAACCTGTTTGATGAGATGATCACAAGGTCATAAATGATTAAAAACTAGCAAATCCACTCACATTAAGCATAGCATCATTTGCCTTTACAAGGGGCATAACTATAGTTTTCAAATCAGGTAAACACTGAAAATGGTAAAAAGGCCAAGTGGGGTCTATGGCCTTATTTCAGTTTTGTAGAAAAGAGAATAAAAACTTCATATTCAGAGTATCAGCTACAGCCTACGGTCTATCAATTATAATCTGCAGAATGCAATAAAGATTCAAAAGACTTGCACAGACCTCAAGATCAATAAGCATCAGCATAGCTTAACAGCGAGTGCAACTTTAGTAATTACACTGCCAGCGTAAAGGTGCATTTTATTACTGTATAACGTATCATGAAGTCATGTATGATGTATAAGATTATTATCATTATTCTAAACAGAGGAGCAGCCTCCATCTTTATAAACAGAGATCAATGTTTTTACAAACCAACTACATATTGAATTATCTTAGTTACTCTACAACTTATAATTTACATGGTCCACAAGAAAGTTAACCTGCCCAGCTGTACCTCTTCATGTTAGAGTCTGGTGCCTCACAGATATAACTAGAAAATAAAACTTCTAAAATATGCGTACCTTTCCATTGCGCCTTGCATCTGAATATGGAAGATTGCGGACAACAACCACCCGCCATAGCCCAATTCTTTTAGAATTATCAATTGTTGTAGTGTTCTTTATTGCTGCTTCTGTTTCTTCATCCAGAAACATGAAGAAGCAAACTGTATCCTTTGAAAAAACACTGATGTTTTCTGGTTGTTGCATTATATCATAATTTCCTGAGAGAGCACAAATAAGCAAGTTGAAATGAAATATGCAATTACAATTGACAAGAAAAGATAATATAGTTACCAAAAATAGCAGAAGCAACAACTATCCCCTGGCACTGCCACATCTCAGAAAGATCAGCTCTATCTATATCGAACCCAGTATTGACACCAGGTATCTTCCCTCTCGCAAATCTGAAAATGCAGTGTAGTTCGGTTACATTGTAAACTATTAAAATGTATTGATATTTGTACTTCTGTAGATAGTTATCATATAGATGTGCAGAAGCTAAAGCAGATGAGCTATGTAAACTTACCCACAATGAACCGTCATTGAGTCTTTTATGTCATAAGACTTATCTCGTTCTTCCAATGATGGATAACCTCCAAACAAAGAACCGTGGTTTGACTCTTTTGAAATCAAATTATCACCAGACAAATAATTTAAGTTTCGAAGGACTGGTGATGCTGATGGTGCACCTGGCATCAATGCCAGGGCCTGCTCAACAGGCACATAACAAACAGGACATGCTACAAATGCACAAAATATTACAGTTAGATTGAAGCACTTTTGTAACTCTGAATTTAATTAGTCAAAATGATAAACTTACGCCGTGGTCCAGTGCGTTTCCTGTCAATAGGTGGAGGAGAAAATGAGAAATTTTCACAAGGGTGGTGCTCCAGAACAATAGATGGCGGGAAGCTCCATGAGAGACCCTGAAGTTTTTTATGACTACTGTCAGAGTCAGACTGTTTTTCTGTCTGTGATGCTGTATTCAAACCATTCCCATTCAAAGAATCTCCCTGGGTTATTGGTCTACCCGAAGATGTCCAAACAGGATTCACAAAGCTCCGGACTTGATCAGAAATTCCAAGCATGGTTTCAATACCAGGTGGCGCATCTTCATCTAGCATAGGCCACGATGAGATTTCATAGTTCAGTATTATAAGAAATATATGAAAGTGAAAGCACAAAAATTAGCCAGAAAAACTATACTTAATGTTAAAGATGGCATCTTACTTTAGTAGGCTTTTGAATAGCACATAAGTTCAGTCTTGTTAGCACAACAAAAAGAAAATAGCTTACACTGTTTGACCCATGCAGCATGAGAAAGAAACATATCATGATTACACATTAGATATTCGGTAGAACCACCAACATGGATAGATTCATGTGACAGATGTACGTTAATGGTTGTACTCCAAGCCATGAGTAATGCCATTAGAATAGAAGACAGTTGCGTTGTTTTAATTAGTAGCAGAGAGAAATTAGCAATTATACCTTATTGCAGAAAAGACAGCCATTATTTTCACATATTTGTAACAGAGATGGAATAGGCGAATCAAAACTAGAGGCTAAATGCTGTTGACATATAACATGAGGCACTACTCAACATATTTGAAAGGGCACACATGTCAAGTTATCAAACAGTAATTTGGGAATGGACAGAACACTAACTATTATAGCTTTGTCAAAGATTCCCAACCCATGATGCATGAACAACATGTGAGGGATCTAGTATTGTAGTCCGTCAACATGCCCTAATTAAGACATTGACTGAAATGGCTAGATGCAAACTGAAACAAAGTTTATTATTATTTTAATCATGAAAAAAATGTGCAGATCGACTGCAGGATAAAATTAAAGGGCTAAGAATCACAAATACATTAATCAGGAAAAATCAAACAAGATGCATAGTAAGAGAAGTAGCAGACTAGTTGCTAACATAAGCATGCAGTTGACCAAATGATCAAGCAAATAAAATATTCTAGCAACACCATGATTCTACAATGCCAGTACTAGAAAGGCATCAAATGTTGACAGAGTTATCAACACTAATGTCTCTCAAAGCGAGGTATGCACTTTCATAAATATCTAAGTCACAGTACATACACCTAACACCATACATCCCAATAAAATATGAAACACAGTTCCACAGTTCCACAGTTAGATAAGTGCCTGTCGTAGCCAAATATAAAACCAAGGACTCAAAACTTGGGTCACTACTCAATACTATTAGTTTATAATATAGCAATCCATTTTTTTTTTTTTTGCATCACAATAGTCAGCTATGATGCAAATTGATAAACAAGGTTAAGGTGATCAAATGCTTACACAATAAAAAATCCAGTTGACTTAAAAAAGCCAATGAGAGTCAACACCAATGTAGGAGTAGTAGATAGTACATCCTGCCTTTTTATTTTGCCATTACTAAAGTTGCTGATCGCGATTCCACTTCACTAGAGCATTTGTACTTGTCAACTACACACAATAACACTTCCTAATATCCTATAATAACCGTGTAAAATAACTAAAATTCATAAGCCAGATGTTTTCAGTTCCTGCAATAAAAAACGACATCTATGTGTATGATGAAATGGTAATACTTGCAGGTTGCATTACATCATTTGAATGCATAACAAAATATTTGGTCTGATAGTCACACAGGCTAATAAGAAAACATGAAGTGAGATAGGCTGTACCTTTACTGACGAGTGATGAGAAGAGGAAGCAGAAGAGCACGGCAGCGGCGACGAGGAGGAGGAGGAGCATCCGCCGGCGGCGGCTGGTGAGCTTGCAGATCCGGGCGAAGAGGAGGCCTCGGCCTCCAGCGCCGCCCGCCCCGCCAAAGGACATCTTCCCGGCCTTCCTCGCGGCGAGCGGCGGAGACGGCGCCGGCGCCGGCGACTGGCCGTTGGACTGCTGCAAGGATCCATAGCTCCCGGACGACCTGAGCCCCAGCGACGCGACGCCGCTCATGCCGCCGCCGCCTTCGAGGCCACGGCGCCAGCTCTCATCGCCCCCACCCCCCAAGTCTCTGGCTGTGGCGGGCAGCGCGGATCACAGGTGCCTCACCACCAACCCACCACCACCAACCCCCTCCCCAATGGCGGTCGATCCAATGCCGCGACTAGCACCAGTACCCCCAACAGTGGAAGCTGCAATCCGTACGGGGGGAAAAACAAAAATCTCGTCGCCCCTGTGGTTTTTGAAATGGAACAGCGCGAATTCACGGAAGGAAATAGCACCGGTGAGATCCCCCCAAACCAAAAACGGCCCAAAAATCTCGGACCGCGTGATTGGGCAAAGGCAACACCGACCCGAGACCGAGATCTACCGATTCGCAGCAAAAACTGGGGCACGAATTTGGCGAATGCGGGTGGATCGAGGAGGTGTGCGATTCGAGCGGACGAGAGCCACGTACACACACACAGAGCGAGAGAGGATGCGCGTACGGGGGTGTTCACCGGAGAGGATGCGGCAGGACGCCGGCACAGGTGCTCGCGGTGATGGAGATCGGCGTCGGCGGGCGGCGGGATTGGGGATTGGAGGGGACGAGACGGAGGTGAGGGAGAGAGAGAGAGATCGTGGCGTGTGTGGTGATGTGATAAATTTTTGAAATTTTCGGGGGGGTGCAGAAATCGTGGGTGGGATTGATGAGCTCCGGAAATGGAAAGGGGGAGGAGAGCGCGGTGTGGAGTGTGACGGGGAGGGGGAGAGGAGGTTGGCTGGTTTGCGATGTGGAGTACTACTAGTAGTACGGCCGTGCACGAGGGGAAGAGGTGAAGAAAGCAGAAGGGTTAGAGCAAGGATAATAGGATAGTTCACCTCGTTATTAGCCTATTTTAAAGCCAACATATATAATAAAATTAGTTATAAGGTTGGCTATAATTTTCTTCTCCTCTCTCTATCTCTCACTTATACATTTAATGTATTTGTCTTGGAGATTGTGTTAAGCTAGCTCTTACATAAGAGCCAACCCCCTTAATTTTTTTGTTACCTCTCTCCTCCACATAAGATTATAGCAAGCTTATTATACTTGCTCTTAGGGGAGATGGCAGTGTCAAAATTCGGGCGTTATTAGCACTAATGTAGTCTGCCATAATTCTGATTAATGAGTGATGACTGAGCTAATCCACCGATAACCGAGCGGCTATTATCAGTTTTTCAAACCTTGCTTTCTGAGGCGCTTAATTCAATCACTGATTTATTTTTTTTCGGGGAATTCAATCACTGATTTGTTGTCGTATCCATGTCGTAAAAACAACATCCATGTCGTAAAAAAAGAGCAAACGTATATTACGTATCATAACGAAATTCCAGCACACAAATGGCACTAATTAAATGACTTACTGTCATTTTTTTTTCTATATTTATTTATGTGTGAATAAGGCACTTCCCCTAACTCCCAACTTCACATCACATCCAAAACTTTCCTACACACGTAGACTCTCAACTTTTTTTTTCCAAACTACCAACTTTCCACAAACTTCTTCCAATTTTAGAAACTAAACACAGCCTAAAAATTATTTTTGTTATTTTCATCGTGTGTGCGAAGCTGACAGTTAGTACTTAACTTTTCCTTTAGAGACAGCCAGACAGGCGTGATTAACCTATCATTAAAGCATCAATCACAATATTTGAGCGCCGGTAGGTTGGGCATTGTGGGTCCGCCGAAGTACACACCGCGCCCACCATGAACCCGAACTAGTAAAGTTCACGGATCAGCTAGTCACGTCGCAGTAGCATCTCAACAATCAAAAAAAAAAGCAAGTAGAATCAAGTGGAGAATGTTCAACGGAGTACAATTTGTTACTTCTCATGAAAAATCCATCGTTTTCTGCTCAATTCGTTGCAAAATATAGAAACCTAGAATCAAATTAGATATAAACTATCATATCTGAATTCGTAGTATTAGGTCATATCTAATCTAGTTTTATATTTCTATATTTTAGGATGGATAGAATGCATCGTAAAGTCTCAGAAGTAATAAGTTGAATTTATATGTGATTTCCAAGTATTTTTACAGTTTTATATTATATAAATGTATGTTGCACGTACACTATTGCTATTACACAGAAATCATCAGTTCTATGATATATTGCAATTTGGGTCTAATAAGTACATTTTGCTTGGGAGAATAATACACATCTTGTTGAACTAAGACTATTGGAACGGATTGTCCACACAAGCAAAATATATGATATTTTGCATTTTGAGTCTAACAAGTACATTTTCAGCTTTTATTTATTGGATTATTGAAACAATTTTTTTACTCTACTCTTGAAAAAAAATTTCTATTGTGTTTCTTAGATCCACTTGTTTTAGATATTCGTTAAATTGATTTTAAAATATTTAATTTATTTTTACATTTAAATTGATAATCTGCGACAATATATATACACTCAACGATGTATCTCAAACAGGACAGTAGTCACATGTTTAAATGGCGTATTTTGGTGTCTCTCTTTCTTCCTGTGTGGCCTCTCTTCAATAGTACTAATACTAACAGTATTAATTTGTCTCCTTGTGACAAATGGAGTGGCTTTTTGTTCGAGTTATTATTGTGATCGTTGTCCTAGTGTGATTGTCTTGTACCAACGCCTTCGTAATTTGTAGTATATTTCATTTTCACTTTTTGTTCAAAAGTATGTACTACATCCGTTTCAAATTAGTAGTCGTCTTGACTTTTTTCTCGTAACGTTTGACCATTCATCTTATTTAAAAAATTAGTACAAATATAAAACCGGAGAAGTCATACTTAAAGTACTTTTGATAATAAAGCAAATTGATAATTCCATAATTTTTTGAATAAGATAAAAAAATCAAAATTTACAAAAAGAAAACTTAAAGAAAAAAAACTCAAAGCGACAAGTATTCTGTAACGGAGGTACTCCCTCCGTCCCATAATATAAGGGATTTTGAGTTTTTGCTTGCAACGTTTGACCACTCGTCTTATTCAAAAAAATTTAAATTTATTATTTATTTTATTTGTGACTTACTTTATTATCTATAGTACTTTTTTTTTCGTTTTTTATATTTGCAAAAAAAATTTGAATAAGACGAATGGTCAAACATTAAAAGCAAAAAACTCAAAATCACTTATATTGTGGGGACGGAGGGAGTAGTAAAAAAAGGAGAAGATGTTTGGTCTATTCATTTGACTCGACATGATAGTACTCCCTCCGTCCCAAAAAAAGACAAACCTGGTTTCCGTGCTCAATGTTTGACCGTTCGTCTTATTTGAAAAATAAAAAATTAAAAAGCAAGTCACGTATAAAATATTAATCATGTTTTATCATCTAGCAACAATGAAAATACGAATTATAAAAAAATTTCATATAAGACGGACAGTCAAAATTGGACACGAAAACCCATAGTTTATCTTTTTTTTTTTTTGACGGAGGAAGTATGTTTAAATCTTGGAACTTGGAAGGTGCAACCGTGTGCAACGCATCAAGGTAAAGCGGCAGCCAGCAGGTGAGCTTTCTTCTACAAAAAGGTGATCTTTCTATTCTATCTTTGAGAGAGAAAATTAATTGGTGGTCTTTCTAAACTGTAGTACGTGCCAACAAACTGGTACACTTTGACGAACAGTCGGTGTACGGTGTTTGCACTTGCGCGTACGAGTATATTTTTTAGATGTACGTACCAGTAGTAGTACTGTACTACTTCTTTTAAAGTGCGTACGCGTATTTAATAACAAATCCCATTAAAACTAGTATGGAACACTTCGAGCCTCATCGTTTGGCTTATCTGCGAAATAAGCCAAACGATATATTTGTAAATAGAAAATAATTTATGAATAAAACATTTATATACGTGTTCTTAGTGATGTAAAAGTAAATGTTAGAAAATAAACTTTAATGGAAAAAAACTTAAAATCACCTATAAATTTAAGGTTGAAAATTTAAATTTTGGTTGATAAGTATAAGTGAAAAGATGAAGCTGTTCACCAGTTTTCTGAAACAGAGGAAAGATCGATAAGATTGGGCTTTTGCAAATGAGACGTGGAGCAATGGATAAAGGAATAAAAAACGGTATATTTGGACTCACTCAACTATATGTCCGATTCACATTTCTCAACTAGGAAAAAGTACACCGAAGGTCCCTCAACTTGTTATCGAAATTGTCCCCCAACCGCAAAACCACGTACCGGACGTCCCTCAACTAACACAACCGTTCATTTTAGATCCTCCGGTGGTTTTGGCCCCGGTTTTATCTGAGGTGGCGGCTGAGTCAGCGTGGGACCCACGTGGTCCCCACATGTCAGAATGCCAGGTCATATCTCCCTCCTCTTCTCTCCCTTCCTCATCTCTCCCTCTCACTTCTCTCCTCTATATTTTAGGATGGATAGAATGCATTTTAAAGTCTCACAAGCAATAAGTTGAATTTATATGTGATTTCCAAGTATTTTTACAGTTTTATATTATATATATACCCTGATATATATTACGGAAATGTGTGTTGCACCTACACTTGCTATTCACAGAAATCATCAGTTCTATGATATATTGCAATTTGGGTCTAATAAGTACATTTTGCTTGGGAGAATAATACACATCTTGTTGAACTAAGACTATTAATTGGAACGGATTGTCCACCCAAGCAAAATATATGATATTTTGCATTTTGAGTCTAACAAGTACATTTTCAGCTTTATTTATCGGATTATTGAAACAAATTTATTACTCAACTCTTGAAAAAATTGTTCTATTGTGTTTCTTAGATCCACTTGTTTTAGATATTCGTTAAATTGATTTTAAAATATTTAATTTATTTTTACATTTAAATTGATAATCTGCGACAATATATATACACTCAACGATGTATCTCAAACAGGACAGTAGTCACATGTTTAAATGGCGTATTTTGGTGTCTCTCTTTCTTCCTGTGTGGCCTCTCTTCAATAGTACTAATACTAACAGTATTATTCGTCTCCTTGTGACAAATGGAGTGGCTTTTTGTTCGAGTTATTATTGTGATCGTTGTCCTAGTGTGATTGTCTTGTACCAACGCCTTCGTAATTTGTAGTATATTTCATTTTCACTTTTTGTTCAAAAGTATGTACTACATCCGTTTCAAATTAGTAGTCGTCTTGACTTTTTTCTCGTAACGTTTGACCATTCATCTTATTTAAAAAATTAGTACAAATATAAAACCGGAGAAGTCATACTTAAAGTACTTTTGATAATAAAGCAAATTGATAATTCCATAATTTTTTGAATAAGATAAAAAAATCAAAATTTACAAAAAGAAAACTTAAAGAAAAAAAACTCAAAGCGACAAGTATTCTGTAACGGAGGTACTCCCTCCGTCCCATAATATAAGGGATTTTGAGTTTTTGCTTGCAACGTTTGACCACTCGTCTTATTCAAAAAATTTTAAAATTATTATTTATTTTATTTGTGACGTACTTATTATCTATAGTACTTTAAGCACAACTTTTCGTTTTTTATATTTGCCAAAAAAAATTTGAAAAGACGAATGGTCAAACATACAAGCAAAAACTCAAAAATCACTTATATTGTGTGGACGGAGGGAGTAGTAAAAAAAGGAGAAGATGTTTGGTCTATTCATTTTGACTCGACATGTATAGTACTCCCTCGGTCCCAAAAAAAAGACAAACCCTGGTTTCCGTGCTCAATGTTTGACCGTTCGTCTTATTGAAAAATTAAGAAAAAATTAAAAAGACAAAGTCACGTATAAAATATTAATCATGTTTTATCATCTAGCAACAATGAAAATACGATTATAAAAAAATTTTATATAAGACGGACAGTCAAAGTTGGACACGAAAACCCATGGATTGTTTTTTTTTTTTGGACGGAGGGAGTATGTTTAAATCTGGAAATTGGGAGGTGCAACCGTGGCAACGCACAAGGTAAGCGGCAGCCAGCAGGTAGCTTTCTTCTACAAAAAGGTGATCTTTCTATTCTATCTTTGAGAGAGAAAATTAATTGGTGATCTTTCTAAACTGTAGTACGTGCCAACAAACTGGTACACATTGACGAACAGTCGGTGTACGGTGTTGCACTTGCGCGTACGAGTATATTTTTTAGATGTACGTACCACAGTAGTAGTACTGTACTACTTCTTTTAAAGTGCGTACGCGTATTTAATAACAAATCTCATAAAATAGTATGGAACACTTCGAGCCTCATCGTTTGGCTTATCTGCGAAATAAGCAAACGATATATTGTAAATGGAAAATAATTTATGAATAAAACATTTATATACGTGTTCTTAGTGATGTAAAAGTAAATGTTGGAAAAATAAACTTTAATGGAAAAAAACTTAAAATCACCTATAAATTTAAGGTTGAAAATTTAAATTTGGTTTGATAAGTATAAGTGAAAAGATGAAGCGTCACAGTTTTCTGAAACAGAGGAAAGATCATATAAGATTGGGCTTTGCAAATGAGACGTGGAGCAATGGATAAAGGAATAAAAAACGGTATATTTGGACTCCTCAACTATATGTCCGATTCACATTCTCAAACTAGGAAAAAGTACACGAAGGTCCCTCAACTTGTATCGAAATCGGTCCCTAACCGCAAAACCACTATACTGGACGTTCCTCGACTAACACAACCGTTCACTTTAGATCCTCGGTGGTTTTGGCCCCGGTTTTATCTGAGGTGGCGGCTGAGTCAGCGTGGGACCCACGTGGGCCCCACATGTCAGAATGCCAGGTCATATCTCCCTCCTCTTCTCTCCCTTCCTCATCTCTCCCTCTCACTTCTCTCCTCTCTGCAGGGCAGCTGGCGGGTGGGAGGGGTCCGGCAGCCGGCGGCAGCGCGTGCGACCTCGGGGTCTGACCGTCGGAGAGGCCCGGGAGGCGCTGGCTGCGGGCCGGTGGCGACGACGACACGGGATAAGGGAGGCGGAGGCGGCGGGCGACGCTTGAGAAGGGAGAGGCGGCCGGTGGCGCCGGCGTGGGAAGAAGCTGTCTTCGGTGTCGTGCCCGCTCTGCCCTCCACCACCTGCTTCGCCGCCGCTGCCCCGCGCTCACACACTCCCCGGCGACGCCGCTACGGCGCGGGCGTGAGAACTGTGGCCATGGATGACGACGGCGGCGACATCCTCGCTCCCTATCGGCGCCATCTTCCTCTCCCGCAGCGCGCCTGCCCGCCGCTCGTCTGCTCCGTCGGCCGACCACTCCCCGTGTAGTCGGCCGGTAGCGAAGGTGACCGTGCCGGCGTGAGGTCGTAGCCGACGTGGATGTTCGCTGGCCAGGTTTCCGAGGATGGACTGGCTACTGCTTCGTCGTCGCCACGATTGCAGGCACGCGTCCCCTCCTGCCATCGTCACGGACGCGTTCTCCGGCTTCGCCACTGCCGCGCGGCCGCCACCACCACCGAACTCCAGCGTCAAGTCTGGACTCGCTTGTTCGGTTTGCTTCTTGCTGGATGTACACATGAGGTCATTCAAGATCAGTAACTCATACTCTATTCTAGCAAGCTGGCTGTTGGTGAGAATTCTGAATTCTCATTGCATCGCCTAACGAAGATAGAAGATCGGAGTGTTATACATCAATCAATTTCTTAGCTGGGAGTGTTACTCCTGCATTGCTCTACAATTTATGGGTCATGTAATTTGATCTCTCACAGAATCTATAGCGAGGTAAGAAAGCGAAACCGGCGCCACAAAATATCTTGAAATTCTGCTTGTTCATATACTGTTCTTCTGATTAAAGAACAACTTAGCTTGAGATTGTTCTGTTCACTTGCAATTTGCAGGAGTAACAAAGCTTATTTTTGCATTGTCGGAGTCCACGATGATGCGGGAGCTCGCCGCCGATGCCGCCGTCTTGTTGCCGACCTTGACGAAGTGCGAGGACCACGGGTAGTACGTGTCCACGTCCCCGGCGACGAGCCGCGTGCTCGCTGCGCCGAGCTCGTGACGTTGGCGAGGGTGCCAAAGTTGAGCGCCGACGATGTGTTGACGGAGTGCGGGACGAGGCAGTAGGAGAATCTCCGGCCGAGCGACGCCTCGACGCCGAGTGCGTCACGAGGGAGACCGCGTCGCCGCTGAGCCCGACCAGCCCGTCGGCCGGGAACGAGCCGGCCGTCGTGGTGGGAGCAGCCGAACTTGACGCTGCACACGCCGCCTCGTGGTCGTGGGCCTCGTGGGTGGCGGCGGCGGGGGAGCCCGCGCGCCGCTCCGTCCCCCGCCGCCCCTCCACCATTGCCCCCTGCAGGTCCTCCCCCACTGCTGCCGCGTCGCCCGTCGCCGCCACCACCGCAGCCGCGTCGCCATCGAATCGGGGAGAAGTCAGATATACACGAGGAAAGGAGAGAAGAGGGGAGGAGAGAAATGACCTGGCATTCTGACATGTGGGGCTCATGTGGGTCCCACGCTGACTCAACCGCCACGTCACAAAAACCGGGATCAAAACCACCGGAGGATCTAAAGTGACGGTTTTGTTAGTTAAAGGACGTCCGGTATCTGGTTTTGTGGTTGATGGACGATTTTGTAACTCGATGATAAGTTGAGGGACCTTCGGTGTACTTTTTCCTCTCAACTATTAGAGCAAGTAATAGTATAGCAACTATTAGCTTCAAATCATCTATAGCCAATCAATAGCTCATTCATACAATAGTTATATACTATACTATTAATATCTTGTCCCACCTATCATACACACACTGCGTCTTGGAGTCCGTGCTACAGCTGGCTACAAATCTGTAGCCCGCTGCTCTTCTCTCTTCTTATTTATCTCCTTAAAATATGTTTGCAGCTGGCTTATAGCTGCTATTGTACCTGCTCTTAGCTGATGAAGTTGATTTGTCGAATACTCCATGAGCTTAAAGTTGCCTCTACCGACTCTCCCAGGATCCCGGATCTGGTCCCACGGCGAAAACAGAAAACACTTGATCATCGCTCCTTTCCACCACCTCTCCGTCCTTTTCTCGCCGCTCCTCCTTCCCCGCCCCGCCACCTCTCATCTCATCCGCGCCGCCGCACGCCACCGCTCGACGCCGGCGACCCCCGCCCCCGAAGCAGCTAGCGCGCCGGCGGCGAGCCTCGGCCAATGCCGACCTCGTAGAGCCATGGCCGCTCCTTACTAGCTGACCCAACCCTTGGGTTTCACATTGATCGCCCGTGCCGTGCAGTGCAGTTCGTCGACCTCTTGGGTTGCGGGGAGGTATGGAGAGGGGGGGATTCGGCGGGGCCGGCCGCCACGACGAGGAGGCCCCGGCGATGAGGCCGGCGCCGCAGCAGCGGTACCGCACGGTGGAGTCGCACGACCGCGCCGTCGTCCAGATGGCGCCCATGGAGTTCGGATCTTCCGCCGATGCCTCCGCCTCCGCAGGGCCCAGGTGAGCTTCTTGATGCGCATTTCACGGACGTTACGTGTTGTGCGGTGGTTTGTGGGGAATTCGGCATTTGTTTGATTTAATGATATGGATTGATTTGCTTGATGCTGCAATATTGCTAATATTAGGGAATGCCGTATGCTGCAATTGGTTCTCCATGAGTACACTACAGTTTCAACTAGAAATTAATGTTCCATAGGTGCAAGTTGCAAGTGTAGTATAGGTATCCTCTACTTTCGAGTATTCTATACCATCAACTTTTTTTTTTTTTTGCATGAAGAATGTTATTTTGGTTGTCTTTGATGCTGCAATCCAATCAAGAACAGATATACCTGGTCTAGTGGGTTTTATAATGCCATGGTGGCTTGGTCACAGGGTTACAGTTTCTGGAGCAAATAGCCAAATAGGAAGGTCCATCTATGCGTCTGTGCCCGCCTGAATTGTTGCCCTTCGTTGCTGATAAATGTGTCCACTGCATTGGCTTGTTGATCATAGTACGAAATTGGACCAAATGATCTGGTAATTGAGCTATTGAGTAATCCATCCAAATCCTTTTTGTTCAGCTGGAGTTCTGAATGAAGGAATACATTTTTTGGTCAAGGGAATGCATGAATTCATTGTTGCTGATTATATAAACACAAGGTCTCAAAATGTTTTTTTAAATTCCGTCTCGTGATGTTTATAATGACATAACATCATGACATGGCCACAATGTTAGTAAATTCATTTGCAGTGTCCTGAGTCATGCGTTGCTACTAAATTAAGGTGTTTCAACCTTTTAGGATGATTCCTATAGCTAAGAGCCTTAGAGTTCTGGTTGTTAGAATTCGTTTAGGTGTGTTCTATTGGTTAGACCGTTGGAGTAATGCACCTACATTGTCACACTCGTCAAATCTGAGGTATTATAAGCTTGTTTGTATATGAAAATAATTGGTGGAGCTCTGGATTAATGTTGCAGTAGTTTGGACAGGTCATTATATTGGTTGCTTTGTTTTTTTTTTTTTGAGCAAATGGTTTGTTTGGTTAAAGATAGTTCTTAGAATTTAGACACTTTACCTGACATTGAAAAAAAATCCATGGTATGACTCTTTAAATTCATAAGTTGAGCTATTACACAGCTGTAAGTTGTTAGATCTGCTTGTAGTCAAACTTCTAAGCTTTGATCTCAACATATAAAATTGATTTTTTTGGACACACTCAACATATGAAATTACATATAAGAACAAATAGAGGAATTTATTATATATGAAATCCCTATGATGCCTATTAAAATGCCTTATTAATATAGTTATTTCGCTGTGATCCTATATTGATTTGTTGATATGGGAAGAATGGTTGGTATCTAGAAACAAATGAATTATGTAATCAATTTGCCCTCTTTTAAAGTAGTTACTCTATTTCACCATTGAAATGTGATGGTCATAGTTTCTGCTTTCCTACATTACTTATCTGGTTATGATTGTATAAATGATTTCTCCAGTGGTGTGAACTGTGCAAAAACTGATTTATTCAATTATCTATATATTAGGTACATCAAGCCTGGAACTAACCTACGCACTGATGCAAGAATGCATATGGCTTCTTCTAATGGGCGTAGCTCTAATGGATCTCAAGGCGATTCAAAACTTGAGCTGTTTGGTTTTGACTCTCTGGTCAATATTTTGGGACTTAAGAGGTATGATGACTTGTTTTATGGCTCTGCTTCTAATTGAAGCTCTTACCCGCATTCAATTTTATGAAATATTGACCATATGATGCTTTAATAAATAACCGTTTACAACCATGGCATACATGAATCTGAACAGAATGGTAGGCGAACAAGCTCAGGCATCTGCTAGTACTAGGGATGGAGAAAATGAAGGAATTGCCATTGGACACCCCAAGGTTGTTTTCCGTCTGACCTTTACAAAGTTCAG
>CM020186.1:1055980-1069634 GCA_009805545.1 Oryza longistaminata
TCACAAACAATGGAGGCTAATGGGGTAGCAATAGGTCATTTCAATCAGTAGATAAAATTGAGAAATGGTTGTACGTCATAAATTTGAGTAAATTGTTTTGCAGTATTATCTGTTCTTAAAATTGCTTAAAATCAAGTTGTCATGGCTAAATATAGTAGCAGCAATTTTGAGTAGAAGGATTTATAACTTCCCACAGCATGTTATATACTCCCACTATTTCAAAATATAAGAAATTTTGTTTCTGGCCATATTCATATTCGTAGTATTAGGATGTGTCCCATCCAACCAAAATCCCTTGTATTTTGGAATGGAGGGAGTATTTGTTGAAACGACTGTCAGTCCGGAATCCACACTGCACATTCTTCTTTAGAGGTAATGTGTAGTTAATGACAATAACCTAGATACATGGTTGTTTCTTCCATCCAGATTTATGTAAACACCATCAGTTCAGTGAGGACTTTTATACATCAATTCACTGCAAAGAGAATATTTGGTAGATTGTTGGATAAAACGAACATAAATTGTAGCTGAAAATTAAGCCAAATGGAACTGAATCACATATAACAAATAATGTAACTCAGTGATACGTTTGATCACATTTTGAAAAGGCTAGCAACATCATAAAACAACAGACCTCATTTTCCGCTTGCTCATTGTAATTCTTCAGGCTATGAATTAGTATCAAATACTCATAACAAGAGAGATCAGGAAAAAATAATGTTCCTCTCTCAAACCTTGTCCTCTCATCTGACATTTTTTTTCTTGTCTTTCTGCAAACTCCCTTGCTTTTTATAGCTTGCCTGCATAACCGGCTCTTACTCTTGCTGCTGCAGTTCTCTGCACGTGTAAGAAGGGAACAAAAATAGAGGACATATCAGTTTAATCAAGAAGAAATACGTAGTGTCAGGTGATTAGAATTGGCAAGTGCTCTGAGTCTGATATTTGCGTTAATCTCAAAAGTTCCTCAACAAAATAACCAGTATAAAATCAAATCCTAGTGTACCGTCCAAATAAGTATTATGTACTAAGCATTGTACTGAACTATTCAAAAAACTGTACTTAGCGATATTTCTTATGGAATTCTCCATGATATCTTCTATTTTATCAGCTCAAAATGTCATAATCATCGAGGAAACATAAAAGAGATGCTGGGCAATGATATTTAGAACAGGTTTTAGTGACCACCGAATGTGACTATAGTACTTACTGACAACTCAAATAATATATGTGTCATTATGTACACATCACACGCGCGTGCACGGACGAAAAGATATTAGATGTGTCAATGTGCCCATCGCCTACAATAGAAGATAAGGTGAGCACATGATGCAATGTAATCAAATCTAATCGTCACTCTTATAAAGCAAGCAGTCAATTATTGTCATAGATGATGATATGATAATTTGTAGTTATTGAGAACTATAAACAAAATGACTATACATTGTTTTGTGATTGTAATTATGCATTGTTATGTGCTAAATTAAAGATTTATAAGAAGATGATATATTTGAACTCACTTTCCTTTTTCTTTTCTGAAAACAAAGTTTAGTAATATAAACTTCACACACAGGAATTTTGAAACCAAAAGAAAAAAAAGATGTATCTTGTATTTATAGCAATAACCAGCAAGCAATAATTCACTACCACACCACCTAGGTAGTTGTAGTAGAAACTTAAGGTATAGCCCATTAGTACCAATCACTAAAATTCGACATTAATTTAATTAAATGATAGGACCAAAGTCGCATATAGGGATGCAAGAGGCATTTTAAACCTATTCTGTGAGTGGATCAAAATCTCTTGCATGATAAGGAAAATCTTATATATTCATGTCATGTATGATATCAAGAAAATATAAGTTTACATCATGACAAATTACTGTTTTTTTTCTTTTATGTCCCAATTATAGTTTTTTCCCTATCCATTCATTGGTATAACTGCACAATTAAACAATTGATTAGTTATATCCATTCTATTTTTTTTAAGATGATGGAGTTATATCCATTCTATAAATAAGCACATATCAATATATCATCTTAGACTATTTGAGTGAGAGAATCAAGAATTTAAGGAATGGAGGCAACCAAAAAAAGCTAGCTAGCTGAAGCTTACCTGAGATGGAGACATGGTCATCCGTCGCCGGCCGCTCCCTTCGCCATTACTCCGGCACTTAGTCCGCTTCCACCATTGCAGGAGAGTGCAGCACCCTTTGCATCTGTCGCTTCCCCTCCTTCCTCTCCAGTCGTCATCGATTCCACTTCTCCCCAACCTTATTCCTGGCTGCGGTGCCGACCAGATTTGAGTGATAGGGGCCAGTGGCTGAATGTGGGAGGAGAGGAGCCGGTGGTCTCCTACTACTTCTCCCCAGCCACCGGGACTGGCAGGGGCGGAGCTGCAGTACTATCATCGGGGTCAGATGACCCCGATGGCATTCGATCAATCAAGTGAATTATTCAGTATTTTGTAGTTAATGACCCCAGCAGCAAAAGCTTAATGACCCCGGCCAGCCGGCTAAACTGCTAGAGCTCAGGAAAGCTGAAACAATTGTACAGCTTCTTTCTTTGAAAGCACAATTTGTTAGCTGTGTTATGCTACTGTCAATCGACTACTAATGCTGCAATTAGACATATTTGATCTATTAACCAACTATTTATTTTAGCTATGTGCTGTGTATATCAATGCATTAGGCCGGTAGTTTTGCTAATTAACTACTTGATGTTAGCTGTGTTTTTTAAGCTACTCACTCCGTATCAAAAATATGTTACTTCTAAGATTCAAATTTGCTTTAAAATATAGCTATTTTCTATGAACCATCCCATCTCCAATCACAATATTCCCCGATATAATTTTTTCACGTACTTTTTTTCCAACCAATCACAATTATTTCACACCCTAACTTTAATATCTTAAAGAGACGTAGGTAGTTATATTTTGGGATAGAGGGAGTAATAAACAACTTTCAGAATATACTTTTATGTCTGAAAAAACACATGGTTGTTATGCCCGGTTGTATATAGTCTTAACTTTTAAATTTTTGGACCTTAAAATCCTCATAAATTCTTGTAGAATAGACTTTAAACATTTATTATTTGCAAAATGAAACAATCCCAACTTACTCATAGCTCTAGCTCCAAAAGAATTTTGAGCTAAAAATATCTAGCTTCGAGAATAATTAGAAACACAAATACAAGTAAAAGCCATGACCCTCGTGGCTCAACATCCTGGCTCCGCCCCTGGGGACTGGGACTAGGAGGCGGTGGAGACTGGAAGCGTCGGCAGTGGGGCTAGGGAGAGAGGTGCAGCGGCATGGGTTGAGAAGGACGAGGTGCGTGGGAGGAGGTGGCAGCGCGAGCGTAGAGAGGGGAGGAGAATGAGGCAGCGGCGCGGGCGAGGATCCGAAGCGGAGGCGGAGGCAGCGGTGTCGGGGATGAATAGGGCTTGTGGTGGAAAGTGATGAAGGGGAAAAATGAAAAAGACTGGGGATGTGGAAGGATCTAGAGGATATTTCGCCAATTGAGAGATCCGACAGCTCACATCATGTGCAACGAAAATCGGACGTTCCTTGTTTTTTTGATGACGTGGCACAATAGATTTGCAAGAAAGATTTAGTTCTTTCACTACTTTAGATTAGGCTGCTTATTCTGCATTGTTGTGTTTTGTTTCCTTCATCTTTAGTTAGTCCATCTTAATTTTTGAGCAGTTTGTAAAAGAACTTATAACAAAAATGAAATCTCCATCGAAGGAACTTAATATTTTTAATAAGAAGAAGAATAGACACCCAAATTCAACTGGAAGATGAGTAAAACGTATTTAGTGGGAGTTTACACCCACCAACACCAAAGGAGCTATAGACAGTTCCTTGAAATATATTTTTGTTACATTTTTTTCTCTGGTGTGCAGGAAACTGAAACTAAACTTGGTACCATGATGGGTGTCTTCGTGCCATGCCTGCAGAACATCTTGGGAATAATCTATTATATCCGTTTTACTTGGTAAACCTTTGTGTCTGTTCTTTCTACATGTGCATAAGACACAAGGTGTTTCCTCCCGTGCTCGGCGTGCCTTCATTTAGTATAAGTTCCACTTATGCCTTCTGCATTACTGGTTGACTTCGTAATGCAAGTGTGACTTCTTGCTGAAGCCTTCATGAGTTCATATTGCATTTACACTCTATTTATTTACTACTATATAATCAAGTCTAGACATAGTAATGTAAAACTGCAAATATTGATATCCAGTTCTCCACTGTGGGAATTGGTGTCAATTCTTCCATTTGAGGACCTTGATATATGTTAAATTATTGTTTGGAATTTATTTATTTATTGGATATTTCACATTCTAAAATTTGTATCTCTATTCAAATTGCACCAATTTGTATCTCTATTCAAATTGCACCCTTACGCATAATTTGGCAATCTGTTCAAATCATCAACATTCAATCGTTTCTTTTCTGGTTTCTGTAGGATCGTTGGTATGGGAGGCGTATGGCAGTCACTTGTTTTAGTCGCATTTTGTGGTTCATGCACATTTTTAACTACGATATCATTAAGTGCAATTGCGACGAATGGGGCGATGAAGGTATGTTAATATTTGGTAATACCATGGGAAAAAAGATTGCCATTTCTTTGTGAAACAAGAAAAGCAGTGTGAGGCCAAATGCCCAATATTCATCACCATAATATTTATTTTCAATAATTGGACAAGATGAGATGATGTATAGCATATCCTCCCAGAACCACCATATAAATTAACCTTTCCACCTTGCTCAACTACAAATGGACTGACTCATCTTTCATTTTGACCCTCAGGGTGGTGGCCCTTACTATCTCATTGGCAGGGCACTTGGTCCAGAAGTTGGAGTTAGTATTGGATTGTGTTTCTTCCTTGGGAATGCAGTTGCTGGAGCTATGTAAGTCTCCATTACAATGTGCCAACAGTCTGACGGTGACTTCCGAGTGTCATTTTTTTTTTTAATGTTTCCTTTTGGTCAAAGTTATCTTGGTATTGTATTCTAGCATGGTGACACTGTTTGGAATATGGTACAGGAATTCTATTTCTTGCTATTTTATTATATGGTGTTTAGTGAAACATATTTTGTGGTATGGTAGAAGTGGTGGATCATTAGTGTCGTACCGCCTTCTTTTGATATTAGACAATATTGCAGTTTGGTGTGAAACTTATATGTTGATATTGTTCTTTAGAGAACTGCATTGGTGATACAAGCCCAATTAAGGATGAAAGAGGGAAATAAACATACAATATTATGGAATGTGGGAAGTGGCTCTTGTTTCATATGCAACTGTGCTTAATGAGATTTTACACTATACAATTTTCACTGCATCCTTACTTTTTGTTGTGTGTGACAGCATTTACACACGCTTCACTTTCTTGTTCGCTCTCTACAGGTGCATTTTGACCTATTATGCTGTTATAAACACTATTTTTAGGTATGTGCTGGAGCTGTCGAAACCTTTTTGGATGCTGTTCCTTCTGCTGGATTTTTTCAAGGTACTCTGTTTGAGAACTGCACTTGCTAGTTTGTTTCTGAACACCAAAATAATAGATCAATAAATTTGCAACATTGTTTAGGTCTTTAGGAACACAGTAGATCCGGATATTTTGGGCCTATTTGGCACAGCTCCAGCTCCAGCTCCAACTCCAACTCCACCCCTCCTGGAGCTGGAGCTCAGCCAAACAGTTTCAGCTTCACTAAAACTGGGAGTGGAGTTGATTATTCTAAAGATGTGATCTTAGAGCTCGCTTACACAGTTCGGGCCGTGCCTTGTCTGCTTAGCCCTGTGGAGTTTCTCTCACAAAATGTACTAGAGCTGTGGAGCTGGGTTTAGGCAGCTCCACAACTCCACTCCAGACTCAACTCCTGGAGTTATATTTAGGAGTTGGAGCTGTACCAAACAGGCCCTTTATGTTGATTGCTGCCAGCCATTCAAGGAACAAAAAACATGTAGCCAGAATTTATGTTTCCAAGCACATGGAAACCATGAGTATATGTTTTCAATATATACCAAATCTGAACTGCACTTGCACAGAATGATTGGCTGATGATATATTCTAAATGTAATCAATATCTTGAAAATTTTCATGTCTGTAGAATACCCCCACCTATATTATAAAACTTTAAGATTTTTTTTAGAACTTACACACTTGCTTTCCATGGATTTTACACTTAGTTTAGTTTTCACTTGAAATTTATGTTGTTTATCTACTTAATCAGGTCTTTATCAGTGAAGAGAAAATTTACATTGGATTAAATGATTACTCTATCCTTTTTTATTAACTTAATTACAATAAAATGGACTAAGTTGCATAATCTGGCTTATTTATAGAAATTTCATGGTACAACTGTGCGGAAATTGTGCTCGAGAAAAAAAATGTGTGTAAATTAGATCTTTTTTTCATGCCATGGATGATTTTTTTCTTTTTTGCAAAATTTAGAATGAAATACAAGCTTACCTAAAGGCATATAATTGGGAGATAGTTTCTTCTAGCAGTACAGACTGAATAATATAGATATTATTGTGGTACATTGGCAACTTGTTCCTTTGGAGTGTTAAGTTAAAATATATTTCTCTCTTTTGTGATGCATATATATGATTTCCGTTTACTGAAATTTAATGTTCATTTCATTTTATTTGAATTAACTTGTAGCGATTTTAAAAAGCAGAGAGTGTAACAGTGGTCACCAATAAGTTCGTAAACGGTGCCACAGCAGGCAATCCAACAACTATCTCAACACCCAGCTTGCATGATCTCCAGGTCTACGGCATCATCGTGACCATATTGCTTTGTTTTATTGTATTTGGTGGCGTCAAAATTATCAACAAAGTTGCACCTGCTTTCTTAATACCAGTGCTCTTCTCAATCCTGTGCATTTACATCGGTGTCTTTATTGCACCAAGGCCAAATGCTTCAAGTAAATATCCACTTGCCAATAATTCTTTCATAGTTTTCTCTTTTATTTTTCTTGTGTTGTATTTCTGATGATGTTTTTCCTACCTAGAGTGGATAACTGGTTTGAGTATAACTACATTGAAAGACAACTGGAGTACAGACTACCAACGTACAAACAATGCTGGAGTTCCTGATCCAAATGGGTCTATATATTGGGATTTTAAGTCTGTCCTCCTTTTGTTGTTGTTACTTGTTTTTAAGATCCTCTAATTACTGGCAATTTTCATTTATCAATTTTGTAGATTCAGTATGCACTTGCTAACATTCTTTGTTTTGTTCTTTCAGTGCTTTGTTAGGTCTCTACTTCCCAGCAGTTACAGGAATCATGGCTGGTTCAAATCGGTCTGCTTCACTGAAAGACACACAACGTTCAATACCAATTGGAACATTACATGCTACCATTTCAACTACTATGATGTATCTACTATCTGTGTTTTTGTTCGGAGCATTGTCTACAAGAGAGGGGCTTCTGACTGACAGGTTTGATTTTCTTTGGCAGCACTCATCAAACTTATTGCTTTATCTGTATCGAGTACTGAAAAAACAAGTTGTTGACTTTATGTTGTCATGGTAATGGAGTTCAGATCTTCCATGGATCAATTTATGTAGACATGTTTGTGTCTAAGATCTTTTGGTAAAATATTGCACTATTTGCATACAAGTAAATGTACTTGCCTTTGATCCAATGTGATTGTATGCATGCAATTGTTTATCTTGGAGTTTTTCTTAATTTAGACTTGTAGAATAATGCATTTAATTTCTAATTTTTTGACAACATGGAGCATTAGTACCTATGGTTTCTGCTATTCTCCTCGAACCTACTACGTTTTGCCTGGAGAGAAGCTAAAATTTTTAATCCATAATATCCAGGAAACGCTTTATGTTTAGAGGTCAGCATTCCATATTTTTTTTGGCTAAATGTTGTTCATTTCCTATCCTTCATCGTGGCAGTGCCCCCATCCAAGCTTGTCAGAATACCACAAACTTTTACTAGTTATTATTAGAATTAAGCACATAGTTTTTCTTGCTGCCATATTTGTCTTGTATTAGAAATGTCCATAGGCCCATCATTAATATTTTATTTTCTTTTGCATCTTAATTTGTATGGAAGATGTAGATGCCTTTCACATTGACTTTCAAACAAGTAGGCAGTAATGCTCATGTTTTTATGCGTGAGTGACACAAATCCAAAATATCTAAAAGCCTGAGTTTATATTAGTTGATAAAAGAACTACATTTTCCTGTTTGCAGGCTTCTATGTGCTGCAGTTGCTTGGCCCTCTCCAGCAGTAGTTTATGCTGGTATAATTCTATCCACTTTAGGTGCAGCGCTACAGAGTCTGACAGGGGCTCCAAGGTTACTTGCAGCAATAGCGAATGATGACATTCTTCCTGTACTTAATTACTTTAAGGCTTATGAAGGGTCTGAACCTCATGTGGCAACTCTGTTTACAAGCTTCATCTGTATTAGCTGTGTCATCATTGGGAACTTGGATGTAATTACACCCACTATCACCATGTTTTTCCTTCTGTGTTATGCTGGTGTGAACTTGTCATGCTTTCTGCTTGACCTCCTTGATGCTCCTAGTTGGCGCCCCCGATGGAAGTTGCACCACTGGAGCCTTTCTCTCATCGGTGCATTGCTTTGTATTGGTATGTTTTCCCATCCTTAAATTTACATTTGATAACTTGGTACTATTAGGTAGCAATACCTATAAACCTGCAAAATTGTCTAGAAGTACATATATATGTTATCGTTATTCTTTCTTTAATTAATCGAATAAACATTTACAGGGAAATTATGATCACAAAATGCCAAGTAGCTAAAGAATGCCTATCAAATACTTATGTATTTTTTTGCTTATGAAATCATTTAATGTTTTTTTTCTGGGCCAAGATTCTAGGATAGCATGTTTAAGTTGGGGCTGTCAGGCCAAGATTCTAGTATCAGTAAAAATTTGTTGCACTGCATCTCTTGTCCACCTAGTTCTTTTTTATTAATATGATTTTATAGAATCAGTATCCTTAGTGTGCAGTATATTGATAGATGATTTTCCCTCTTAATTTCCAGTTATCATGTTTATGATCTCTTGGACTTTTACCGTGGTCTCCCTTGCCCTTGCAAGCCTCATATACTACTATGTCAGCTTAAAAGGAAAGGCCGGGGACTGGGGGGACGGATTTAAGAGTGCATACTTTCAACTGGCTCTAAGAAGTCTTCGATCAATGGGAGGTACAATTTTTTGCATGGAAATTAAACAAGCCTTGCCAGAAATTTAAGCACAATGTGACATATTTCTCTGATTGTTTTCTTCCAGCAAATCAAGTTCATCCTAAGAATTGGTACCCTATTCCTCTCATATTTTGTCGGCCTTGGGGTAAACTTCCAGAAGATGTCCCGTGCCATCCAAAACTCGCGGATTTTGCCAACTGCATGAAGAAAAAGGGCCGTGGTATGTCAATATTTGTCTCAATTATTGATGGCGACTATCATGAATCTGCTGAGGATGCAAAGACAGCATGCCGCCAACTGAGCGCTTATATTGACTATAGGCGCTGTGAGGGCGTTGCAGAGATTATCGTAGCACCCTCAACATCTATCGGTTTTCGCAGCATTGTTCAGACAATGGGCCTAGGGAATTTGAAACCAAACATTGTTGTGATGCGGTACCCAGAAATCTGGCGTCGTGAGAATCTGACACAGATACCATCAACATTTGTCAGCATCATAAACGATTGCATTACTGCTAACAAGGCTGTCGTCATTGTGAAAGGACTAGATGAATGGCCTAATGAGTACCAACGACAGTACGGGACAATCGACCTATACTGGATTGTGAGGGATGGAGGATTGATGCTTCTTCTGTCTCAGCTCCTACTCACCAAAGAAAGCTTCGAGAGCTGCAAGATTCAGGTTTTCTGCATAGCTGAAGAAGATACCGAGGCCGAGGAGCTAAAGGCAGACGTCAAAAAGTTCTTGTACGATCTTAGGATGCAAGCTGATGTGATCGTTGTGACTATGAAGTCATGGGAAGCAGACCCAGATCGCAGCGGTGGCTCGAAGAAGGATGACCCTGAGGTGTACAGAAGCGCACAGAGCAGAATCAGAGCATACATTTCTGAGCTGAAGGAAGCCGCGGAACGCGAACGCCGGCCCCTGATGGAGGGTGGCAAGCAGGTCGTGGTTGATGAACAGAAGGTTGAGAAGTTCCTCTACACGATGCTGAAGCTGAACGCCACTATCCTTAGGCACTCCAGGATGGCAGTCGTGGTGCTCGTGAGCCTTCCACCGCCACCACTGAACCACCTGGCATACTGCTACATGGAGTACATGGATCTGCTTGTAGAGAACATCCCGAGGATCCTGATAGTTAGGGGATACAGAAGAGATGTCGTCACGCTTTTCACATGATTAGGTACACTCTTTGGAGATTCTAGCTAGCGGCCGGCTTCTTGTGGTTGTACCTTTCTGTCGTCTTGGCTGAGAAGATTGTGTTTGGTTCCACTCATTGGTTCCATTGCTGAAGTCAGAGGTCATCGATATGAAGGTTACTTCAGAGTTGCAGGCTGATTCACATACATGGTAGTACATAACAGTAGTTTCGTTTTTTCTAAGGAACTGAAGTTCAGCGACAGAAGTTTACATGCCTATGCACATTTTTGCATGCACCGATTCTTTTTTTTTTCTTATCTTTTTTTACAGTTAGCTATCGATATTTTTTTATAGCAATTCAATTTATCTTATTTCTGAGGTTCTACCTCCTGTAAAGTATAGTCAAATTCATTCTTTTCTTTCTTTTTCTTATAGGCGGAAGAAATACATTGATCATACTAACTTTTATTTAGTATATGTAAAAAGTAGGGGTTGAGGGATCAAATAAACTGATATTGCTTTTGAATTACTGCACAGAGCTACGGAGTTGCTATTATTATGTATGGCTCGATGCGATCCTGGAATTGGTGCATCAGCTTCATTTCCTTAAATGTTTTTAAAGTTGCTTGAAACTGGTTCATTTTGTTTACCAAAAACTCACATTGAGAACACTTTGCTTAGTCCAAACTATCGTAATCATCGGGCCTCATCTTTTCGCTTATGCTTATGCTTATCAGCCAAAATTTGAATTTTTGACCTTAAATTTGGAGTTAATTTTGGGGTTTTTTCATCGATGTTTATTTGTTAGCCTTTACTTAAGTAAATCGCTAAGAACACGTATATAAAAGTTTTATTCACCAATTTTTTTCGCTTACAAATATGTCGTTTCGCTTATTGCCCCCATAAGGAATGATGGGTCCGATTGACTAGAAAACCCACATTAGGAGACCGTCATAGGCATAGAGTTAGCTATCGATTTTTTTATAGCAATTCAAATTATCTTATTTCTGACGTTCTACCTTTCTGTAAAGTATAGTCAAATTCATTCTTTTCTTTATTTTTCTTATAGGCGGAAGAAATACATCGATCATACTAACTTTTATTTAGTACTCCCTCCGTTTCAGGTTATAAGACGTTTTGACCTTGGTCAAAGTTAAATTACTCTAAGTTTGATTAATTTTATAGAAAAAAATAATATTATTTTTAACCCAAGACAAATATATTATAAAATTTATTCAATTATAGATTTAATGAAACTATGCTGGTGTTGTAAATATTACTACTTTTTTCTACAGAGTTAGCCAAGCTCGGAGTAATTTGACTTTAACCAAAGTTAAAACGTCGTATAACCTGAATCTGAGGGAGTATATTAAAAAGTGGGGTTGAGGGATCAAATAAACTGCTATTGCTTTTGAATTACTGCACAGAGCCACGGAGTTGCTATTATTATGTATGGCTCGATGCGAACCTGGAATTGGTGCATCAGCTTCGTTTCCTTAAATGTTTTTAAAGTTGCTTGAAACTGGTCCATTTTGTTTACCAAAAACTCACATTGAGAACACTTTGCTCAGTCCAAACTCTCGTAATCATCAGGCCTCATCTTTTCGATTATGCTTAGGGCCTGTTTAGTTAGTGAAATGAAAATTTTTGGGTGTCACATCGAACGTTTGACCGGATGCCGGAAGGGGTTTTCGGACACGAATGAGAAAACTAATTTTATAACTCGCCTGGAAACCACGAAACGAATCTTTTGAGCCTAATTAAGCCGTCATTAGCACTTGTGGGTTACTGTAGCACTTATGGCTAATCATGGACTAATTAAGCTCAAAAGATTCGTCTAGTGATTTACATACAAACTGTGCAATTAGTTTTTCTTTTTATCTATATTTAATGCTCCATACATGTGTCCAAAGAATCCATATAATGTTTTTGCGAAAAGTTTTTGGGGAACTAAACGGGCCTTATGCTTATCAGCCAAAATTTAAATTTTCGATCTTAAATTTAGAGTTAATTTTGAGGTTTTTCATCGAGGTTTATTTTTTAGCCTTTACCTTTAGATCGCTAAGAACACGTATATAAAAGTTTTATTCACAAATTATTTTTCATTTGTAAATATGCCATTTCGCTTATTGTCCCCATAAGAAACGATGGGTCTGATCGACTAGAAAATCCACATTAGGAGACCGTCATAGGCATAGAGGGGATGTTTGGTTGATGCCTATCCTTGCCATAACTAAGTTTAGGTTAGTTGTGGCATGGTGGCACAAGTGTGGCTTAGAAATAGATGGCCACAAGTACGGCATGCTTAGCTCTAAATTTAAGACATGATATGTGGATTCCAAAGTTAAGAAAGAGTGGCATAACGCAATTGCGGCAGCGAAACAAACACATGTCTAATAATCTGTGCCATGACTAAAGTGTGGTGTGGCAAAGTGTGGCAACCAACCAAACAACCCCAGAGTGTTACGCGCCTGCGTTGTAACGTGTGATTCTCAAGAAAAAAGAAACAAGAGAACTCAGCCTGCAAGTGGGGCGGGTCGACCCGTTAGGTATGTGGCCCGAACCTAAATTTGTGGCACCAATAGGTTTTCGGGCCGGCCCATATTTTCTTAGGTGACAATGGGTCCAGGAGTCAGTTGACCCTAGGGGTTTTTGGGTCGGCCTTGTTCGAGCGCTCCGCTTGCTCGCGTTCGCATGGCGGCGGCGGCTTTAGGGCTCCCGGCCTGAGGCGGTGCGGCTCCACCACGGATCGAGCCGGCGGCGGTGGCTCCCGGCGGAGGCGGCAGCGGTGGCGGCACAGCTCCATCATGGATCGAGGTGGCGGCGGCGGCTCCCGGCGGAGGCGGAGGCGGCGGCGGCAGCGGTGGCAACTTCGACTTCGCGGTGTGCTCCACCACGTTTTGAGGCGGCGGGGTTGCGGCTGGGCGTTGCTCCTTCAGCTCCTCTTCCCGTCTCCAACTCCCCCCAAGACGTACTGTGGTTCACATCGTAGCAACTAGCAACGGATTCTTTGGTTCTTGATTTTCTCTTCTTTTTCTTTGGTTCTTGATTCTTTGGTTCCCTCTTCTATGCAGTTCCTTCTTTCGGCGGCGGATGGGGCACCGGCGGGGCGGCTACCTGCTTGGTGGCCAACCGGCGGGTGCTCCGGAGGACACTCACCGGCAGCAACGGCGAGGGTTTCGGAGGACACCCGGCCACATCGCCACCTTCGTCAGCTGGGTTTCTCTCCCTCGTGAGCACAGGTATGATTTCTCCATGAACCCTGGTCATGTTCATCTGTCCTTGCTCGTTTTGGTTTGATCTTGTATGTACA
>CM020186.1:1070795-1087656 GCA_009805545.1 Oryza longistaminata
CGCGTTGCTTCTCTGCCGCTCGCGCCGCCCCTCCCCCGCGGCCTGCCCCGCGGCTAATCGCCCGTCGCCGGTCGCCGACGCCCTTTTCCTCTGCCGCCTCGCAGAGAAGGGAGAGAGAGAGATACAGATGAGGAAGGGTGAGAAGAGGGGAAAAGAGAGAGGAGGATGATGTGGCCACACTGACACGTGGGTCCTATGCTAACTCAGCTGCCACGTAGGATAAAACCGGGGTCAAAACCTCCGAAGGACCTAAAACGAACAGTTTTGTAAGTTGAGGGACGCCGGATATCTGGTTTTGCGGTTGGGGGACGATTTTGTAACTCGATGACAACTTGAGGGACCTTCGTGTACTTTTTCCAAACAAGAAAACCCACACAGACACTGGCTTAACGGGCCAAACCTTAAGTTGAGCCTGAAGAAATAGGCCCACTATAAGAAAGGCCCATTTACATACTGAGCCTGCCTTCGTTGAGATTCGTGCAGCAGGACCAGTGCAATCGGAGCATACAAAAGGGCATCAAGGTCAATAGGGTCATTTAGCTCAACACCTCGTTCCCTTATATAAGCTTCCCCATCTCCCCCACCTGCGAAAACCCTAGCTCCGCCGCCGCCGCCGTTGAACCGCTCATCTCCTCTCCTCCCTCGCGAGCGCTCGTTTCGGTAACTGACGATTCCTCCATTTCCCTCGCCTGATTCGATGTCTCTCTGGTGTATCGATCTTATTTTCTTCCCCTGATTCCTGATTTTTTTTTCGTTTGTTCGTCGTCTTTGAAGGATTCGGGGGAGATGGCCAAGTCGAAGAACCACACGGCGCACAACCAGTCGTACAAGGCGCACAAGAACGGGATCAAGAAGCCCAAGCGCCACCGCCAGACCTCCACCAAGGGGGTAAGCCAAACCACGCCCTCTTCTAGCTTCCGCGCGTGTGCGCCATCTGCTTTGATAGCCCAGAGTCGCCAAAAGTCTCTAGTAGATTCATGTATCATGTGGCTGGGCAGATGCGGGGCAGGGTAGTTTGTGTTGTTTCGGTAGCTGCTCAAATTGCTGAATGTCTCTTGACAGATTTAGTACATCGGTGAACACGTCTAATTTTGGTAGAAATTTCATAGTGATACCCATTACTATCCGAGGTTTGTTTGCCTTCACGGGACTGCTTCTTATAGTCGTGGATCAAGTAGTGATTTTCTGTATGGGGGTACTGTTGTATTGTTGTTTTTGGTATTGGTGGGTTTTTAATTTTGAGCTTCTGCGTGGATTACAAGACTCGTTCATGCCTATATACCATCAATTTTTTTGTCTGGAGTTGTGCTATTTGAAGATGAAATGTTGTAAAATCGATAGTGATTAATGTACTAATAGAAATACTGTAGTCAGTAATATCGTGGTGCTAATAACTTAAGTTCAACTAGTCTCATTAGATTTCATCCCTAATGAGTACTTGCTTTTTGGCGATGGGGAATCGTATAGGGATGGATCTCTCCTTGAGACTTCATCTTGTAGCTACTACGGTGCTCTCGTACTGCATATCATTTCTGTATGCTTACGTTGTTGGTGATACAATCAGTTAATGTAATAATTTTGGATAGCCTTGTCTGAATTACTTCATTTAGAACTACTGTCAAACCCAATCTGTTTTGTGTTATATCTAGATGTTATTTGTTTGGGTTCCCTACCTGTCTTACCTTTGTCAAACTTTTATAGTTAGTGGAATTTGTAGAATTTCTTTATCTTGAATTGTTTATCAATCAATCAGTATTATACACAAATCCAAAATTTTTGCCTCCTTTACACTTATCTCACTGATCTTTTTCACCATGTTTATAGATGGACCCAAAGTTCCTGAGGAACCAGAGGTATTCCAGGAAGCATAACAAGAAGAGTGGTGAGGCTGAATCCGAGGAGTAAGATGGAAGTTGTTCTTTCGGAAAAGCATGTCTATTTTGCCAGTTTTAACTCAGCAACCTTTTAGACTATAGTTTCATTAATGATGGAACTTCTATGCTATTATGTATGATGGAAAGATCTTTTGTTCTACCTGAGCATTGTTGTGATAATGCTTTTTAGCTGATGCTGCTGGTTGAATTATATGCTATTGAGTTATGTGCCGTGAATTGTGAATCTATTTGAGGCTGCTAGGCATGTGATGTTACAATCCTCGTTGGTGATATCGGAATTTATAATGCATAATATTGGAGCGATATCAATATATTGGGTGCTTAGATGCCATTGTGTCATCCACTTCGGTGGTTGCTTGGATGTGCTTTTATGCAATCACCCCTGTAAGTTCAACTGTGAAATTAGGGAAAATTGCAAAAACCACCCATAAGTCAATTGATGTTTGATATTCCACCCCATAAATTATTTTGATATTCCACCCCATAAATTATTTTGTTGCAAATTCCCACCCCACTAAGTTTTGTTGCAAAAACCACCCCAATGTGCACATGATTAACCGAATAAGTTCGTTATTGCTGATGTAGGGTTACTACACGCTAAGCTAGCCAAGTCAATTTTGTCTTGCATTAGACTTATTTTCTATATCTGATTGGATTTTTTTTATATATAGCGAAACTCAGTGCGACAATGTATGTCTGAGCTCTCATCAACAATTTTATTGTATCAAGAATACTATAGAAGTATTTAGTTTTGGTAAAAACCATATTAATGGCTCACATTTTATAAAAACACGTTGATTCGTTAAGCATGTGTTTACTAGGATGGTTTTTGCAACAAAATTGAGTATGTAGGTGGATATTTACAACAAAATAACTTATAAGGTGGAAGGCCAAACTTCGAGTGAGTTATGGGGTGATTTTTGCATTTTTCCCGTCAAATTACCATAGATTGTTTGTTTACACGTGACATGAGGGCAAATTAGTGAGTTCATTAATGAGAAAAATGGTCTGATGTTAGTCCGTTTCAGTTGAATGCCATTGGGTGGAGTGAACTGTGAACGTGAGAAGATAGTCTAACCAGATGTACTGTACGATTCACTATCTAGGAGTATATTATACTCCATGTAAATGCAGCGTTAAAATTTATACCCGCGGGTCTAGTTGAAATGCGTGAACATTCACCAGCTTAACACATTCGGATTTGTGAATTAAAATTACTCAGATGCATAGAAAAAGTCAAATAGCCTGCAAATTTCAACCATTACAAGGTGCCAACAGATCCGCAGATCCGCATCGGTCGCTGAACATCGAACGCTGCCATGCCACCAAACAACATATTCTTGATCAACAAACCAAGCATGACATGCCAATATTTACAAACATCAAACTAGCAAGCTCTGCATTAGTTGAGCTTTATTACCAGTGCTAAGTATACTATACTTAGCAACTATTATTTTGGCCTCTTGACAATCAGCACTGGGCATTTGCAGTTCTGCGCACAGTGATTGCTCACGCTTCCCAGGAACGCCCTGCATTGTTCGCACCCACATAAGTACACATGACAAAAAAAAAGAGGCACACAAACTGTGTATAAATACAAGCTGGATTAACAGATGCCCAAGGCAAATGATGCAATTACACATGCACCAGATATTGATTAAGATGAATTTCAGAGGGGCAGGGCTTATCATGGAGGGTCAACAAACATCCTTGTCATTGCTGCCCCTAATCCTTATCCAGAATGATAATGAAATCTTACTCCAAGAAGATTAGATGCATGGAATGGTGAGTGCGTGGCAAATCAATCAATCAACCAATTTGCAGTACCTACCTCTGGATGAGGCCGTATCCATGGGTGCCCATGACCAGCAGATCGGCGGCCATCTTCTCGGTGGCGTCGCAGATGACGTCGCGCGGGTCCCCGCTCTCCACCATCGTCTCCACCGTCACCTGCACCCAACACCACCGCATCATCGCATCGCATCTTTGAAGTAGTCGCAATTGAGTGATCGGTGGCGTGCTTACGTGAGGGAAAGCGGCGCAGATGTGCTTGGCCTTGCCCACCGCCGCGGCGGAGACGGCGGCGGCGTACTTGTCCATGCTCGCCATCACGTCCGAGGTCATCATGTACCCTGCAACAACAACAGATCCAGGTGTTGGCCTCGATGAATTAGGAGCTGATGAGAGCGGTCACAAAAGCGTGCTGTGCCCAGTGATTTCGAGGTACCTGAGCTGTCCATGGCGGCGTAGACGGGGCGCGGGCGGCGGGCGTGGAGCAGCACGAGCGTGTCGCCGCCGGAGGAGGAGACGACGTTGGCGAGGCACCAGGTGAGCGCGTGCGTGCTCTCCTCGCTCTCGTCCACGGCCACCACGATCCGGCGCCCGGGAACCTCAGCCGCAGCAGCAGCAGCAGGGTCAGCAGCGGCGGTGGCACCATCATCGGGAACAGACGACGCCATCACTCTCGACAGCAGCTAGACTTCAAAGCCTTCAACCAAGAGCGAACGAACGATGAGATCGATGAATCGGGAAATTGGTTGGAGAGTGAGAGATGCGGACACCGAGTTGATCTGCCGATTTAATGGAGGGAAGATGACGATGAGCCGTCACGCTTGCCGATCTGGTGGCGCGGTGGGCGTCGTCCTTGCATTGGGTTTTGGCGAGGCAGCCGCCGGTTTTCGGGTTTGTGGCATTTCTCCGGATTCCTGGAATGCCCATGGGTGGCGCCGGGGGGAAACAACCGGAGGAAAGGGGTATTGTTGTCATTTCGGTGGTCGAGACTAGCACTTTGGGCCGCAGCTGTTTCGGCTGTCCAGGATTTCCGAGTTCCGCGGCAGGGGAGGCAGCAGGGTTGCGTTGCATGTGTGATCTGGTCAGAACCGGATAAGAGCGAGTTTTATAGTGAGCTGATTACCGCCTCTAATTTGAATTATTATTTTATAAATTAGAGATAATCCATGAAATGCCATTGACAAGCGTCTAAGTTTGAGATGCCCCCTATTAAGACGATTCGTGGCAAATCCCCACCTCCAATTCACCTTGGTTGATTTAGACCTTTCCTCGTCACACGCTGATTCCGTGAAAAATCTCGTGCAAATCAACGGAAGTCCATCTGTCACCGTTGATGGATTGTCAAACAGTCCCTTTTTGGCATCCGTTTTAGACTATGTGGCCCTTTAATTATCTGATTTTAACATACTGACCTGCGATTTGGGTCATCTGACCAATTGCAACAGATGAAATCATGCCAGTTCTTCAAATCTGGCTATATGATTACCGCTTCATGTTCAAATTATTCTATCATGCTCATTAGCGTCCCTGAAAAAAGATATTGGTCAGACAATATGATATCGGGTTCTGGATTATATAGTAGCGATATAGCATGAAACCAGTAAACATGTCAGATACACAACGAATGTCGCCTATACTAACCAAACAACATGAGTCTCTGCTCCCGGAAGTGGGAACTCAATGATTCGCCACGAGATTTCCTTTCAGGACACGCACGTGTGTATCAACCATCTGAATGCACCTGCAGAATCAGAGCCCACAGATAGCCAACGTTACGTACTGACTGAACTGCACTGCAGTGGATTGTTTTCTCTAAAAAAAGAAAAAAAAGAGAAGAGGAAGAAAAAAAGCGCTGTTCGTAAAATCAAAGCCAAGTAGATGTGTGAATTTAGGAGGATCGAGGCCATTATGCCCCCAAAACAAATTATTTCATGTCTTTAAAGTCTTATGGCTTGACTGAGGGAGCTGGTGATCCCATCTCCCACAGCCTTCAGCGCATGTCAAACGATTGTTGGGGGATGAGTTTTGCAATTAAACAAACTATTTACCCTACCCCTTCTTTTTTTTTTGACCTACCAACGAGAAGACCTAAATGCAAACGAACGATCATGCATCCATGTATTGTAGCAGAACTTGCCATTTTATTATAGGAAAAGAAGATGGAGGGATGCCCCCACGGGGTATTTCATTAATAAAAGAAAATTACAAGATTGAATTACGAAGAAGAAAGTGCGATTATCCAATACGCTTATGATTGAAAAAAAGTATGGTCTGGACACAAACAAACTTGTATACTGCCTGTGGGCCCCCTATTAAAGAATGTGAGACTTCAGTTCCCGCTAGAGGACTTGATTTCCATAGCTCTTGGAGATTCCAGTCTTTTCTAGAGAGGAGTAGTAAAAAGGTGAGACAAAGTAGCCGCTCGGTTAAAGATGCCGAGACAGAGATTCATTTCCTCGTGCTTCAAAAAGGCCAAGCAGCCACCAGACAAAAATTCCATAAACAGTTTGGAGAGATATTTTCTCTGTCTCTAGATCATGGATGAAAATCAAGAGATGTGTCCCAAAGTAACCAATTGAAGACCAGCAGGAATCAGCAAAAGGACATTCAAAGAATAAATGGGTTCTTGTCTCTCTTTCCCTGAAGAGCAGAAGGCACAAGAAGAAGGCACATTTGGAAGCTTACAATGTTTCTTTCGAGCAAATCTCTTGTGTTTGTTCTATCCAGAAACATTAGCCAAGCAAAAACTTTGATCTTCAATGGTTTTGCAATTTTCCTTTTATAAATTAATCAAGACAGCATGTATAAAAACAAGCACAATATACTAGCTCCACGTAGGATTAGTGATGATATGGAGAAAGAGGGTAAGAAAAAGAGAGAGTGAGTGAGCCGACGACTAATTTATCGCAGGCTACACGTGCTGCTCGAGGAGGCTGTGGCGGGCCACCAAGATGAGAAGCAACCTGTTCACGCTTCCTTCTTGATCCGTTGTGGCCGGCACCCTTGGTCACCGTGGCCACGACACCCACCCTAGGCCTGGTCGGCGTCGTTCTCTGTGGCCACCGGGCATCGCCTCGGCTTGACCGGCACCGACGCTCGCATCCACTCCAACCGCCGCCGCTCTCGTATCGCTAGACAAGCTGAGCTCATTCCAGTCCAATCGCCGTCATCTCTCCATCCGTCGGACAACCATCCTCATTCAACCCAACCATCGCGTATCCCGCGTCCACCACATAGCCCAACCGGCATCTCCGCAGTCCACTGCACAACCGGGGCATTGCTGTCTCTCGCATCCATCCACTGATGTCTCCCGCGTCTGTCGCATGGTCGACGCCGTTTTCTACCTCTGCCTCGTCTTTTGTCGTCATCGGCGCCCTCGCAATTACCGGAGTCATCGAATCGAAGGTAAAAAGAAAGGAAAGAGAAGACATTGTAACTTACTGTGTAACATAGGGTTGAAAACTGGTACGGAAACTTTCCGGGATTCCGACCCATTTTGAAAATGAGAATCTGTCGGTCGGATTTTTTTAGAATTTTTTGGAAATGGAAAACGAATTCGGAAATATTTTCTCGGAAACGGAATTGGAAATGATTAAGGGCAGTTTCCGTCGGAACCCGGAATCGTCGGAAATTTTTCGGGAAATTTTCTCGGAAAACCAGAAATTTTGTGACTAAAAATACCCTGATTCTTTTTTTAAGCACTAAATAGTTAATACCATGGTGTTGGCTGTTATTTTTTTTAAAAAAATATTTGTTATGCAAATCTAAAATTACATAAGAATATCTTTTTTTGTCCTACATTGGGAATTATCAACAACATTACTCTTTTAAACATAGATACTTTATTCAATTGGATTTATCAGTTTGAGGGGTTTTTTATTCCGATAAATTTCGTTCGTATTCGCGCCGGTTTCATTTTCGCTCCGTTTTCGGTTTCGAAATATTCGATTCCATTTCGTATCTGGGTTCCGATTCTAAAAATATGAAAACGAAAACGATAAAGGTGGTTTCCGTCCGTTTCCGTACCGTTTTCACCCCAAGTGTAACAACAATATACCTATATGTGACTTTCAAAAATCCCATGGTAACATGCTATTTGCGCGAATCTAAGGACGTGGAACCGAATCCCTTCACATGCGTATGTTGTAATTTTTTTCCTCGTTTGCTCGAATCATGAAGCAAATCTAATGATTTAAAAGTATATTATAATTGTATACAAGTTACAATATACTTACACTACAATTATATTATATTTACATTTGATAAATTTTTAAAAGAAAATTGTCGATAAATATATAGCAAAACCAAAACATATATTTGTTACTTCCTCCATCCAAAAATAAATCAACTTCTATGTTATTTTGTCCCAAAATAAACCAACTTTTACCTCCTTACCTACCATCGGTTTGCAAATCAAGAAATTTTATCCTTTATATACCCTTCACCTACTCATCCATCAATACAACTTTCCTACTAGTTAGGGGTATTTTGGTTTTTTTGTCCTCCTTCTTAATTTCACCTTGGGATTCTAGGGTTTGAAATATTGTGGGACTAGCTAGTGAGTTGTGGACAATTTTTGAGGTTCAAAACTTTCAAAATTTTCAACCACAGGATCTGTCATCAACTGTTATAGGAAAACGGTTCCGCACTAGTACAAGCCCCGAATCTTAGCGCCCAAGCTGATTGAACGCAAAAAATTGGCCAACACGTATAAAGGAAAAAATAACTTTTAAATTCAGGCCGAGTTTAGTTCCAAACTTTTTCTTTAAACTTCCAACTTTTCCATCACATCAAAACTTTTCTATACACACAAACTTTGAACCTTTCTGTCACATCGTTTCAATTTCAACCAAACTTCCAATTTTGACGTGAACTAAACACACCCTCAAAAGCAATACGCATGCTCTAAAAAAACTGTAAATTCTAATTTTACATAATGTAACTACCATGTAATAATTGCTATGTAACTACTCTGTAAATAGGGTGTAACTGTTATGTAACTACTAAGGAAATAATTGCTATGTAATTACTCTTTAACTAGAGCTAGAGCGTAAGTACTATGTAAGTAGATTAAAGCATGTCGACAAAACCTACAGGACGTTCGACAAAAACTAGGTACGAAAACATTCAATCTTTTTTGGAATTTATATCCAATACCATTGCACCAACGTCATTGCTAGCAAGCCCGCAAGATAGTAGAAATATAATAGGATTATTTGAAAAATTAGGAAAAAAAAATAAGGATGCCCAGTGTGATTACGACGTATGTAACTATGTAGTTACCGTCTAAGGTCCTGTTTGGGGAGCTTATGATTCTGAGAATCTGCTGGATGGTAGCCAGCTTCTAAGAATCTGGAGAAGCTGAGTTTTCCAGCTTTTTAGTTCTAGTTCATTTTCTGGATTCTACAATTACAGATTCTCAGAATCAGAGTGACAATTTGAGCTGTTTGGGGAGCTGGAGATTCTGGGAGAAGCTGCAGCAACCAGAAGCTCCACAGATAGGCCCAAAGTATCATGTACTCCCTCTGTCCAAAAAAACGAATCTAGTACTGGATGTGATATATTTTAGTATAATGAATCTGGACAGAGATGTGTCTAGATTCATTCATCTAGGATGTGTCACATCTGGTACTAGGTTGGTTTTTTATGGGACGGAGGGAGTAACTATGCTTTCAACATTAATACTTGACCTGGGCTTAGGGCATTCACAATGTGGTGTAAAAGTAGTCCATGAGAAATAGAATATTCCATTCGGCCACCTATTACCATTGTGTAACTAGTCCATATAGAAAAAATAACAAAATATACCCATATGCATATGGACTACCCATATGGAATAAATTATATTATCTATCTCTACTCCTCTCTATTCTCCTAATGATATTTTGTATCTATATACATTGTGGAGATTGCAATAGGTAAAAGCTATTTATGTGGATCCCATCTATATGGATCACTTTGCTATATACATTGGTGATGTCTTTAGTGGTTGGGACGCTGCCCTAGTTAAGTGGAGGGGAGATGATTGACTTTCAGTCTACCGCACTGTGTTTTTAGCAATTCCGTACGCATCTCGCATGCACGAATCTCGGAGCAATCTGAGGGCTGAAAAATTGACATTTCCCCAAGAATACTATCGCAAGTTTCGTAGCAATTCCATTTGTTATTAGGAATAAGTTCACTTCAGGTCCCTCTATTTGTTGCCTAGTTCGAAATACATCCTTGGACCGTAAAACCGGATACAACACATCCCCTAACTTACAAAACCATGCAAACAACGTCCCTCGGTAGTATTGTGCCCAGTTTTGGCTGACATGGCGCCTACGTGGCTTCTTTGACTAGGTCTTCCTTGTATGTGGCATTTACGTGACGCTTACGTGGCAATTCGATAACTGAAAAAATAATTAAAACAGTGGGACCCACATGTCAATTTCACATACAAAGTAATAAACACAGTGGGCCCATGTGGCCCCACATATCTTCCTCACTAATCCTATTATCATCTATCCCCCCTCTCTCTCTCTTCTCTCTTCTTCCAGCCGGGGGAGCGGGACGGGCGGCGGCTGGAGCGGACGACGGGCAGCGGCCGGACTAGGCTGGCGGCAAGAAGGGCGCCAAGGGCCGGGAGCCGCTCTCCTCCTTCTCGTGGGCCGCGGGCGGGGAGATGTCGGCGGCGGCCTCGGCGGGGAGCCGCTCTCGCTGATGATGGCCGTGGGCAGGGAGATGCCGGCGGCAGCCTCGGCAGGGATTCGCTCTCGCTGACGGTGGCTGTGGGCGGGTAGATGCTGGCGGTGGCCTCGACGGGGAGCCGCTTTCGCCGACGGTGGCCGCGGGCGGGGAGATGTCGGCAGCGGCCTCAACGGTTGGGGGCTCCCCTCGTCGGGTTCTTCCAGGACGGCGGCGGATGACTCGGCGGAAGGGCTCGGTGTCGGGGGTGCCGGCTGGGGCCTCCTCCTCCTCCGACTCTTTCCCCTCTTCTCTGTCACCCGAACCTTAGCTGCTCCGACCTCCGGCGATGATGGTGGTGGTGGTGGTGGGGTTGTCAGGATGCCAGGACGCCTTCGCAGCGTTTGGTCCACCACCATTTGTGGTTGCGAAGGAGGAGACGATGCAGATGAGGAGCACACCGCTAGGATGGAGACGTGCCACGCGCCGCTCCTCTCTTGTTGCCCGCCGGCGGTTGCACGCCGCTCCTGTCCCGCCGCTCGCCGTCTACCGCTCCACTACCGTCGGCGTGGTTGAAGAAGGAGACAGAGGTACAGAGGGGTGACGCTGAAGAAGTGAGACCCATTGACATGTGGGTCCCATTTTTTTACTTTTTGGCTGATATGTGGGTCCTACATATTTTGTTTTAATTTTAATTTTTAATTTGCTATTTTTATTTTTTTCAAATTGAATTGCCAAGTAAGCACCACGTCAATGACACATTGACACGTGGGATGAAGACCTAGTTAAAAGAGCCACGTAGGCTCCACGTCAGCTAAAATCGGAGATAATACCGCCGAGGGAGCTCGTTTGCATTTGTTTCATAAGTTGGGGGCCTGTTGTACCCGGTTTTGCGACCAAGGACGAAAATCGGACTTACCTACAACTTGAGGAACCCAAAGTGAACTTATTCCTTGTTATTATGGCACGTTTGGCACAACCGGATATGGTGGTACTCGCATGTGGTCTATTTGGGCCGGCCTGCACCCTTTCTAGCACGGGATGGGCTTGATCTTGCCCATATTGGGCCCTTGATTGCGGATTGACCGAGGGTCTAGACAAGGGGGAACGACATATATGTTTCAGTGAAAAAACAAATAATGGAGCTATCAAGGATTAAATTTTAGTCCATATCACATTAATGTTTGAACATTAATTTGAAGTATTAAATATAGACTATTTACAAAACTAATTACATAAATGAGAACTAATTCGCGTGACAATTTTTTTAAGCTTAATTAATCCATAATTAGCACATGTTTACTGTAGCATCACATAGGTTAATCATAGATTAATTAGGCTCAATAGATTCGTATCATGAATTATCCAAGGTTACGAATGGGTTTGTCAATAGTCCACGTTTAATACTTCTAATTAGTGTCCAAATCCGATGTAACAAGTCCCATCCAAACCCCCCCCCTCTCATACCCGCAAGTGAATATTGCTGAGAGAAGGGTATTTTTTATCCGAACTCTATATCTAACCGATATAAATAACTACCTCCGTCTCATAAAAATTCATTTCTAGCTAATTTAGGACAAAATAGTAGGATTGGAAAATGACCACAATAACCTTATTTAATGAACCCACTGCATGCACACATTCATATATACAAATGATTAAAAGGAAGTTTGAAAGAATTAACCCATATAATTAGCATACTTAATAAAATTACAAGCATTAGCAGCCCAAATTATATGGGATGGAAGGAAACTTATATAAATGAATCAATTGGTTGGGCCCACATGGCTAGAAATATAATTTTTTGGGACAAAAGCCTTGGAGCTAGAAATCACATTTTTATGGGACGGAGGGAGTAAAATTGAAAACTTGGTCTAACTTAATTCTTAAATTATTCAATCTGAAGGCCTTTCACTTTGATGCCAAAAAAACCTTACCAAATTTTGGATTGCGAAATTTTAGCAACTTGCAAAATTTTGCAGGATTTCTTAACAGTTACCAAAATTTGCAGCAAACTAAATGTAGCCACTTTTTTGGTAACTTTACCAAAATTTGGTAAGGTTGAAAATGGCATAAAAGTGAACAGGCCCGACATTCGATACGAAGATTTCATCTCAATATGTTGCGGTGCAGGTCATTTTTATACGAAGATTTGACCTTAAAGATTTCGAGATGCTACTCAGCTCACTCAATTTCGTTCCAAGTGAATACGTTGACTCTGAAGAGGAAATGAAAACGTAAGCGTAAACAGTTGCAACTCCAGCCTTTGGTCGTCGGACACGTGGCGGCCCAGGCTGAACGGCAGCGCACGCGGTCAAAACGCCACCGTCGCAAATCTCCAGAAGAAACGCGCGCCACGTCACCCTCCTCTGGCAGAACATTCCATTTCCCTGACACGCACCGCGCAGCGGCCGCGCGAGGTTTCGCTATCGATCGGTGGCGGACCGCGCGATGACGTGTCATCAGCGGACAGACGTACAGACGATATCTGGACGGCGTCTCGATCCACTGCGACTCCAGCTTAGTACTATATTGACTATTAGTACTCCTCCTAACATTTTCCAATTCCAAATTGGCGTTGCCACGAATTATTTTAAGAAAAATGTTCAAATTCCGTTGCCTGATAGGGTGATGTAGTAATCAATATATCATTCGTACGTCTGCACCCAACGAACTGCTGTCCATTACTGGGATGTGTTTTGTTCACTTCAATTTTTCAAAAATTCCATCCCATTAAATATTTGAACACATGCATAAAGCACTAAATGTGAACGAAAAAAAACCAACTACATAGTTTGCATGTAAAGCCTAATTACACCATGATTTGACAATGTAGTGTTATAGTAAACATTTGCTAATAACGGATTAATTAGACTTAATATCTCGCAGTTTACAGGCGGAATCTATAATTTGTTTTGTTATTAGTCTACATTTCATATTTCAAATGGGTGTCCGTATACTTTAAAATTTTTACACCTAAATAACTAAACACGGCTATGGTTCTGTTTCCGTTATGTAGAAGGAGCAAATATCTGGCGTTATACTTTTTTAGGTAAATTAATCTATTAGAGTTTAAATTATACATTTAATATGGGTACTTATATTTACGACTAAATATTTTTATAGATAATGTACCCTTTATCAGTGAGGCGTTTGTAATGACTTCATAAATATCAAGATATATCGATTCAGTATTTTGGAAATGCTTATAAGATTAGGATGTGTGTTCATAGAGGTGAGTTTATGCACGTCGTGAGCATTTACGTTCATACCGTGTTTAAAAAAAAGCACAAATATCTGATTAGTTCAAGAAATAAATGAATTGACATCTTGTAACAACTTACCAAAAAAAAGCACAAACTGTTAACATGTGCTCCAACAATCGAATAAGAGATTGAAAAAAACTTGGCAGATCGATTCAAACAATCGAGAGATCAAACAATACGTAGGACAACAATTCGATAAATGCAGAAACTACCGAATAAGAGAATCCACACGGTACCACAGCTGGCTGCAGGATCCTCCTCCTCGAGCTTAATAATTACACTACTTAATTTCCTCTCCTTTTCTTAAAGGCTAAAGCTAGCTTTGGCCTCTAATGTAGATACCCTAATTAACTTAATAATACCATGATAAACTAGCTAGTAGAACTCTAACTAGGTCAGTCAAATGCCCTGATAGTTGGATGACACTAACACACTATTACCGTGTATCTACCCCCATGTCCAGTTGTGCATAATTCCCCTATCTTCCTCGGCTAGGATTAATTGTCCCTGGTGTATGTGCGTGCTTGTAGGTGTAGCTTGTGTTCTTTGACGTGCTCTACATTTGTCCCTAAATTAGCTGGTTTGGCAGATCACATTAGTTGGCTGCATGCCAACTCTCTCTAGCTTCTTCCCATCTTGGATACACTGTCCTTGCAGGCTCCTAATCCTAGCTACCACAAGTATCATAGATTAAGCTAATCGAACAGATTATTAACTATAGCATCTCACCTCATCTACTAATTTCCTCGTGGCTGGTTAATTAGTGGGTCCCACGACGCTAGAGTTGGCCAAAGGTCTCGCTATATCTAGCAGCTATTAGGAACTAATTAAGGAATATATGGAGACATCCTGCGTTGTGTCTGATGATGAATTGATGATCAGATGTTGTTAGTGATGAAAGGCTGTCAGAATAATATATATTCAGCTAGAACACGGTTGGAATACGTCCGTTAGATTAGCACTGGAATGCACATGTATCCTCGTGTTTTTGTGTAATCGACACCCTATCAGATTAGCTGGAACGAAGAGACATCAGCCTGTGGGTTTGTGAGCCTACGACCGATGGTTTGTTCACCTGCAAAAACCGAGACTTCTTGGAATCTCGGTTGGTCGCCAACAGCAAAACATTTTCATCAGCTGAAAAATGAAACAGCAACTCTTTCTTGTTGACATTTTAGGCTCAACTAGAAAGGTTTCCAATAGATCCGGGAAAAGATTATAAAGACTAAATTAATCACAACTCCAACGGCCACTCATCTTAAACAAAAGAAAAAAAAAAGCCCTCTTTTCAGAAAATAAATTTCTCTGTACTAAATCTCATCAAAGAACACAACCTGACATTGCAAAAAGCAGCCTTTGAGAGCACTCGCAATGGTAAAGTAAGGTGCTATCTATAAAACATATACATCTCAGCAATAGACTAGATTAATAGTAAACCACTTCAATGGTATGTCTACATGGGTATCTATAGCTCTCTAATCCATTGCCTCGTTTTTCTCTATAGACTATCTCCAGGTTAGTAGATAGCTTTGCTCTCTCTCTTCATTTAATCTCTTCGAAGTAGGAAAATTTGTTGACATGGATCTTTTATAGAGAGCCTATAGATAACCATTGTAGGTGCCCTAAGGGGCTTCTTGTTGTTTATTGATCACCTGATTTTCTTAAAAAATGTAGCCACTTGTTTTAACGGTTGAGATTACTCCAAGATTTGTGCTACCCTTTATAATTCTAGTCCTTACCCCCTCCTCGCCTCTTCCGACCAACCACATCGTTGCCGTCGCCCTCTGCATCTTTCGTCCCCCGACTTATTTGGTGCTGACAAGACAAGCCAATATCATCCTCTACACCGACTTATTCCTCTTTTTTCCCTAGCTAGATACATAGTAGCTCGCCTTTGCGATCTCCAGTGAGGAAATAGTTCGGCCAACTTTGATTGTCTCAGATTAGTTAGGACTTTCTTGGTTCGGTCCGATATTATAACTAGTTGCTGCAATCGTTGCATGCGTAATATGATGTATCGGCTTCTTTCTTTGATTGCATTGTTGTCATAGCTTGATTCGATATATCCATCATTTTTGTATAAAATCTAACGCCATGATTAGATTTGATGCTGCTGAGATCTCATATTGTCTTGGTTCGCTCTTATCTATTATTAGATTTAGTTAATTAAGTAAATTTCTAGAGATTGATAGATTCTATTCAATGTTTCATCGGAATTCTAGCCGATGAGTTATCTTGTTACAATTTTTAAGTGTTACATCAGCTCATGCTAAAACTTATGTATTTACTAGTTAAATCTTCTTTGTTAATTTGAATCTTATGCTATCACGGTTCGGTCCAATCTATTAAGATTGTTTTTATAAAGAACGATTCATTAGTAGTTATACATTATTTAGTTATAGCCGATGATAGTATGAATTTTATTGCTTAGGGTGAGTTCGGGAGTGAGAGTTGGGCAACACAAAAAACGGAGCGGCAGTTAGTGCATGTTTTGTTAAGTATTAGCTAAATTAACTTTAAAATGGATTAACATGATTTTTAAACAACTTTTCTATAGATTTTTTTTTTTTGGCAAAATACGCACCGTTTAGTAGTTTGGGAAACATGCACGTGAAAAACGAGATAGATGAGTTGGGAAGGTGGGGGAAGAATACAACCTTAATTGTTTATCGGACTTATAGCCATATTGACATCGGCTGGCATACAAATTTTACATTGGCCTATTGGTCGATCGCGTCGTTGATCTTCTACGATCAATTTATTTATTTTATCTGTTAGTTGCAACATCAAACTAACTGATATGTTCTAAACCCGATTTTTACAACCTATAGTAAAGTTAAATTTACACACATCTCGGCCTTTTTTCTGACAAATTGTGGCAACAATATGTTGCTTTGAATATATAGAATATATTTCTGAATTTTATAATAATTAAAATATAGTTAATCATGTGTTAATTTTTTTTTACGTCCATTGACTTATTTTCATCTTAATCTTTCCTAAACATCCCCGAAGAGTTTTTTTTTTTTTAATGTGACCTTGTCCGGTGGCATATTGAGAGTTGAGACCACTCCTGTGCATTCCTCGGGAGATGTTATTTATTTTTAAGAAGGAAATTCCTCGGAGGGCCTAGTATTCCTTATCCAAGGTCAGGATACAATATTGAAAGACAATTAACTAGTACTCCCTCCGTCAAAAAAAAATACAAACCCTGGTTTCCGTGTCCAATTTTGAATCGTTCGT
>CM020186.1:1105859-1135754 GCA_009805545.1 Oryza longistaminata
TAAAACACAGTCAACATGCTAGTGCATAAGAACTATGTGTTTGTGTCTGCACGCATTATACCTTCTTGATTTTATTTGAATTAGCCATATCTGCAGCTTTCCCAATCACATTTGCTAACCTATTGGAAACATCCTTTCCAGGTGGATTATGTTCACTGGGCTTGTGCACGTTATTTACAACAGCTTTTCCAGGTGTTTTCTTCAGTGCTTTCCTTTTATGCCTCCTAAAATGGGCAAGTTGCAGAAAAGTATCCTCTCTCCTATCCTGAAAAGGAAAACAAATTTCAATCTGAGTTGATCATCCCAAAAAATTTAATTAGAGAAATATGATATAGTAGTTATCTAATATCTATTCTTACCCAATGATGAGGCATGACCCCAAGAACTGATTCTCTAAATTCCCGACATTCGAACTGAAACCATATATGCCATGTTAGCTTGTAATGAGATAATATTTACTACAAGAACCAACTGTGTAGCATCTTGTGGTAAAATAACAGCACATTTGACATTGATATCCAAATCAAAAGCAACATGGCAGCAGAATTTGATATTACCAATCCACTAAATTTTGTTCGAAGATTTTTAGGCTATTGGTTCATCAATCAGAAAAACATTAGCAGCAGCAGCATGCAGAGAATGAGTAAGGAATTGAAGGAAACGTGGCTAAAGATGCTAACAAAGAACAAATGGATTTGAAAGTACATTCCTGTAGAACACACGCGAATCATTCTGGTGTACATAAGTGGGAATGCTGAATATGCTAAAGAGTCAAGACAGCCACCTATATTGGCTGAAGATGATCAACATCATGATAATTAAACCAAGCTAACAAAGAACAAATATCAACAGCAACATAACACTTGCTCAGATTTAAGTATGTAACTGTGACTTCTGTTGGCAAATATTCCATTATCAAGAGTGCTAGACACAATTCTCAGTTTCTCACCTGACCAGGATGACGACTATTAAGGGCATGAGCATCAAGCTTGTAATTGTGTTGTGGTATCAGCACTGAAGCATCGGATGGTTGTGATGGGATATTCTGTTTCGTCAAAACAGAAACACATGAATAATGTCCTGTGCATGTGAACGCATGACACAAAATGCACAGAAGTGGCAACATCCTTGGAATAAACAGTATAAACTATAGAGTAAAAGTCATGGACTACAGGATGGGCGCACCTCATTCTTTCGGCTCCATCTTAATTCACCAGTGCGGCCAGCAAAAGCATAAAGGGCAAAATGACGCAGGTCTGTGTTGCCTGTCTCAGAAGCCTGCATGACATCAAAGCGCAATACCAGCACAGGTTAGGCCTTCATCAGGTGCAAGGATACAACATCGTACTCTGGTCGTTGTTTTCTCGATATAAAATATTGCCCACACTTTTATTTTTTTCATGGGGCACAGACCATAGAGAATATAAACTAACTGATAAGCTTACAAATACAAGATAACCTGCTTCTCACTGGCGCTTCTACGGTGCTCTTCCCTGTTGTGTTCTGACACCATAAATTCATCGAAAAGCTCTGCTGACTGACAAACAAGTAGCTACCGTAAGTTAACATATTCAAGCCGAAAGAGAAAGTTTGAAAATAAGATGTTATTATCAGTAAGGATTCAACAAGATGGTCAAGCATTATATGATAGAATTAGAACTTTGAAGTATCTAAAATTAATTTTGTAGAAATGTAGCCAAAAAATAAAGGCATCCACACATAACAGCAAATTCTGTAAAAAGAATAAATCCTACTGCAAAGGAGGAAAACGATTTTGCATAGCCTTGCCTGAATTACAAACGAGGTATGGTTCTATGCTGGTGGCCCTGAGTTATTCTGGAATGCAACTTGAATTACAAACTACTAATATGGTTATTATTTTCGAATCATTTGGGCACATGTAAAAAAAAGAAGTATGATGTGTGTTTTACAACATGTAGATGAGCAGCAGTGGTATAAACAGGAAAAGTAAGCATAATTACATGATGTTGCATTTCCATCCTTCCTCCGACGATGACCAAACCTGCATCCCCATGCTTGAGAGTGTAGTTGGTAATGGAAATGGCAACCTCGCGATGGTGGGCGGCGTGGGGGAAATCGTCCTGGAGATTAGCCTCCCAGAGCTTTTTGAGGTTGTGGTCGAAGCACATGACGGACCATCCGGAGGTGACGACGACGAGGAGCTGCTTGGAGGGGGAGGGTGCGTGGGCGTAGTGGCGGTCGACGGTGCCAACAGCCATGGCGACGGGGCGCCTCCCGGAGGAGAGGCGAACGTTGGAGGGGAGGAGGGAGACGTCAGCCATGAGGCGGGCGTCGTGGAAGGAGGCATCGTCGGGGGAGGGCCTGGGGTGGGGCTGGAGGACCTGGATCTTGGCGTCGTGGGTGGGGATGAGGACCTCGGGTTTGCCGTCGCCGTTGAGGTCGGCGACTAGGGGAGACGGGAGGCGGTCTGCGTCGTGCTTGATGGGGTAGTCGGCATCGGAGAGGTGGTACCAGGCCTCGCGGAAGGAGAGGTCGCCGTCGTGCTGTGGCCATGGATCAATTCAAGCGGGTTAGGGTTAGGGTTAGGGTTTGGTGCCAAGGAAGGAAGAAGCTAGGACTGACCTGGAGCGAGAAGAAGACGGCGAAGGCGGCGAGGAGGAGGATGCCCAGATCCCGCTTCCGCATCTCGCCGCTCTCTCTCTCTCTCTTTCTCTCTCAAAGCCGGCGGAGGTGGAGCCTGGAGCGGAGGAGGAAGCTACACGCGCCGGCGCTCTACGGGACCGGACTGGACCGTCCTGGACTGGACTGGCCTAGACACTGATATGGCCTATGGATGGGCCATATGTATGGCCCGAAATTTCCTTTGCGCCGTTCCCTATATTACATAGGAAAAAGTACACCGAAGGTCCCTCAACTTGTCATCGGATATAAAATCGTCCCTCAACCGCAAAACCAGATACCGTGGATCCCTTAACTATACAAAACCGGTCACAATAGATCCCTAAACCCTAAACCCTAAACCCTTTTGATCCCGGTTTTGTCTTACGTGGCTGCTGACTCAGCGTGGGACCCACATGGGCCCCACATGTCATTATGCCACGTCATCTCTCTCCCTTCCTCCTCCTCTCTCTCTCACTCTTCTCTTCTCTTCTCTTCTCTTCTCTTCCTGCCGGGGCGAGGCGGGAGAGGAGGAGGGCAGCGTCGCGATGGCGTCCGACGGTAGCGGCCGCAGTGGGGAAGCACGGCGGTAGCTCGGTGGAGCTCCGCGGTGGCCGGCGGCCAAAGATGGATGAGGGGGCTCATGCCGGCGACGGCGGCGCACGCGCACGAGCAGAGTAAGGGTGTGGGCGCGCTAGGCGGCGGCGTCGATGATGGAGGCACGACTGCCGACGGTCCACTTCGGCGGGCTCGACGAGCTGTACCACCACCAACACCGCAGAGCCAAGCGCCGCTGTCCCTCTCGCTTCACAGGCCGGAGGCGGCGATGTCGCTGCTGATGTAGCAGCACAACCACCACCACTAGCCATCGCCGCCGGCGGGCGCGGCGTCGACATGGCAGCTGTAGCAAGGCGCGCGGCTAAAGGTTCCTCCTTCTGACGCAGCAGCTCCTGCAGGAGTTCTGCAGCCTCCCCGTGAAGAGCACAACCAGCCCATCGTCGGCAAGCAAGGCACCCAAGCCGGCGCAAGAAGACGCCGTCGGTGGCGGAGGCTTGTCGTCGTGGACCGCGCTGACGCAGATCCAGTCCATGGACCGACGCGGCCGAGCTGCAGCGGCTCAAGGGCAAGATTTACCCAGAGGTTAGCTTGCTCAGCCAGCTAATTAACCACATCACCACCATGGCAAGGCCTAATTTAAGCAAAGCTAGCATGAGAGTGTACTCTCTCCTTGGAAATATAGTCAGTAGCCGAACGTGGCCACTTCGCCTTGCTCGCTAGTGGCGGCCGCGAGCGTGCCAAACGAGCGGTAGGTGGCGGGGGCGCGGCGAGGCGCACACCGCGGTCCCGCGGAGCGCGCGTGCGCGCAGGAGGCGAGGATAGCGCGGCTCCACCGCGACCGCCCTCACGCCCAGCTCATCCCCCGCCGCCGCCGCCCAGTTCTTCCCCGTCGGCCGCCGGACGTGACGTGCCCAGCCTCTCCGTCCCGCGCACGGCGGTTGCCCGTGGAAAGGAGAGTGGAAAGGGCAAGAGAGAGAAAAGAATAAGAGGCTGACATGTGGGGCCCACGTGGGTCCCACGCTGAGTCAGCAGCCACGTAGGACAAAACCGGGATCAAAACTGCCGAGGGACCTATTGTGACCGGTTCTGTATAGTTAAGGGACGTCGGATATCTGGTTTTGCGATTGGGGGATGATTTTGTATCCCGATGACAAGTTGAGGGACCTTCGGTGTACTTTTTGCCTTTACATATGACGACGAAAATCGGCCTTAAGTGTACTCCTGTTCACTTTGATGCCAAAAAAAACCTTACCAAATTTTGCATTCTTGTTAAAATTTCGACAGGATTTCTTATATAGGTACCAAAATTTGGCAGCAAACTAAATGTAGCCATTTTTTTTGATAACTTTACCAAAATTTGGTAAGGTTAAAAATGACATCAAAGTGAACAGGCCCTTCATAAGCACATAGTCACATACACAACACAGGCAGATTCACATTCACACACCGAATGAACTGGAGTAATAATAAAAAATCGATTTAATTAGAGTGAGTGAGAGTGACCAGACAGACCTGTGGTGAACAAAAGAAATTAAACCAAAATGCAAGTACGGCAGTCCTACTTTTGGGACACAGATCGAGCACCACGGATGAAAGCTAAAAATCAAAGCAAACACATGAAATACGTTGTACGATTCAGATTGCTTTGATATATTACTTGTTTACGGCGCGCGGGGTACAGGACAATATACATACATAAAGCGAGAGTGCTACTGCTCTAGATGCATAAGTATACACTAGTATAGTAGTACATGTACAAGAACTATATATATATTTAGGACTGTTCCTCCATGCATGATCGATTCGATCAGTTTGCATGGTTTGTGGTGTTGGTTTTGATGGATATTGGAGTATTAATTAGGCGACGGTGGTGGAGCAGCGGGAGCCGGCCTGATCTTGGGGCTGGAGGACGCCGACGATCGCGCTCGGCGACGGCGTCGGCTGCAGCTCCATAACGGCGATGCAGTCGACGGTGAGCGCGTGGCGTCCGGTGACCCACGCCGCCACCTTCCAGCGGAGCTGCCCCTCCACGCGTAGCCTCAGCAGCGCCCGCCCTCCCGCCACAGCAGCCGCTGCCGGTGGCGACGTCAGCGACGCGGAGAGCACGGCGTCGCCCTCACCCTCACCCTGCTGCGGCAACAAGGGCAAGGGGGCGGTGAGAGGGAGCCCCGCGTAGGAGGCGCGAGCCTGGAGGCGGTCGTAGAGCGCGGCGGCGTGGGAGTTGGGGTTGCGCGCGGCGAAGGCGGCGTTGATGGCGACGACAGAGTCGTTGGCGGTGGTGGTGGCGGCGAGCAGCGAGAAGCGCGGGGGGGATGGGCGGAGGACGACGAGCCACAGGATGAGCGACAGCGACGCCAGAGACACCACCGCTGAGGACGCCACCACCAGAGCGCGCCGGCTAATTCGGCGACCATGGATGCCGCGATGATGATGCTGATGCTTGTAGGAGGAGCAATCCCTAGGAGACTCATCCGTGATGAGAGACATTGGATCGGATCGAGTAGCTACACTACACTCTCTTGCTTGCAGGCTAGCTAGGTTGGATATTCTTCTGAGAGCAGATCATATCCAAGCACGATAAGAATATAGGAGGATATCCAACCACCTTAAATAATACTCCATTATTGCTTTCTTGCTACTGCATCAAGCCATGCCATATTGCCAATTTGCCATCCATCCATTTCGATTTCGAGCAGGCAGACAGGCACCATCATAAGATGCTAAAGTTAATTACGACGTACGTTGCCAACAATATTAGGACACGCAGACAGTATATGCACAAAGATGCAGCTAGCTTAGCTTAGCTTAGCTTAGCTTTAGAGGGAGTTATTAGCATTCAGTAGTGGGGATTAATTATCTAGAGCCACTAGCTAACACTCTCAGACACACGGCCGGGTAATAAAACGTCTTGAACGAAGCAATCATTCATACTTGAATGGAACTAACAGAAAGAAAGAAAGAAAGAAAGAAAGGAAGGAAAAAAATGAAAGCAAGAAAGCGATCGATCCCCTCTTAGCTTCCTTTTTCATAAAGCAGTAACAGCTGATCGATCATGCTTCTGGATTCTTTGCATTGGTTGTCAAATGGAGGGAGCATCAGTAGTGACTGTGACGCAGACAGCCACTGATCGATCATCATGAACAAACACAACAACAACAACAAAAAAGAGGCAAGCCGCCAACATGCATATCGTCCACCATCGCATGCAGGAGATCATCTAGCTAAGTGATCAAACTGCACATCGATTTTTCTTGTTCTTTATTTCTTTTATATGAATCAGCTGCACGCACTGTTGTGCTAGTACGTCAATTACTGTTATAGGATGAGATGAACTAGCTAGCTAGCTAGTAGCAGTACATAAACCAAAATTCCAAAGCATCATATCCACGGTAAGTCTAGAAAATTTATGCTGGCTGCATCCACGGAAAGGGGTGGATTAATGGTTGCAAAAAAACTGGAAATTTGGTCTTCACTTTCTGTCCAAAATAAGCTGGTATTGTATAAATATATTTGTGAATCTTCAATGCCAACTTTATCTCAGGGGTTGCTGAAAAGTTCTGCCAAACTATGGTGGGCTCAGAAAGTTTTGGCAAAAGGAGCACAGGTAGTCCTATCTATCTCCTTGTCTGCAAGTTGATGGGGGCAGGTAACTTGGAATTCTAGGGTCAAAGACTTTATTTGCTTCTGTAATTATCCCTGTAACTGTGAAATATCATAGCATATTTTCTTACACAAACATACAACTATATATATCTTTGTTCGAATGACCCGATCAGCCTTCGTGAGTGTTGCCTCTGTTCGCTGCTTGCACCGATCCGGCTACCACCAGAGAGTGTGCCTATAGATGGCCATATGGCCCGCAGCCCGACAGCCCGGCCCAAGGCACGGTCGTTTGGCCCAGCCCAAGCACGGCCCGGCCCGTCAGTGTTCGTGCCCGTGCCAGCCCGGCCTGACAGCTGGGCCATGCCTGGGCTCCCTCAGCAGCACGCTGGTCCGGCACGGCCCAGGCCTGTATAACGGTAGGCACGGCCCGACGAGGCCCATCGGGAGCCGCCACGGCGCCGCATATATAAAGGCTGCCGCATCCTCTCGCCTCCGCCAGTCCGCCTCCCTCCAACGCCACAACCCTAACCCTAACCCTAGCCGCCTCCGCCGATCCACGCAAGCCTCCACCTCCGCCTCCGCCTTGACTGCTCCGCCTCCACTTCCGCCTCCGTCGATCCACGCCTCCACCTCCACGCGACCACGCCTCCATCTCTCCATCCCTCTCCGTCGCCGTCTCTTATTAGATAATTAATCATGCGTTAATCCATCGCTTGGTTTAGCATGCTAGGTTGGAAGCCCAACCTTCCCACCAAACACAGCCTTAGTCAAGAACCCAATAATAAAGAAATCCATACTCTATGCTAAATTTTAAGTAAATTCATACTTAACATGCACAGGGACGGGGGTTTTGTGAAATTTTAGAATCATAATACCTAGTGTTATAAGCCACCAGTCAAAATACCTATGGTGTTATGCAACTTTGACCATAAAACATGGATTTTGTGAAATTTACTCCAAAAATACATAGCCAAGTTGTCATAAAAATGCTTTCAAAATATCACTTGTGTAACTTTTTCCGTATTTATACAAAAGACACACCAAGACAAAGTTGTATATAGTTGACTTTGCAAAGTACAAAACAACATTATTTTTTACTAGAGGGATAAACCAAACTCGCAAATTGCAGAATTCTGTGTTGCAATGCTGTCATGGGCTGAAAAATCTATACAACATAAGGAATAAGGGTAACATTAAACATAGAAAATCCAATAGCCTCTAGTGAACAGAATTTTCAAACTCAGGAAACTTGAGAATTCAATTTAGGGTGGCAATACTGTTTATGAGAAAACAAAAAATATATGAACTATGCTCCTTTAATATCTTCAGATGTACTAATGCACGCCCTTCATAACTCCTGATGAGCCACAAAAAAACCAATTTACCTACCGTTGATTTATATCCACATATTTCTTAGGACCACTTCCCTTGCAGACTACACAAGGAAATGTTAAAGTACATATAAACACCCACTCAATGGGAATTGGACAACCATTCAGTACTTCTTTGCCATCAGGCTTTTTAATAAAAAAGATTGATGTTATCCAGAAACAGTACTACATAGGGACTGGAACTTGAACAAGTAAATCACAAATATGCCAATGTTAAAGCATACCATCTTGAAGAGCTGCCATAACCTCAGGGTCACCAAATGCTGCCATCAGATCAGGGTCCTGTTGAAGAGGGAAAAACATACATGTGTAGTGACTGTCATCTCAAGGAATGAAAACCAATGAGGGCAGCTAATTCTAAATCACTTACATTCAGAATTTTACTCATATCGACATTCCCAGGAACACCTCCAGGCATAGCACCCCCAGGGAAGCCACCAGGCATCCCACCTGGGAAACCTCCACCAGGCATACCACCTGGGAAACCTCCACCAGGCATCCCTCCTGGGAAGCCCCCCCTGGGAGATGCACCTCCCGATGAGCGACTTGATGATTGCTCCTTCCGCTTGGCCTTGTCATAAGCAGCCTGTAGAAAAACAAAACATAATCATGAGCAGTATCATTTGGGCCCATTTGGTCTAAACCTGAAAAAGGGAACATGAGAGCCAAGAGAAAAATTGGCATAGCATATTTGGGGCAATCAAATTGACTGGCCAAGGTTTGGCCATCTTTTGCTCTGAAAGCGAACTAGTGCCATATGTGGTGGTTGCCTAACCAAAATTTGGGATCAAACCAAAGGTTGAAGAGGAAAATTTTGGTGAAAGCAGACCAATTTTGTTAAGGTGGATGGCATGGGCTGATGGGCATCAAACTAAACAGGAAGTACCTGTGCTTCTGCACGTCGACGGAATCGGTCACGCTCAGCTCTCTTTTCTTCCCTCTCTTTTCGCAGCCGTTCATATTTCCTGCGATGTTCCATTATCTTGTGTGCATTAGGCTCCACCTGCAAGATTATCAATGTCACTTAGATTACATGAGCTTATTCATATGCAGAGGAAGAGAGCGTCCAAATAAAAAATCGACCTTCTTGAGCACAGCATTGATCTCATCATCATAATCCATGTTCGATGCTGTGTGAAGATCATGGGCAGCTTCCTCCCATTTTCCAAGCATAGCATAAGCCATTCCACGAGTTTTGTAGCCTTTTGCAGAGTCTGGGTTAATCTACATAATAATGGCAGGTTATGAAAAGCGCACCTAGGTGGCATAATCAATACTCCTAATAATTAATAATATAACCGCACTGTCAAGTGTTAACCCTAGGGTAAGCATAATGAATAATATAACCGCATTGCTAAGTGTTAACCTTAGGTGGCCACCTAGCTCACCTAGGCTGTGCTGTACCATGCCTCAGCAAACACAGGCTATCAATCAACCTTGTAATAAGTGCAATTCTGCATATTGACTTCACATATAGTACATGCAAAAGTTCCACTTGAGCAAGAAAAAAAAATAGAGAAGAGCAGAGCTTTTCACCTCTAGAGCAGCATTTGCATCACGGATGGCAGCAACAGGTTTCTTCATTTTGATAAACACAGAAGCTGCACAAGCATACGAATTCCACAACTTGGTCAGTGCTTATACATGATATACGGTAAATATGGATGGTATAGAGCATTGAGAGGCGACCTACCTCTAGTACCATACATGATAGCTGAGAGTGGATTGAGCAGTATTGCCTTTGTAAGATGGTCAATAGCTTCTTCCAGTTTCCCTGACAAGCAATGCCACATGTAATGGGGAATCAGATTGAAGGCAAGCCAAGTAGAAAAAGAAAAAAAAAGGCCAAAGGGGTGGGGGGAAAAAAGAGCACCTTCTGACATTGCTTCCATGGCCTTGCTTTTGGCCTCCTGTGAGGCATCACGATTTTCCTCGGTGACATCAATAGAAGGATCTCCCATCTGGCATAAACAATGGTATGATTAGTGGGGCTGGAGATGGGAGATGCAAGGGTAGTATTACCTTTTGCGGAGGGTCCTGATGGTCAGATTCGACAATGTCTCCTTCAAGTTCAAGATCGGACTCGACGATGTCCTGGTCAAGCTCGTCCGGCTCCGGAGTGGCATCCCTCATGTTGAGATCGTCGTCGTCGTCGTCGTCGTATTCGTCGTCGATGTCATCCATGGAGGACGGCTGCTGCAGGGATGACTGTTACGATATGATGGAAGAAATGGGGGGCAAAAGAGAAGAGATCGGAGACCTTGGGCTTGGGGGTGGCCTTGGTGAAGGCGGCGGCGGGGAGGTGGGCGCCCAGGCTCTCGAGGTAGTCGCGGAAGAAGGCGAGGTTGGGGTCGGCGAGGAGCGAGGGGTCCTTCTTGCAGGCCTCCACGAAAGTGCGCAGCTCGCCAACGCGAGAAGCATCCATGGCGTCTCCTCCTCTTCTCCCTTGCCTCCCTTTGGGTTAGGGTTTTGCGCGGTGCGGGGCGGTGCGATGCGATGCGAGTGAGATTTGTAGCGGGGGGAAGGAAGAAGGCCAAGGGGCTTGGCTTCCAGAGCCTTCTCTTGACACTGTCCCCACAAGTCAGTCACATACCGTCCGATGCGCATCCAACGGCTAATCGCAGTCAGTGCGCATCCTCCTCCCGACTCGCGTCGTCTCTCTCCTCACCCCCAACCCCAACGGCGGAGGAAGGGAAGAAGGGAGGAAACCCTAAAATTCCTCTTCTCCTTCTGCTCTCGATTCGATTCGATCTCGCCGCCACGCCCCCGCCCCCGCAAGCCGCCGATCTGTTTGCGCCTCGTCAAGACCCCCCAGCCCAAGATCTGATTCGTTTCGATTCCGAGCTGAGCAGCAGCAGGAGGAGGAGCTCATCGATTTGGTGGTTGCTGATGGGCGGCGCATCCATGTTGGATGAGGAAGCGCACTGCATCTGATCGCATTCGGGTCCCCTCCAGCAACCCCGCGCCATCATCGCCGCCGCCGCCGGAGGAACCTGCCGTTCCCATGCCGCATGTTGGGGCCCGCCGCTCCACGCGCGTCTTCGTACCCAAGACGCCCAGGCCGCCTCAGCCTTCTGATCCTGCCAGGGTCCTCCGCTCCGGCAAGCGCCTCGCCTTCTCCGAATCCCCCGCCGACGCCCACTGGTTCCAGTGCAAGCCCAACAACTGCTTCCACGTCCATGACCACCAACGCCAACTTCACGACGACCCCAAGCCACCGCCGCCGCCGCCTCTGCCGCGCACAAGGTCCTTCGGGATCGTCTACAGCAGGAAGCGCCGCCGCCGCCTCCCCGAACCCAAGGAGGACACCAGGTTTGCCATTGTCTTCACTAGGAAGAGGCCCAAGGTCGCCCCTTTTCAGCACCACGCCCCGAACGACCTTGCCACCATCCCATGCTCCTCTTCCAGGGAGTTTGCCTCCAGGACTGGCTTCTTTGATTCCCATTTCTTGACCCTGGTGGATTGTATTCCCACTGATAAAGCTGACGCTGCCATGCTTGTTGTCCTTGTGGATTCATCTTGCTCTGGGACCTCTCAGCACTTCTTGCGCCTCCTCCTCCCTGTGCTGCGCTGGATGCGTCGCTGCCGACGGGGCAAGGTCCGAAACCTTGCCTCCTTTCTCTCGTCTGATGCTGTCGCCACTGCGTTTGCATTGCGGGGATTGCATTTTGTCCAGCTTCAATGCCAGAGAGACGTAAGCCTTCTACAGACTTAAAAAAGTGTGCCAGTTTTAGTTCCTTGTACACCTGGTTAATGTGCATGCCTTTTCTTGCAGTGTGCATTGTCACAGAGGGCTTTGGTGCAATGTGGCTGGTGTGAGCTTCGTGGTGCCAAGGATTCTGAACCATTGTTGTCTGTCAATTTCTTGGCAGTCCCTTCTTACTTCCAGATTTTGCACTTGTTAATAGCACTCGAGTCAATGTATCTTCCAGCTGTGATTCGTACGAGAATGCATTTGGTTGGTGGAGCTGAAGAAATTTATCCTCGCACCCTATTGGAGGAGGATTCTGAATCTCTGAGCACTGGGGATACTGATCCTGCTGTTGACCTGTGTAGCAACAAACTTTGCAGTGTAGCTCAAGATTATGTGCCCCTTGAAGAGATTGCAGGAGTGGTGGTCCATGGCCTGAGGCTAAAGAAGCATCAAAGGAAGAGAAGCTCTATGCGGCATCCCCTCAGTCGACAGCGTCTTGCTGCAAGATTTCCCGACAAGGTAGTTGCAACAAACCAGACCGATGTGGCTAGACAGACAGAAGCGGATGCGCCACCCTCAGTTAGTCCGGAGCTTCCACTGGAGCCTGTCAAACCTAAAGCAGCACTGGAAATCTCTCTTGATTTGCTTGAAAACATGGATGACAGTGATGTTTCAACTCCTATAGGATCAAATGGGAAGCAAAAGAGGTCTTCTTTGAAAAGTCCCATTGAGCGCATGAATGAAAGGTTGGCTTTGGCTGAGGTTAGACAGAATATAGATTCTGTTCACTGCAGAGCAAACCTTTTAATTATTCAACCTGATAGGTGCTGGAGGGAAGAAGGCGCTGAAGTTATGCTGGAACCATCGGAATCAAATGAGTGGTGTATAGCTGTGAAGATACATGGTGTCAATAGAATATCTCTGAAGCCTTCGGAGCAGAGGTTTTATGTTGTTAACCGGTTCACCCATGCCTATATTTTGGCAGTTGATGATGGATTGAAGATTGAGTTCTCTGATAAATGGGACTGGCTTTTGTTTAAGGAGTTGCAAATTGAGGGTCGGGAGCGCAATTCCCAGGGAAAGATGATACCAATTCCTGGTGTAAATGAGGTTTCTGATGACATGGGAGTGATTGGAACATATCCTTTTTCACGCCCTGTGCCAGACTATATCAGAATGGCGGATGATGAGGTTGGGCGAGCTCTCTCAAGGGACTCTGTATATGATCTGGATTCTGAGGATGAACAGTGGCTCACCCAGTTGAATCATTCAGATTCTGACAGAAAAAGCGCACATCTTAATCATATTTCTTATGAAGATTTTGAAAAGATGATTACCACGTTTGAAAAGGATGCTTTCAACAACCCTGAAGGAACTAGTGATTTGGATCAGATTCTTTCCAGATACCCTACTTTGGAAAAGGACCATAATGTCCTTGCTGTGCATGAATATTGGATAAACAAGAGATATAAGAAAGGTGTACCACTGCTAAGGATATTGCAGGTATTTTTTGACTTTATCCCTTCCCCAAATATTAATACAAAGCTGGAACCTTCACAAAGATTACCCTCTATTGTCTGCATATCTTGAACTTCTGGTTATATTTTCTAAATGTTAACCTTCTTGATCATTAGGGTGCAACACTAAAACGAGGACAACTGTCACAAAGATCTATTAAGAAAAAAAGATCTTTCAAGAGACAAAGAAGCCAAGCTGGCCGTGGAAAGCCTGACATATGCTTGCAAGGTACTGATGTTTTCTCCTTGATGTCTATCTTACTAGAGAATTGGGACCGCCATTGGCGTGGCCCTTCACTTAGTTGAAGCAAGAAAGCATCATAAAAGATACAAGAAGCTTCTTTATCCATTTGTCCGAAGAGTGACCTCAATTGATTTCGGAAGCCACGTGAATCTTTTTTTCTTTCACATAAGAAACCACATCCTTCTATGCCTGAAATATCAAGCACTCCTAATATTATATCTAATCCTACATTTTAGCATCTGTAAGGTTACAGTGTTAGTTTCCCTGCCTCTGGTGTATTACCAATTTTCCATATCAAGGTGCACAAAGTTGCTAAGTAGATGGCCATGGTATTTTAGCTACATTCGATCCAGTTGGAAATTGTTGGGTGTAAACATGTGTATATATAATTACTTTGATAAGAATGGTTACAGAAAAATGCATGCATAATTTGTAGTAATCGGCAAACTAACAAATCTATTGGAAATGATAACTTCTCACTCCATCCCAAAATTTATCCAGAAGTTGCTATATTTTGGGGAGGTGGTGGTAATAAATTTCTACTTGCCACCCTTCCTCAGTAGATACTACACAGTTAATAAAATAGCACTAATTGTGGCATATATAAATATGAACTTTGGATAGAACGTAGAATACTTGTTGTGTAATGTTATGTAAGGAACTCTACTAAAATATGAAGCATGTTATATGTTCTATCATATTTTTGGTGAATGAACCACTAGTAATTTTGGGCCTATGTATTCACAAACGAAACAACTCTCCTATGAGACCTAACAATAGAATGCTTGCTCTTGTGAGGAAAGAGTCCTCGGTGAATTACTTTGGGGCAGGTTACAGTTAGCTATTCAGCCAGTGCCTCAAACCCTTAATAAATGCTAATGTTCAGGGCAAATAGCACTTATCATCAAAACTATGATTCAGATGAGATCCATCATCGCAGCTTGTCGCCAAGACCACCTTGTTCACTTGTAGCTTTTTCATCCTTTTCCAACAATAGTTGCAGATTTATTCTTCACCTTGTCCCTCTCATCTGCTAGGTGATTCAACTCCTGTAGCAGCAGATCTGTGCAATCCTAGTTCACAAACAGTACAAACTGCAAAACAATCCAGATCATGCTTGATGAAAGCATGCTCCCTGTAATTATGAAGAAACTAATTACTAGTAACATTTATGACCATTGTTCCACTGGTACATGCATGCAAGTTTGTGTACCATAACGTAGCGTTTTTTTATCCCGATGTTGCAGACTAAGTTCCTAGTGAGGGGAAATAATCTTGTGTTGTCTTTTACTCGACATGTTGATGGACAGATGCTAATGGTGCTGAAGAGGAGGCTTTGCGGAGAGTTGTGGAAGCCGAACGTGCTGCAACACAGGCAGGAGAAACAGCTGTTCGTCTGCGCAGTAGAGCTCAGCGTCTCATGGCAAAGGCTGAGCTGGTGGCATACAAATCTGTTATGGCCCTCAGGATTGCTGAGGCTGCTAGGATATCTGACTCGTCACGGGATCTTGTTTTGATGACCCTCGACTAATGAAGAATGTGAGTGAGATGTTCATTGATTTGTGTGAAGAGCATAGTAGCCAATAGTTTGTTTTCCTCTTTTTTGCCGCATCATTTCAATGCTACGTGGTATTTGGCTTTCGGGTAAGCTGTGGGCTGTGGGTCTCTTTTTTCCTCCCCACCTGTTTTAACTTTGTGAAGCCAATCTTTGTAGCGGATGCTTGAACTCAACTGTAATCTCTTGTGTAAATGATAGTGGTTAGTTAGATTGTGTGTATCTTTTCTATAGCCATGTTTTCAAAAAGATGAACAAACTAAAAGCAAAATGAAAATCAGGAGGAGGCTAGGTAAAACGAGTCAGCTGAATGTATAGTGGTTTTCATCCTGAAGGGTTTTCAGATGAAAGTTACTGTCGTTATGTCTACCTATTTCATTACACAAGGAAATAAGTCTATTTCAGCTCCCTCGATATCTAGCTCATGATCAAATCGTATCCCTCAACCGTAAAACCAGGTATAACACCTCCCTCTCTTTAAAAACAGGTGCAAGTTGACTCCTTAAGTAGTTTTGGAAGCGGTATCTATTGACGTGGCAGTACGACCATGATTGACTTGCGGAGTCAGCAGGTGGAACCCACATGTCAGCGACTTACTACTCACCTCATCTTCTTCCTCACCTTTCTCCTTTCCTCTTCTCTCTCTGCCTCCTCTTTCTCGCCCTTCCGGCGGTTCCCACTGCCCTGTTTCTACCTTCCTCACTGCTGGCGCGCATGGCATCCTCTCCACCACCATCTGCGTGCACTTCGACCCCGCCTAGCCGTTACGGCACCACAGCCACATCCTTATGATCATTGGCAGGGTGTTCCTCCGACTGTTCATTGTCGTCGTCTCCAAGGGCGGCGGGCCGGCGGCTTCTTGTTGGTGCTGTCGCACGACATGGTTGATTCCGCCTGTCCTGGAAGGGATAGATGAACGCCAACGCCGACACCGTCCACACTCAACCGTAAAACCAGATATAATAACACATATATTCGAAGACGGAGGAGAGGCAGAAGCGGAGGCCGTATACAAGTCCAGAAAGCATCTCAAATATGGAATGGGCTTGGGCCTGCAGTCGGAAGAAAGAAACTGGGGCAGATCCGGTCCAAAAGTGGCGGCTCACGCGGACGGCACCGCACACCACGCGCTCCGAGCTCCGGGGTCCGGCCGTGTGAGTCGCAGCAAGCGACTTTTTTTCTCTTTTCAAACAGAAAGCTCTGGCTCTTATCGAAAATAAAAAAAAAAGAGAGAGAAATAAAAGGGGATCGATCCGCTCTTGTAGTTGTAGAGCGTTCCATTCCACTTCCACAGCAGTGGACTCAGTGAGCAACGGAGGAAGCAACGATGCGCTCCCGATCTCTCCTCCTCGTCGCCCTCGCCACCCTTCTTCTCCACGCCTCCGCCTCCGCCTCCGCCTCCGACGACGACCTCGACTACCTCATCGACAACGCCGACGACATCCCCGCCAACGACCCCGACGGCTGGCTCCAGGAGGGCTCCCCCGACGACGACGACGACGACGACGACGACCTCTTCCACCATGGCCAGGCCCAGGACCATCCCATAGATGAGACCCACGTCTTCCTCCTCTCCGCCGCCAACTTCTCCGACTTCCTCGCCTCCCACCGCCATGTCATGGTCGAGTTCTACGCCCCCTGGTGCGCTCATTGCCAGGCGCTCGCCCCAGACTACGCCGCCGCCGCCGCCGACCTCTCCCCTCTTGCCCATCAAGTCGCCCTCGCCAAGGTCGACGCCACCGAGGACACTGATCTCGCCCAGAAGTACGACGTCCAGGGCTTCCCCACCATCCTCTTCTTCATCGACGGCGTTCCCAAGGACTACAACGGCGCAAGAACCAAGTGCGTGTCCCCCCCTCCCCCCAGATCCCATCTCATCTCGTCTCTTGGCTTCAATTTCTTTGACTTGTCTCTTGCCTTGGCTCCAGGGAAGCCATCGTGTCGTGGGTCAACAAGAAGCTAGCTCCTGGGGTGCAAAACATCACCACCGTCGACGAGGCGGAGAAGATACTCACCGGGGAGGACAAGGCCATTCTTGCCGTCCTCGACTCCCTATCGGTACCTTCTCTTCTCTTCTACTCAAGTCAACCCCGATGCTCTTTCTAAATTCTTACTGCACACACACTATTATTATTAATCTTCTTTTCAAACCCTTCTACTTACAGGGTGCTCACAGTGATGAGATTGCTGCTGCTTCGAGGCTGGAAGATGCTATCAACTTTTACCAGACTTCCAATCCTGATGTTGCCAAGCTTTTTCACGTTGACCCAGCGGCCAAGCGCCCGTCCTTAGTCCTGCTCAAGAAACAAGAGGAGGAGAAGTTGACCTTCTATGGTACCCTTCTCTCTTAAGTCACTTTAAGCATCAATCCCCTCATTTCTATTTTCCATGCGGGGCTTGGTTGTTGGATAATATACTCCACCTATCATGCAGATGGGCCGTTCAAAGCATCTGCCATTGCCGATTTTGTATCTGCAAACAAGCTTCCGTTGGTCAACACCCTCACACAGGAAACTGCTCCTTCCATTTTTGACAATCCAATCAAGAAGCAGGCATGTCTAATTGATATTGCTTCTGTACATTTCTCACTTTTTTGGTCCATTTATACATTACTGGGCTGCTAACTTTTATTTTTCAAACCAGATTTTACTATTTGTTGTTGCAAACGAATCGTCGAAATTTCTGCCCATCTTTAAGGAAGCATCAAAATCATTCAAGGGGAAGGTAGTTTTTTTCTTTTGATCCGCCAAGTTCTCAGCAAACTTACTTCCGTTGCTTCACATGCTTTACTCAAATTTGGTACTATGCAGCACCACTTATCACTTTCCCATTCTATTTATTTACTGATGTGTTCGTTTACCACTGATGAGGTGTGTGGCCAAAATGCAGCTTTTGTTTGTCTTTGTGGAGCGTGACAATGAGGAAGTAGGTGAACCAGTTGCCAACTACTTTGGTATTACTGGACAAGAGACCACAGTAATGACTTGTGTTCTTTGTTACCTTTATCTGTACTGTTGTTTCTGTCATCGAAATTGGATGCTGCAATTTAGCCTCCATTTAATGTGTTTGTGTTATTTTTTTTGTTTGTCCCTATGACTGTAGGTTCTTGCTTACACTGGGAATGAAGATGCTAGGAAATTTTTCCTTGATGGTGAAATATCGGTAGAGAATATTAAGGTAATTGTTGACACAGGCCCATGCACAGTGCCTTATTAGATGTAAAAATAGCATAGGAGTGTGCTCAAGTTGTTCGAACAAATTGTTCATTATGTTACCAAGTTTCAAGCTAGCATGTAATCACCAATCATTTGAGTTTTTTGACAAATGCATTTTCTATTTGTACTGTATTAATTTAACCTGAGAATCTTGCATGTATTTGTGGTTTGTGCATTATCAATTAATATTGCATTTTGTAGTGAACAAATGCAATGTGCATCTTTTTGCAATTTATGCACCATGCCGTTTGGTGTAGAAGTTGTCCTTTTAACTAGGGTACTTATTACTTTTCTTGGACACTGTTGATATTGAGTTCTGCCACTGCTAGTGAGGAAGGAGTCGGCTATCATTCTCCAAGAATTCTTATTCCTTGATGGCTTGGTTATTGGACACCTTTATTGTTTTTATCCTTTTTACATGCAGAGATTTGCTGAGGATTTCTTAGAGGAAAAGCTCACACCGTTCTACAAGTCTGAACCTGTACCTGAATCTGTGAGTCTCTATAATTATATGATGGGTTCTTTCTCCACTTATTGTACCATAATGAGACATTCTGTGTTCCCATACAGAATGAAGGAGATGTCAAAATTGTTGTTGGAAAAAACCTAGATCAGATTGTTTTGGATGAATCAAAAGATGCCCTTTTGGAGGTATGTTCTTCCTGGAAGGTAAATTATGAGAAAAATGGTATTTATGTGTGGTCCATAATCGTTGTTGCTGTTGTTGCAGATATATGCACCATGGTGTGGGCATTGTCAGGAACTGGAGCCTACCTACAACAAGCTAGGAAAGCATCTCCGTGGCATTGACTCTCTTGTAATAGCTAAAATGGATGGCACTGCCAATGAGCATCCACGTGCAAAGGTCTGTTCTGCTTCCTGTTGGTTTTGGCAGTTTCACTTCACTTTTCTTTGAACTGGATATTAGAAAGTAAAATTTGGAGGCACGAAATGAAGAGTTTAATTTCCTGTGCTATTGTGGCCAAAAGATCTTGTGCATGTATGATATGAAACACCGCTAGTTATGAAAAATGTGAGGGTTGCTCAACTGCTTTGTTATTCGAAATTGCACTTTGCACACTGCACAAAAAAGGTACATATCCATCCATCATCTAATACTAGTACATTTCAATGTTGATTTACTTCTCATCCATGTATATGTATTCACGCACTACGATCTCATGAGTATGCATCAGTGGTACAGTATTTTGAGGCAGTAGTGACCACTGTAGCATGTGAAATTTGACTTGTAGTTGGAACAATTCATTTCCCCTCCAATCTCCATGCAATCTGAACCTTCAAGTTTGGCTTATAGTTTGCTAGTACTATTCTTTTATGTGATCATCTTCCTTAAATTTTCAATGCATGCATGCATGCTTAGTCTTGTTTATTTTTCCATTTTATTATGTTGTAAACTTTCCATATTACAGAATTAACACTTGCTTCTTGTCACAGCCTGATGGATTCCCAACGATCCTCTTTTATCCAGCAGGAAAGAAAAGTTTTGAGCCTGTAAGTGCCCAAATATGTGTCATGTCTTATTGAGGGATGCATTGCGCAAGGCGCGGGCTGTCCTCGCCGACCCAGACCTTGCCCCCTTCTTTCCGCAGCACCTCGCTGCACCCGCCTCTGCCGACGACGCCCCGGCCGCCGCCGTGGCTCACCTCAACCGCCTTCTCGACGTTGAGTGGGCGAGCCTCCCTCCTTCCTCGCTCGAGATCGCGGCCGAACGGATCGTTGGCTCTCAAGCCCTCCATTCGTGGGCAAATGCCGACCACGCCCAACGTTCAAAGCTTCGTCTACTCGGTGGGCATCCCCTTTCCTAATCTTCGAGTTCAATCCCCTCTTCATCATCGCTGACTGCTCTTCCTGTTATGTAATTTGGGTGTTACTTAGCTCAAATTCCAGGTCTTGAAATTACTGCTATTTCATAAATTTTGGCATATGCCTCTGTGCAGCTGAAAAATACTCCACTTCTTTGTATCAGTTTTACTCACCCTTAGCCGTTTCTGCAGTAGGAGAGTCCACAGCGCTTGAGATTTTAGACACGCTTCAACGGCCGGATGCATCCACAAATCATCCAGGAACGCTGCCTCAAGTTGATAATGCACCGGAAACAAACGGTGCTTCTCATTGTGCTCAACAAAACGATGGGGCCAAGAGCGGTCTTGTTAAACAAAATGCTGAAGCCGATCGTCCTCAACAAGATAGCACTCGACATCAACAAGACTCGGTGCAAGGAGCATCCAATTCCCAACTTAAAGAAAGTTCAGTAACAATGGAATCTATTAGAGGCACGGGTCCTGATATCACAGGCTTTATGGAAGAAGCTACACCTCGTGTTGCTGGACAGTTTGCCCCTGACAACATCAAGAACCATCAAGTCACAGGTTCTAAGCGCAGTTTAATGGAGAAGAATCCGACTGCCAGCACTTATGAGGTTATCTCGTTATGCTTTTGTTGTACTGGTGATGGGAAAGAAACAATATTGCCAAGGTTGTGCATATTAGATGTAGTCATTCTATCTCGTAGCCCATCAACATGCTTAGCCAGCTCTTTAGTTTGTTATGACCATGGCTAGTGTAGAACCTCCTTGTTTAAAATATTTTGCTTAATACAGAATGGATGAGTTGCTCTGATGTATCACTTGCAGGTTGTTAGTTAATCTAGTCACCTTTGATACTTTGTTACGCTTCTATTTCTGTGCCCTTCGCGAGGAGTGGAGATGGACCCCATGTCTTGTTGACTCGATTTTTTTTTCTTGTGAAGTGCAGTTGACTGGTTTACCTACGATCTACTCATAACATATACTAATTCATGTGCGGTTATCTGTTATTATATTATATAGGGGGAGCATTTGTGTAATATTAGAGCAAGTTTAATAGTATAGCCAACTACTAGCTCCAATTTGTTTATAGCCAATCTAATAGCTCATTTATACAATAATTACATACTACACTATTAATATTTGGTCCCACCTGTCATACACACACTGCGTCTTGGAGTCCGTGCTACAGCTGGCTACAAATCTGTAGCCCGCTGCCCTTCTCTCTTCTCATTTATCTTCTTAAAATATGTTTACAGCTGGCTTATAGTCTGCTATTGTACCTGCTCTTATGATGGTATCTCACCGTATTTTTGAAGTGCAGTGGGATGGCAGCGATTCCGAAGGGAAAAGGCCTGCAGCAAAGCGTCGGTTACCCATTTTTGAAAGGACAGCAAAACCTTCTCCTACAGCTGCACATAAGACGAGAAAAAAGTGGAGCGAGAAACAAGAAAAAACCTTGCTGGAAGGGGTGGAGAAGTATGTTTTTTTTCATTCAAGCGTGCATTCTTGGTTTGGATTTGCTGTTTAACTTTCAATTTTTTTTTGGGGAAATCTATCCAATTTCCGACACAGTCGGATGTGCTTTGAGACGTGTGCAGGTGTGATGGGGTAAAAAACTTTGGGTTGATCGCACGCAACCCACTGAGCTACCCACCTTTTGTGACTTACACATCACTTGCACCCTGGTTATATTGTAATTACATGCTAATTACATACATTTGACAGATTTTTTTGGGGGGTCTGTCGAATGTGGAAGTTCCTTCTTGGTTTGGTTGCTCTATGATGGTATTGATCCATTGAGTATGATGAGTTTTCATTGTGAACATAGGTATGGAAAAGGCAACTGGAAAGATATCAAAATGGCATACCCTGATGTATTTGAAGATAGATCGACAGTACGTACTTTGATTTGCTTATACTATTTTGCTTGTTTTTAGTAAACTCGAAGGTTAATTTGGTCCCTGTGCAGGTAGATTTGAAGGATAAATTCAGAAATTTGGAAAGGCACCTGTGCGCTTGAGGCGTGCCTACTTTAGGAGGAATTGTTATGGTAATATATGGCGACTTGAAGTTAGCTATGCCAAAGCAGACGCATTCTGTAGTCCTGGATGGATGATGGTAGCTATGTTTATAGTGCCTTTTTTGGTTGTGATTTTGTGAAGTGTAGCCAGCTAGTTTTATTTGGTCGGCTATCCTTGTTTTGTTTTGTACAGGATAGAGGAGCGATATTGGTGGGAACTTCCTGTTCTGAACGCTTATTTTCTATCTTCTATCTTAATGTGTCTGTATTGTTGTTTGTCCTTGCTACAATTTCCAGTGGTGCTGCCAGCTGTGAATGAGCCAGTTTTAGTTTTCAGATATCTTTTAGCACTTGTCTCTTGCTTTCATAATTACTAGCTGGGTGCCCATGCGTTGCAATTGGAAATAATTAGAGCAACTTTAAATCTTAATGGGTGGGATGATAAAAAATGAACCCCCGTTGCAAACATAAACATCATTGTTAACACAGACAATAGCTATATTCCATTTCTATGGTTTTCACATATTAGTAACATGAACGGTGGAAAAACATAATATAAAAGAAATAGAATGGCACACAATTATTACGGAGTGATCAACATGTCAAAGTTTAAAAGTCTATTGAGGGCATATATATCACCAAAATAAAAATATACAATCGTGAATTTTGATATTACAGAAGCACAATGCATTGCATGTAGCATCCGAAATCAGTTAAAAATCAGGTATCTTCACCAAATTCTAAAATCATATTCAAATTTACCAAATAACTTTGCCCTAGATGCACAAAAGAATTAAAAAAAATCAAGATTGTCAACAATGCACTGGTTGTAATTAGACAACTCTTAATCAGCCACCTCATCTTTGCTGAACATACAACTCTGATAGTCTCCATTTCTCTATCTGGTTGTCTGGTCCTCCATGCACCAAGAAAGAAGTATATTGTTTCGAAAGATAAATGGACACATTCGCTTCTTTTGCTTTCTTTAAACCTTTTTGTTAGGTTTTAAAGCAATCAAAGAGATATATTATATATAGAGAAATGGAGGACTCCTACTGGATTACCTCCACTTGCTGGAGGGCTGATCTTATGAAACTGAAAGCAACTTCAGTTAAAAGACACAGAAGTATAGCTTAAGGAAAAAGGTCCAATGAGCATGTCAGCCAAATATCATTATATATCTCAGAACTTAACTGCAAGTGTGCAAAATAGCAAAATGGATACTCGAATATTTTTATTAAACACGTGGATGCAATTTAAATTATAATCAAATATGGTAAATTTTGGAGAGTTAAAAATTATACCATACGAACATCTGTGTTTTGATATGATAAAATAGTTTTGATGTTTCTAGAGCACATATACTGTTTTTGAGTCTATAAACAACTGGATTATCTTAACCTCAAAATGTATTCCAGATTTTATTAAAAATGGACTGTATCATAGCAAATTCAAATGACTGAAATAAGTCAGTACACAAATCAGATTTTAGTATCATTCCTGAGGGATATAGAGAAGGAAAATTCAGAACCAATTTTTCAGATAAGTGATGCACTGCCTATGTACTTTTTTATCACTCTGACAAGGCCACACAAAAGTTCGGCCCTAATTGCACTCATGAGAAAAGGCCAGGGTAACCAAATCTAGAACCACTAACAAACAATATCCTTATTTGTTAAAAGATCAAAAAGTAAATTATACTCACAATAAAAGTTCAGTTCTTCGGTAATTTATCTCCAAGATTCAGTCTCACTGCATTTCACAATGTTGTTAAGGCTTAATTTCTTTAGACCCTGAGGTCAAGTATAATTAATTTCTTAGATCATACCAATTTACAAAAAAATGTCTGCAAAGCACCCATGGATCAAAATGTCAGTATTACTATCTTGTAGTGATATGCCAGAATAATAAATTTGTAAAATAGGCCAACATTGATTGTATTTGAGTGCAATGAAATAAAATATTCAATGTACTACGGTCATATTATATATAGCACATTGAAGCATCATAGCCCTTGTTAATTTTGGTAATTAATGACAAGCGCTAATTGTGGACTAACTATTCTATTGAGCGATATATTTGAGTTAGGACCACATGATGTACATGCCATGGATGATCATTGCGGATTAAAATTAATGGCACAAAGCAATGGAACAAAGATGGTAAATCTAGCGTTTTATTTTAAATTGATTGAAGTGTTAGGTGATCAAATTTTGCTAGGTTTATTTCTAGCTTTGCCGTACTATCAAGAGAGGTAATGACCTAGGTGAAGAGTTGATCAAAGTGCCACATTAGGTCATTTGCATTGTGACTTGGTACGAGTTCATTTCATACATCATTTTCTGCTTGAGGACGATCTGACCGAGGGCTTCATGCCGGTCTGACTGGCATTTCTTGGCTGGTCTGACCGGGCGGTTGGTGAGCCGGGATGTGTGCCTTGGCTTGACGATCTAGAGCAGCTAGAGCCGACGCCGGTCTGACCGGGCCACCGGCGGTTTGACTGGAGCTGATGGCGATTTGGCTGGCTAGCTGCTGCCTGTGCATTAAGTGCACAGTAACGGCTAGTTTTCTAGCTGTTACATTGGTGGGCGATCTGACTGGCAGGCAACTGAGGTTGGCGATTTCGACCCCAACGACTAGTTTTGGTGGGTATACTCCCCCACCAGCAGGAAGGGGACCCTCTTGGCACTTGCTTCACTTGCATACACCCCTTGCATCCACTCTCACACCACTTGAGCTTTTGTTCCAAAATTGGAAGTTTGGTTGAAATTGGAACGATGTGACGGAAAAGTTGGAAGTTTGTGTGTGTAGGAAAGTTTTGATGTGATGGAAAAGTTGAAAGTTTAAAGAAAAACTTTGGATCTAAACACGGCCAAAATGAAATGTTAGGGAGCATCTCCTATACCTTGGTAGTACTACAAATTTTATTACAAATTCTTTTCCTAGTTTAGCTATTCTCAGAAAAGAGAATAAAATCAGAGAATCTCCCTCTCCCTCAACTCACAAACACCACTCCAGCACACTGTTACGAGATATTGTAATATCATGGATTCTTGTTTGGCCTCCTCCAAATCATGAATTTATTTTTCAAGATATTATTTTTCCCTCAATTTTGCAGGATTAACCGATTTTTCATTATTTTAATGGAAATATACCCATGTCATAATATTCACAAATCATAACTAATCAGGATGTGGTGCAGTTTTGTCCTATGGTTTTTCCTAGACCATGTGAGGGTGATCCTATTATTAAGATTATAGGGTTCGATAGGTATCTACCACATCTTCGGCCTCATCAGTTGGCGTAGAGTTAATTATATGCCGGCTTATTAACAAAAAGAATAATATGTAGGTAAAATTTTATATACGTGTCTAACGATTTACTATATTTCTCCCAAAATAATTGTAATTCTAGATTATTTAGTATATATTAAGATTTGATAAGAAAGAATAAGGTGCATCTCATGAAATGGTGTATAGATAAGAGTGAGATGGTAGTTGATGGTAAAATAGGAAGAAATGTGAATCAGAAGTGATTAATAGGACATTTAGTACTTTACTGTGACAATTTTGAATTTAGAAATACAGTTGTTATAGGACAGAGGTAGTAAAAGCTAATATTGAAAAAGAAACTACATTGAGAATACCCTAAAATCAATTCAAAAATTAAGTTATAAAATTCAAATTTTAATATACTTTTTTTGGCAAACAAATGTGATTTAATATATGCAATATGTGTATACACAATCAACTAGGTCAAGACAGCCATCCTTAAACACAACATCAACCTTTTCAAAAGTATAATCACTTTTTCTTAGACATATCATATATTTTCTATAATAATAATTTACTCCCTCCATTTCGTATTATAAGTCGATTGACTTTTTTCTTAGTCAAATTTCTTTAAGTTTGATCAAGTTTGTAGAAATATACTAATATTTTTCAATACAAAATAAATATTATCAAAATACATTCAATGTTAAATTTCAAGAAACTAATTTGGTGGCGTAGATACTGCTAATTTTTTTTCTACAAAATTGTTCAAACCTAAAAAAAATTAACTAAGAAAAAAAATTAAACGACTTATAATATAAAACGGAGGGAGTAATTTGCACTAATAACACATATTAGCACTTCCCATTGGATGCTTTGGTAACTCTATACCCCCATCACCGAAATCTTGCGTCCACCACCAGACCACCCCTTAATAACCATTTCCGCAAACTCTACCTTAAGCGCTTAATAGTCATAACTGAATTGCGATTGGACAGGAAGGGTAAGATCTTCTCATTTGTTCACGTCTACTTGATGCACCTTTTCAAGGCAATTCAAGGTAACTTTGATTCATCATGATTTTCATTTAGTTAGGAGGAAATTAAGGACATACGAAATTAGACCCTCCGTAATAAACTACTCTATCCGTCTCATTTTAAGTGTAGTTGTGAGTTTCTATGTCCAACGTTTGACCGTTCGTCTTATTTGAAATGATTTTATGATTAGTGTTTTTATGTTGTTAGATGATAAAACATGAGTGATACTTCATGCATGACTTAATTTTTAAAATTTTATCATATATTTTTCAAATAAGACGGACGGTCAAACGTTGAACACGAAAACCCACTACACTTACAATGGGACAAAGGGAGTACAAAGCATGAGTAGAGTGCATTTTCTTTCAGCCGTTCGATTCAAATCTTGAGTACTGTTATTATTGTACTCCCTCCGTCCCAAAATATAAGTTTTTTTAGCTATGAATCTTGGCAACTATGTGTCCAGATTCATAGCTAAAAATGCTTATATTTTGAGATAGAGGTAGTATTACTTCAGAACAGTGTAGCAACAAACTCATAACAATGTTCAAACAATTGCTTCTCAACTATGAAAATATAGGATTCGTTTCCAGGACTTACAAACTAGCTAGTGTTTCTGATGAACGGCGTTTTTCTCAAGTCAACCATTTGCAAAATAAAACCTTTTCAAGGCATTGATGCCATTCTCATCCTCAACAACAGGAAATATTTGACTTGAATGTGATTCAAGAGTCCAGGAAATCTTACAATAAAGACTAGGCTTGAATGCAAGTTTTTGTTTGTAAAACCTTTTTATAACGTTTTAAAAATAAACCCTCTAGTATTCTTCTTTTCAAAAGTATACATTTTGGCCATGCTTGCTACCAAGACACACCACACCCAATTGCATCGTAAAAAGGTAAAATAAAATAAAAAGATTCTTAAGGAGGGAAAAGGAGTGTAACAAGTCAAGACAGAAGATAGCTGCATTGACAGATGAGTATTTCTAGATTTTTTTTTCAGGTCTGTTATGTGTTGTCAATGAATGATTTTAGCTGTTTAGGTGGCAGTTGTTCTTGATGGTTATATATATTTTAAGTGTGACATTGCTGCCCATTGTATATTCTGCTTCTATCATTTCAAAGATTGGTCTGCTGAACATATTGAGCAAGCAAAAGATGGGAGTAAAAAATGAATAGGTAACCAAACATGTTTCACTTTTATGTACTGTTATCTCAAATACAAAATTTTTCAGACTAGTGTGAAGATTTAAAATAGTTTGAATGACTTTGTTGCTCTTTACTTTTACTACTACCTCCGTCCTAGAAAGACCATAATTTTGTACTATTTATGTCCAACGTTTGACCGTCCGTCTTATTTGAAAAAAATTTATGATTAGTATTTTTATTGTTATTAGATGATAAAACATGAATAGTGCTTTATGTGTAACTAATATTATTTTTAATTTTTCGTAAATTTTTTAAATAAGACGGACGATAAAACGTTAGACATGAAAACCCACAACTGCACTAAAAATTAGAAGGAAGTAGTACATAGGAAAATAATCATTTATTCAAGATATTACAAAATTGTCAGTGTCTGGAAATTTTAGAGCTGTTTATATTAGTTGAGCCTACATTTGGAGTAAGAAAGAAATAAAAGATAGATTTGATAGAGCAGCACGCACGAACAGGATGTTTGTTATGCAAAACTCAATTGAAGAGAAAATAACTTGTATATAAATCTTTTCATGCACTGTTTTTTTTGTCATCAATCTAGTTGGTTGAAGTTAAAAATTTAAAATCCTAAAACTATTGCATATGCAGGGTGCTAAATTATCATTTAGATTCAAAGAGATGGCAAATCCTAACATCAAATATTCAAATTTAAGTGTATCATATGATAAAAATTACCTCATAACCATTTCAGTTCACTTTTATCGCCTGGCGAATTCAATTCACTGATCAGATTTATGGGTTAGTACTTTGAATTCAGATATTCATGGGTTAGTGCTCGGAACAGCAGTTTGCTTCCTCCTAGATGAGACCCAGAGTTTATATGTGATCAAGATCAATTGAAACAAAACATCCCAAAAGTGACAAGAACCTTGTTTTTTTAGATAATAGTACCTTGTTTTTCTAATAACGGAATAACATAATCTCGGTCAAACCAAGCAACCATTTGTTATACAAGCAGGATCATCTTACAATTATCAACCCAAAGGCGGCAGCCTACACACAGTGAGTGTTTTCTTACAATTATCAACTAAAGGCATACTTAAGGTCAAACAAATGCAAGCTATCTCTCCTTTTCTTTTTCAGATCACACACGAGTTTGTTAATTACTTATTGTCATGCACTCGAAACAGTGTAGCTGCGATATATATATACTACCATTAGTATGCGAGAACGTTGATCCTAATGCACACAAAATTTACTACATGGGAATAAAAACTGATTATTCTGGTCACTAGGTGGTGTTCATCTCTAATAAAGATAAAGGATGAGGTTAGGATTCGTAAAACAAGAAAATAATTAGCGTATGATTAATTGAGTTTTAATTATGATAGACTTGAAAAATGAATCTATTTGATATTTTAAAGCAATTTCTATATAAAAAGTTTTCAAATGAAACACACCGTTCAACAGTTTGAAAAATATGCTTACGAAAACCGAGGTAAAAAATTGTATCTTGGTTAAAAAAGAACACCATCACATGTATGACCAAGCTCCAATGGAAACACTGCAATTTTACAATGCAAACTGTGGTGGTTACTCTCACCCTGCATGTACCACTGACCACGCTGGGCGGTCCACTGGCTATTTGCCTATATGTTGCACTTGCATGCATGTGATGAAAAGGTGAAACAAAGAGAAGGGCATTGAGGAGGGGGGTGGCACAGCACAGGGAGGCATGCTTACCTGTTGGTATTGATAGTCAGGTGGGTACCAGTACCTGCAAAAGGATAGCATAGCACCTTCAGTGAGCGGTTTGCACAGAAAAAAGGGTTGAGCTTTTCTCATTATCCACTACCAAGGCTGTAAAGCCCAGAATCTAGATCATTGACCTATGCACACACACACACACCTATCACAGCTCCTGCTACTACTACTACTACTACTCAACTTTGCTATAGGATGCTGGACCAGCCAGATCAATCAACGACTCTCCTTTACCGTTAACAAAGAACACACCCAAGGGGACCAATTGAAAAGAACTTCCTACAAACAACCATAGTACTGTACATCCATCTTCTTCTTTCCAAGAAAAAAAGAACTCCAAATTGAAAAACAAATTCATGAAGAACTGAACAGTGAACACCACACTTGACAGGAGAAGAGC
>CM020186.1:1135854-1146830 GCA_009805545.1 Oryza longistaminata
CACACACACCACACACAAGGCAGGAGGATTTTTTTTGGACCAAAAAGTCAAAACGTATTATAACCTGAAATGGAGGGAGTAACAAAATGGGACCATGACTTTCGGTGTAAATTTTACAGATACTTTGAATTCCATCTTAAAATGAAATTTTTTGGAAAATTAATCGGAAAAAGAAATATGGTACATAGAAATTTAAATGTACTATCGAACACTTTTTTTGGTTCATGTGAAATTTCATTGCGAATCTCAATTGAATTTGCAGGAAAAACTCCATGCGGGTATTGAGGATGTGATCAAGGACATACCGAAACTTCCGAATATAACAGATTTGAGAATAACGGTAGCCATGTCCACAGATACCATGGATACACACGCTATCGGGGCAAGCACAACCAAGCTCATTGCAAAGTTTAGTAGAATTGAGTATCTCTCCATTGACATTGACAAAAAGGTGAGATCAATTATCATAATCGTCTTGTGGTTTCTTTGTAGAATTTTGTTTCGATGGAAATAACTTTGATTTTTACTAATTATTAGCTCTAGAAACTAAAGTATAATGTTTATGGTGAAAACACTATTTCTCATGTTGTTTTGTTTTGATGCAATTTGTAGGCTGGTGATTGTACAAATTTTGACTGCAAATGTGAGCAATATAAAGGCTGGAATAACAAGATGATTCCACTAGAGCGCCTTCGGATTGCAGACATACGTGACTTTCTGCCTTTCGATGATCAAATAGAATTGGTATGTGTACTAATTGCAAATGCGCCACTACTGGAGAAAATGACTGTAGCATTGCATGAGTTATATGGAGAGACAAGACAGAGAAGAAATGACATGGATGCATATTTATGCATTCCAAGCTGTGGGGGTCGTTGGACCCCATGTTCTGGTAATGGGAGTAAATTTGGTAGTTTTACTAAATATGAGTGGAACCCATATAAACGGAAGCGGTGAGAAGAAAGGATGGAGAAGGTCAGTGAGAAAAAGGGGTGGACAAGGTTTGAAATGCCTCATTACATATGTTTTAATTACTGATCGATATGAAATACATGTATGAAATATATGCATGTATCTTTGGAGTCGAACAATTATACTTACTCCGTTTCGATAGAGTGAACAAAATTAATGTTATAGTGATTTTACCATTTTTACCCTTATCCCTTTTAATCCATGCGTCCATCCACGCCATTGCGCCGCCGAGGTCCTGGACGGTGAGGAGGAGCACGGCGCTGTGCACATCTCCCTCACGCCGTCACTGGCCCTGCATCGGCCGTAGGAGACCCGGTGGCGCTCAAGGCGGCGGTGGTGGTGTTGATCTGAAATTATATTGCTGCTGTTGTTGCTGATCTGAAGCTGTCTTTATTGATGTCAATTTCTGAAGGCGTTGATGGCATGTTGTTCCTAAAAACCATGTGCTTTCACAAAGAACTGATTTCCTGTTTGCCAGCGACAATCTTCGATGTCAAACATTCGATAACTGAAAAAATCAATTAGAAACATTAATATTGGTTTGTTACTTTCATTCGTATTGTCATACTCCAGAAGATATGTACTGATGCTTGGAAAAAAAATTCATATCGTTCAAAAATCTGAACAATCTGCCATTCAGAACGTACAAGGAAAAGTTCAGTTCACTGTTGTGCGCATCCTGCCATGCAAAGCATGTGTGACCGGTATGTCCTATCCGTACAATACAAAGTATCTGACTTCTTCCTATTGACATTATTCATAGGTTTAGATTTCCATTATTCCAATTGACAGCACAGACACGATTCCAAATTGCGATACTGATATAGTATATTCAAATCTGACACCAGTCCAGAGTTGAGTTTCTAAAAAAAAAAATGGCACAGTACAAGCACTCAAATTCGGCATGCTCACATGAAAATTTTCTGCCAAAAATTGGTAACTTATCCTAATTACAGAAGGTGTGGTGACCACTTACATTTGGACCTCACATTTTTTTTTTTTTTACTACTAGGATACCACATCAGTGAAACGCCGAAACCAACCCTAGCTCATACTATCATGGGACCTAACTTGAACGGTTTTACCAAGATGAGGGGTGAAGATTTCTGGTATTACGGATTAGGGATATCGATTAAACTCGACGTAAAAATGAGGGATGACAAGTGGACTTATTCCTTTTTAACAGCCATACCATCACAGATTTGCATAAGTTCACTTAACTCCATCATCTTGGCACCAAGGTTGAATTACGTCCTCGAACCGCAATACCAAATATAACGTGTTTCTCAATTTGTAAAACCAGTGTAATGAGGTCCCAAGCATTATGGTGCCCAATTTTGACTGACGAGTGGGACCATGTGGACCCCATATGTTAGGGCTATAATTCTTCTTCCTCCAACCTCCCCCTCTCTCTCCATCTCTAATTCTTCTCTCTCCGTTCCCTATCTCCGCACGAAGAGTAATCAACTAGCTTTCACAAAGAGTACTTGTGTAGTAGGCGTGGGATATGATTTGAAGTGAATTTGTCTGATCGATCTGACCGTAGAGTTCGTCGAGATCCAACTGGTTCATTGTGAATTTGTGTAGCCGGCGCCGTTTCCTCCATCTGTTTCTTTTGGTTTTGTCTTATTGGACATCGCCGTGTCGGGGAATAATTGCAAGAGCAGATAGTCTCGTTGCTATCTTCTTGGTTGACGTTGTCGTGCAAGGAATAATAGCTAGATAGGATTTGTAGCTGGCTACTGGGTCGCACTAACACAGCGCGGGGTCGGCTGCGGCCTGGTGAGCAGTGGTGGCGGATTCCTCGGGTAGCAGCGTGTCCGTAGTAGCGCAGTAGTGCTTCTCGAAAGCGGCAGTCTCGGTGTTGCAACATCAGCGCTTGGAATTTGCGGCGGCATGTCTGAAACAACGACATGGTTTGCATAGAGATGGCAGCGGGTGGCGTTGCGTGCAGTTGAACCGACACGGGATGACTTCCTTCCATGGTCACGCGGGGCGGCTTCTTGTGGTAATTTAGCAACAACATGCCCCAGTGGGCAAAAGCCACTGCAAATCATAAATGCGGAATAGAGGACAGAGAAGAATAAAAAATGGAGAGAGATGGAAGGTTTTTTTTGTTAAGATGGAGATGTAAGGTTGGAGGAAGAAGAAATAGCTCTGATATGGGGGTTCACGTGGGTCCCACTTACCACATTAGTCAAAACCAGACGCTGTCTACGACCTCGGGTATATCGGTTTTTTAAGTTGACAAATACGTTATATCGGGTACTGCGGTTCAGAGCACGTAACTTGAACTTGACGTCAAAGATAAGAGACGTAAAGTGAACTTATCCCTCACAGATTACCACTTCCTGAAAGCAGTATCGGCGCTCAAAAAAAAAAAGGAATAAGTTCATCTGAGGTCCCTTAACTTGTCAACCAATCCGATTTTCGTCCTTCAACCGGAAAACCAGATACAACAGGTCCCTCAACTATTAAAACCGGTGCAAATGAGGTCCCTCGGTGGTTTTGATGGCGGTTTTGGCTGACGTGGCGTCTACGTGGCTAATTTGACTCGGTATTCGTCCTACGTGGCATTGACGTGGCGCTTACGTGGCAATTCTATCTCCGAAAAATAATAGAAACCATGGGCCCACATGTCAGTTACACAAAAAATAATAAAAATGGTGGGGCCCCAAGTGGGCCCCACATGTCAGCTCTATTGGGCCCCACATGTCAGCTCTATCTCAATCTTCTCGTCTCAATCCCCTCCTCTTCCTCCTCTCTCCCCATGCCACCTATCTTCATATCTTTCCCCTTTCCTCTCTCCTCTCACCGGCGGAGATGCGGACGGCGTCGAGGCGCGGCCTCCTCCACTCCCGCCCCCATGGGCCTACCGCCGGCGGCCGCTGCCCTCTCCTCGTCGCCCGCCGCGCCTGCCTCCGCGCCTCTGGATGTCCCCTCCGCCGCCGCTTCCCCCTTTCCTCGGCCTCCGGTGGCCGTTCTCCAGCACCGCCTTCCGCCCCCGCAACCTCCTCAGGAACGGTCGCCGCGCTCGCCTCCGCCGGAGACCGAGCAGGACGGGTCCGGGCACCGGAGCGACGCAGTTGTAGTGGGAGCACCGAGCACCCCGACGACCTCATCCCGCCGGGGCCGAACATGTCGAAGCAGATGGCGCAGAGAGGAGATCCATAAGGCCCCGTGGTCCATTGTTCCCAAAGATATCAGAACTATTGCTAAGACTCTTATTGTCAAGCTTGTAGGATCCATAAAAGTTCATATTATCACCCAAGAAAGCAGACCTCATGACTATTTTTAAATAATATTCCTCTCCTCTTCTACAAACTAATAATGTAGACTAAAAAAACCATTGTTTCACAGTGAAACCACTCTAGAAGACATGGTTCAGTTAACTTTTGTTACCCATTTTTTGAAGTAACAATTGAGTAAAACAACGCAGTAAAATATTCTTTATAAATTCGAAACGTCAATTCTTTATCTTGGATTTCAATCTAAAGTTTGACTCAATTTTTTCCCAATAGTACAGCAGTCTTCAGTGTTATGCATGATAAAAATCACTCCTGCCTGTTCACACGTGCAATCTATTTTTTAACCTAACAATACCTGCATGAATATCCTTTAATCGTTCCGGACATGAAACTTCTGCAGAGTAACTCCCGATCAATGCGCACCAGGCGAATACTATCATACCTAAGATAATCATCTATCACAAATGAACAGAACAAAAAAAACCAATCACCGTGGGCATCAAGGTTATTTCCCTCACTTGACTTATATTAGCACATAAACAAGTATATCATACTACCTGTATAAACTATGGAAGCCATGAACATTAAGAAAATCATCAGAAAAAGCAAGGTTACTTTGCCTTACTTGACCTTATATATAGCCACAAACAATAGTATCATACACTTATGAAACTATTGAAGCACATGTAACATATAAGAATTCAATGCAATGAACCCTAATTCCTGGCTGAAATCAACTCCCACTTGGAATCAGCCGGTCTGACCGTCCGATGGCCAGCTCAGACTTGTGCTGACCTGAATGCCTGCCGAGCCATCGTGTCGACGGTCCGACATGGGCCTTAAGAGCTAATGCAGATCCTCGTCAATTTGACACTTCGCTGAATTAACACCACTTTAACCAAAAATCAATTCACTGCACTTGCACAACCAATTATTCATTACAAATCTGAGTCAAAACAATAAATTTCCACACGCAATTTTTGATTCAATGCACCGTAGATTGTCTTTCCGAGTTGTTCACCGTCAATTGTGAAAATGAGTAAAACGAAACTAGCTTTTCGTAATGCAGTTTTAGAGCAACAGGGATACAAAAAGACAGCTTGGAAAGTTATGATGGAAGGTTAGTTGCATATGTCCAAGAGAACTAGTTAGGAAAGAACGATCATGGCAAGGCAATCAATATATACTCTGGATTGTGCCGCAAATAATCCTTGCAAGTAGCATAGTATACTACAGTTTCCATCACTGATCAATAGTTCAAGAGTATTATGTAGTTAGGAGGGACAAATCTTATAATTAATTATTGAGGAAGCTGTCCTTCAAACTCCAATATGCAAACAAACGTGTCATGCATGAACATCTTGTTGCATATGACACTGCAACACGCGTAGTACCATCTAGCTTTATTGGGCATAGCGATCTTCTTTAATTAAGATGTTATGCCGGCATTCCTTGAGTCTTGCCTTTGTAATTAACAAGCATGCATAAGCCATGATTAAAGTTGAAAAACTAGCATATCAATATTATATTGTCCACACCCTAAGCAGGCTGGAATAACTAGTTTGAGAACTGACTTGTAAATAATCCCGAAAGAGCCTAAACACTAAATCAGACTTATATACTACTAGTAGTTAGACTAATCATCAATCATCATAAGACCTGAATTAAGAAAGGTAGGATCGATACAGAACAAAGTTTAATAAACGTTTGTGTTAAGAGCTAGCATACCTGTAGGTTGTGTTATATGCATATGCTCCTCCATAATGACTCTACTGTTTAGCGCTACTGTTAAATACGTGAAGATGAGTTATATATTTTTTGCAGAGTAAACAAGACAACAACAACTGAACAATTTTATCCGGCCTTGGTCGCCCTAGCTATCTGGTTGTCAATTTGCCATCACGTCATTAAATCTGTACCGCAGTTCTAAATCTGATGCCTGACCATTACGCTTAACCTAACCCTGCTTATATATATATATATAGAGAGAGAGAGATAATTATAATTAGGTTAATTACTATTTCGTCCCCCGTCATGGGAGGCTTTAATGTTTCCAAAGTCCCAGCGACGTGTACCGGCTACACACACTGGTCGGGCTAACGCATCCAGCGATCAATCTGAGCCGTCCGTTTTCAGCCATCTCCTGTCTATTGTCCCCTCGTCTCGTGGGCCTCTGAGAGAGAATTGGAGAACGGCTGTCGGTTGTGGTTGGTTTTCTCTCTGTGCTTTAGCCATCATATCGTGTGCTCGATGGGGATGACAGCCTGCTGGCAGCCTCATGTTAAACCGCGATGACGGGTAAATATGCAATGAAAACCCTAATTTAGATAAAACTAGAAAAACTGATCTAAATTTACTCAAAACTAAATATGTTGATGAGGAGATGTTATCCAACCAGGTAAAAAATCGTGATTTTTTTGTGGAGATACGAAAATAAAATGTTTTGACATATATCGTTGGGACAGTTTTCTGGTTTGAAATTGCTATTTTCATACATCACAAATTAAATTGAGTTTGGATAAGATTTATAACATGCATGGTTTGTGACATTATCATATCCGCATGTGTGATTTTTTTGTTTAGATGACCTTTTTGGTTGGAGATTTACATGAAATTTCATCTAAATGATGGTTTTTATATACCACACATATATTTTATCCTCGGATGACCAAGATACATGCAAATGTAAAATTTCTTCTAATTTTCCTTCTACATTCCAGTGGCTAGTGCTATTTGGTTTGAGAAATCAAATCATTTTGGATGGATGATCCACCATTCTTTGAATTTCGTATAATTAATGACTATATTCCTCGTCTCTTCACGTACTCCGTCTATACTTTTGAGGATAAGATACGATGGACAAACTATTTCATAACTCAAAATAAAACAAAACTATTAGATACCATCAAGTGGTAAATTGACCATCTCAATCGTCAAATCAACAGCCTATACATACGATGGTAGATCCTTTATTTTCTTTAAAATTGAATTGTATCTATTTTTTTCTCTTGAAAATTTGACCATCTCTTTGTACTGTTCCTCTTTTTCAACAGCCTAATTTTGAGTACCATTTGATCGATTTAGGGGGCATATTGATGCTAGCAAAATTTGTCTCATATTTTGTCACAAGTTTTGACAGATAGGTTTGAGCAAGTTTGTTTAGTTGTTTAGTAATAGACACAGTAAGTTGTGGAAGAAGGCTAAGGTGTAGTTTTAGTTTATTTTCCTCCCACGAAAACTTAGGGTATGTTTGCTTGAGAATTAATATTTGTCATATATTTTTTTACTAAGATAGCTAAGTTTAGTCTTGCCACACTTTGTGACAAACAAATTACAAACTAAGTTTAGATAAAGTTAAGCAAAGAGAATAGAGAAAATAAAATGTGGGTCAAGTGGCTAAAAGTTACATAAACTAGGGTTGTAGCAGGAACCAAACACTATCTACTAAAACTATGGCCTGTCTAAGCTTATATGTGGCAAATTTAAGCGTAACACATTGTTTGGCAAGCTTATATCTTAATTAATTTACCGAACGCAACCAAATTAAACACCCCCTAATACATTCTTTTGTTATCTCAAGTAAATGCTACTACCTTCGTTTCAGGTTATAAGACTTCTAGCATTGCCCACATTCATATATATGTTAATGAATCTAGACATTTGGCCTAGATTCATTAACATATATATAGTGAATGTGGGCAATGCTAGAAAGTCTTATAATTAACCTAAAACGGAGGAAGTAGTACGTATGTCGAAAATCAATTTTGTAGGCATGTTTCGATGGAGTTTCATGCTGCTGGTATATGTGATCATGAATAGTCAATTTATTTGTTTTATATAGAGATAAACATGTACAGTACACGGCTATATATAGATGTCCCTTTACAATTTGCCATGCTGGTTGGTATATGATCGTGTTGCTCTCACCTCTGTTAGGTGGATATATATATGTACCGGATGAAATTAGGGTGTGAAGCCACTTCAGAGTTCAGACATGAAGGAAACACGCATGCATTTTGTCCCTTTTGGAGGTTGAAGGCTACTGCAGAATATTGAAATAATGCATTACTCTATAGCCATTTGCTCCAACCTGACAGTACGTTCTATATCTTGTTAGATTACTTGAAGAATAATATGTATCGGGATTATTATAATTAGGTTATGTTTGGTATGGTTCCAGATACCAGCACTAGTACAAAATCTAGCATTCCAATCGACCCATCTTTAACCGAGGCGTGCGGCCAGTTACAAAGGTACTCACCTTTGTCAGGTTGCAATGGAGCCCATCACCGATGACATGTCCGTGATGGGCTCTAAATGAATCAACAAAGAGGACGGCAATACCTTCGTCGAGTTGCAAGTGAAACCCGTCACCGATGATATGTCCGTGTAGGCTGGAGAACTATCAGCGAAGAAGGTGGGATTTGGGCCCAACAAAAGATATCTATTATCAGTGACGGCATCTAGCCTGACACAGATGAGAGTTTCACATTATTGATCAATAATCAGTGACCACACATTTTTGTGACACAGATGAGGGTTTCGGCCCATTGCAGATGACCGATTCCGTAGTAGTGCAGATCTATGATTGATTTGGAGTTTGTAGGTTAAATTAAAATGGTTTAAAATTTACATTTCATCAAAAATAAAAACAAAATCAGCATTGATATGTTATTAATAGAATCATGGAAATAAAATGATTTATAGAGTTAGAAATATCCAGCTCTCATATTAAGAGGTACCAATATAGAGTTTAGTAATAATTAAATCCGTCTGGATTATTGGTTCGTGAATGTATATTGAGCAGAGACTAGCTGTCAGCAATTGTTTATTGTATTATTTATATGTGGAAATTTACGTGAGAGAAGTTAAACCATCATATTGTTCTTAATTTTCTGATGCACTTAGATTGATTTGCCTGTACTTGAATTTCTCAATCAAACAGTCTATGTAGCCATGTCCCATATAGGTATCGAATGAATCTATAACCTCATAGATATCGATAATATTGTTGCGACTCACATCAGAGTATAGAATTAAACTCTCTAATCGATTATAATTAGGAAGGTTATATCAGAGTGCAAAAGACTTGTATTCCTAATAGCGATAAATAATTTAAATCTAATTTGGTGAATTCAATGATTATAAAAAAACAATAGTAAAGTGTTAAGTTGAGTATGAAACTTTTAGATTTTAATAATTGGATATGTTTCAGATTTGATTGATGAAAGACATCTCAATTAATTGAAATTATTTGGATATGTTTCATCTCTTAGCGCCAGTCCAACCACGGGCCCTGGTTTGCTTCGCGCAAGCCCACCATAGTCGTGTTTCTAATTAAACTATGATGGGTCCACAAGTATAGGTGTCGGTTCTATCATAAGAACTGACCCTATACTTCCCAAGTATAGGTGCCATTTTTTCAAATGAACTGGTACCTATATATAGGTGGCTCCATAAGTGCCAACTGCCGATCAAACTTATTTAGTTGTCGGATTTTGGTTAATAACCAGTATGTATACCATAGGTGGGGGTTGCTAGTGGTATGCGCCGCAGATTTTTTTAACTAACAAATTGAAAAAAATAATCTATATCTGAAGTCAAAATTTCAAAATTTAAACCTAGATTTGAAAACTTTCAACTCGAAATTTGAATATTTTAAGTCAAATTTTGAAAACTTTCAACTTTTCATCTCAAATTTCAAAAACTTTCAACTCAACTTTGAAAACTTTCAACCCAGATTTGAAAACTTTCAACTCGAGATTTGAAAACTTTCAACTCGATGAAAACTTTCAACTCTAATTTGAAATTTTTAAGTTACGATTTAAAAATATTCAAGTCATGATTTGATTTAAAAACTTTTAACACAAAATATTTGAAAAACACGTGTATTGAAAAATTTTAAAAAAGTAATTAGAAAAAAAGAGCAAAAAGAAAATAACAAGATCGGAAAAAAAGGGAAAACGCAGGAAAAATCATAGCATGGCTGAGATGTTGTATGTTGAGTGATGTTATAACCAGCACCTACAAATTAAATTAGAATAGGCGTCGGTTTCTGTTTAACCGACATCTATGAGCCGATACCTATAAAAGTTCTGTAACAGTGAATGTATCAGAGTCATGATGGCGAGCACTTTGTATATTTTTCTGAATATTTTATCTTAAATCACTAGTGATTGAAACAAAACAATCGAACCGTTACTTGTACGCAGATCTCTAACGGGTGATCTGACCAACTGTTAGAGATGTTGTTCATCTGACCAAATGGCACTATCCATTCACTAAGCCGTTGGCGACAGCATTTTTCAACCGTTGCGGATGGCATGCCCTAAGCTAGTCCAAAAGTACATAGTATATATAGCTGAAGATGAAAGTCCCTGACCAGTTGCTTGTATATATGCTGAAGTAAGAAGTGAACTGTCGGTTTGCCCTCCAAATAAATCTAGCTAGCCCACCTCGAGATTCCCAATTAAGTCAATCAGTAATAATAAATAATTATGAACCCCTAATTAAGACCAATAAGAAAAAACCAAACACAGGATGAAGCAACGGAGCAATTAAATATAAGAGTGAAAGCGACAGGGCACCGGAGAGTGGCAGTTGCGTAAATTACTCCAACCCTTTCTCTCCATGCATCTCACCTCCACAGCGACCCACCACCCTTCTTCCCGCCATTACATTTACATACATAACCCCCTCCTCTCAGGCTCTCACTCGCGCTGCATGCCACACTGCTTCTTCTTCTTCCTCTCTAGC
>CM020186.1:1146855-1199588 GCA_009805545.1 Oryza longistaminata
GTGGCGCCCGCGGGTTGACCGCGTGGGCCACGGTGCTGTTGCCGACGTTCTCACGGTGCTGGAGGCCCGGCGTTGAAGCGCCAGGCGACGACGTTGTATTCGTCGGTGCACGCGCCGCCGCTCCCCGTGGGCGCGCTCCAGCGGGGAGGCCGTTGAGTTCGACCTTGCGGGGCGCCCGGCGCGAGCGCGTGCAGCTCGCTGGCATGAACGACTCGGCGACGCGATAGCTAGCTAGCTAGCTTCTCTGTAGCTGCGGCGGCAATGGCGGCGGCGAGGTTGTGGGTAGTTGCGGTGGCGGTGGCGGTGATGGCGGCGGCGGTGGAGGGGAAGAGCTACAACATCACGAAGATCCTTGCGGCGCACCCGGAGTTCTCAAAGTTCAACGAGATGCTGAGCAAGACGAGGCTGGCGTACGACATAAACCGGCGGCAGACGATCACGGTGCTGGCGGTGGACAACTCGGCGATGGCGTCGCTGGACCACTTCACCCTCCCCACCATCCGCCACATCCTCTCCCTCCACATCCTCGTCGACTACTACGGCTCCAAGAAGCTCCACGCCCTCTCCCATGGCGCCACCGCCTCCTCCTCCATGTTCCAGGTAAACTAATTGCACTTCACCTAATTAATCCCATGTCTTTTTACATAATTAACGAGAGTATAATTACATAGCTATCATTATTAGATTTTTTAATTGTTTGATTAATTAATTATAGCTAGGTACGTACTAGTACTACCACAGTACCCACGTGTTATCGAACATGCAAGCTAGCTGATCACGTACATACAGCTAATTATTTATTTTCTTGGTTACTACATACTGTACTGTATTATAAATCCACCTTCTGATAGGGCCGGTGCTGTTATTTTCATAGACAGGGTTCTTTAATTTCTCTTGTCATTGGGGGAAATGTTAAGCGAGATCTTATTGCCATCTTGAACAAAGTATTTCTGATTAAGATTTTATTTTTTTAAAAAAAATCAATTAATTTGAAATACTCCAGTTTCAACAAGTTTAGAATAAATTTAAAGAAATTCAAGTGGACCCGAAATTTTCGCCATGGTACTAAATTAATCGAGAGGTTCAACGTTTAGTTGAGAGATAACACAGTACATGGCAGAGTTAATTGTTGTGCAACTACATGCTCACTATACTTATATGGTTTTTCTCCATGCAAGTGGGCTAATTGTACATTTAAACTTAGTTAAGCCCACATGTCAATATAGCTTCGTGATTACAAAAACTGGTTAGCCAGATATTGACCTTTTAATTTGGTCACGAAATCCAAGACGAGGAGTATACGTGTGAATCAAGTCTATATTGTTATAGATTTAATTAATGTAAGTTCAGATCATATATATGTGTGGGTTTAGACACTCATCATCTAAAAAATAGGTGGATTTATGCACTAATTAACTTAAATTATTACTCCTGGGTTATTCAAGTAACTAAGCTCAGCTTTCATTTTGTTTGCAAGTGTAATCTTGAAAGTTTACATCATTATGCAATGCAAGCATGCCGGTTCAGAATCATTTTGTAATATTTTTTGTAAAAAAAATTGTTAGCGGTTTCCATCGTATACTATACCTCCGTTTTTCAATATATGATGTCGTTAACTTTTTGATAAACATTTGGCCATTCGTTTTATTTAACATTTTTGTTTAAACATAAAAAAATATAAGTCACACTTAAAGAACATTTGGCGGTAAATCAAAGTCGCAGTGGTAGGAATGTTCTTGATTTCATAAATTTTTTTAGATAAGACCAATGGTAAAACATCTCTTAAAAAAATCAACGGCCTCGTATATTAAGAAATTGGGGGAGTATATATTTCACCATATTAATTATGGTAGGGATGTTCTTGATTCAATAAGTGGAATTAATGGAGCTGTTTGAATGGCACTATCAAGTTGCCATAAAACTTTTTGACAAAGTTTTGTCATGCGCGCGATGCATATACAATTAGAAATTCCAAAATCCACACATGCATGCCGTTGGGTGCCAGGTCACTGAAGAACAGCTAAGCCCAGTGGTGGGCCCAAGATGACTAAGAAAACACGTGGTACCGATTCCACCGACAAAGTTGGTTGGTTAGCTAGGCTTGGAATTTCATGCATCCAGTTGCTCTCAACATTATCAAGCTCACTCCCTATTTTTCCCATACCTAATTGCATGATTGATTTGTGGGCCCTTGCATACGCACTTATCAGTCATCATGAACACAAATCACAGAGGATTCATCATCCACGATTAGGTTCCCCATCCTTCTCTAGAAAAAAAAAATGATACTCATTAATTAATTGAGCCATCCTGGACTCAATGTCTATTTTGTCATATGGACAGATCATATTTCACAATTACAAATACCATCTTAGTCTGAACACAAAATTGCATGCCCTCAGTATAACAAAACTGCAGTAGAAGTTCAAAGATAAGTAATCCAATTTTCTACTACTCTTTGTGCTTTTGAACCAATTAATGAAGTTTACAGCCAGTGTTTACAATTTTTGTTATTTTCATGCTCCACATGATCCGTCCATTTGTAATACAATTAAATAATAATCACGGTGATGAATTAATTGAAATGAATGAAGCACCCAATACACTCCAATATGTCCAAAAATCTTGTTTTGGCGTTTTTTGAACCTTTTGATTCCTTCTTTCTGTTGGTGGTTTGATGTAATTACTTTGTAATTAATATAGTTGTCCATAATCCACGGAAAAAGCTAAGAATGATTTCATCGTAATTAAGAACAGCTTCAAACCTCTACTATTATAAAAATTGAAGGTGTTTTTGCCGAAATTTTTATAAGTCACCCGTATTTTAATCGGTTTTAATTTAATGTTTTCATCCGAGCGAATTAATTGGGCCTTAAAAAAGAAAACGCGTCAGTCGCCCGCAATTAAAAGAGGGCGAAAAAAAATCCGGTTTCACGTAAAAAGGTGAAAAAAACCGTCAGTAAAAAATGAAAAAAAAAGATAAAAAAAGTCTCCCAGAAGAAAAGTCCGATTCCCCAAGAACGGCGAAAAAATATCGTTCCTTAAAAAAAAGATTCGTTTTGTATGCAACGATTAAAAAAAGGGAGTCGATCCAGCAGTCCGTGAAAAAAATGCCTTCCAAAATAATAAAAAAGGCAAAAAAAAACAAAAAAGCCTTCCAAAGAGAACAAAAAGTTTCTATCGTAATCTTTAGAGTCGGTTATAAAAATTGAAGGTGTTTCCGCGGTCCGTCATCCATGTTTGGGTCGGCTATCTACTATTATAAAAACTGAAGATGTTTCCGCGATCCGTCTTCTGTGTTTGAGTCGGTTCTAAAAAGTGGAAGATGTTTCTACGATCCGTCATCCGTGTTTGAGTCGGTTATAAAAATTGAAGATGTTTTCACGGTTCGTCATCTGTGTTTGAGTCGGTTTTAATTTTATGTTTTGGTTTTAATCTCTATCTCTTCTTTACTATTATGAAAATTGAAGATGTTATTGCCGGTATTTTGGTACGTCATCCGTGTATGAGTCGGTTTTTAAGTTTATTTGCTTTTAGAAATACATATTTGTATTTGAGTCGGTTTATAAGATCGTGTTCACTTTTGGTAATACAGAAGAATCATATAAGAAATATGTTTAAAAGAACTCGCATGTTAATTTGAGGCGATCGGACTCCTAACTGCAGCTTATGATTTTCTAAAAATATATATATCCAAGCGAATTCCCACAATGAATTTCATCCTAACTAAACTATATAACAATAATAAACTATATAACAATAATAAGATTAAAATAGACTTCATCCGTTGCAACGCACAGGCATATTTTCTAGTTTAGTTAAAAAAAGATTCTTTTTTCTATTCTTTGAAGAGGAAACAGCGGTTGGAACCACCCTTCTATTATACTTATCTTAGGGTTTCCCCCTCTGGATAAGCTATATAGAATTATGTATTTCTTTGTTTCTTCGTGACAACATTAGTTGCGAAAACATTATATATATATAGATGTCTTAGTCAATTTTCGTTTATTTGCCTTTTCTTTAAGGGGTATAATTGGCAATTGATTTCAACATGGTATATTTGCTCAGTATCTTAATGTTCTATGTTCTTTGTGCTATATCACATCCCATCACATAGGGTGCGTTTGCTTCAAAGCCATACATGGATAATATATGGTCATCCATGCTCTGTTGGATATGATGATCCAACTTTTATTTGGTTTGTATAGATAGGATGATTCCAATTTCTTATTTGTTTAGAGAGATATAGCATGAATGGGATAAGCCACAATTTAGTATGGCACATTTGTTTTTTTTTTATCAAAATATAACTAGAGATTTAATTGTAATTAGTATAATAGTATAATCGGATTACAAATTAGATAAATAGTTCAGGAGGAAAAAACATTTGAAGCTTGTTAACAGAAAATTAAACCAACCACATCCAATTGGAATAGGCCACGTCACCCAAACCAAAACATGGATGGCTTTATCCGGCCAAATTAGCCGGATCTACTCATCCGGCATATTAAGCGAATATTTTCTTTTTTGGGTTGCCCCATCCACCCTGCTCTTTATCCAAACATAACAAAAAAAAAAATATCAGACGGTCTATCTCCCATCCAACATCATTCACCAAACTAAACACACTCTAACATGCGACACCCTCTGTGGTAGATGTACTCCTTCTGTCCAGGACTTGTGCACTACCCTTTTTTTATGTACTCCCTCTGTCCTATACTGTAGGGACTTATGCACTTTCTTTTTAAGAAATTAAAGAATGGGTGATTTTAAATTAGAGGATTGTGATTAGCTTAGAATGTGAAGTAATATTGGACATGCTTCTGCACTTCTTTTTCAAGAAATTAAGGAATGAGGGTGATTTTAAATTAGAGAGTTGCGAATTTGCGATTGGTTAAGATGAAAAAGTAGATGTGGAAGTAGTTATTATATTATAGGACAAAATTTAAATGCTAGCAGTATCTATATGATACTGGACGAAGGTAGTACTACCATGTATCATCCATTGGAGCCTAATCTATCAGGCTTATATAGGCTAAAATTTTGGCATTATGGCCCTTTCAAGAACCTTATTTCTGGGAAAAAAAAACTAATTGTAGAAATGAGGGTGGGGTTCAAATCTATAGTTGGGAGCCAAAACCATCTAACGCTAAGCTATACTTTGCTTAATGTAAGTAAACCCTGGTTTTAGAAAGAACGAAGATCAGCAACAATCTAAATGATACTGAGCTCCAATGACAAAGCAAATAAGCAAATTCGTGCCACCCCAAATAAGAACTCAACGCCAATGTTTGGCGGCGTTGTACAGAACAAAAAAATAAAGGAATTAAATGACATGATTGGTGAGATAGTACTATACTATCCAGGGGTCATCTGATATTCTACCATGATTAATTTTCTGTATTTGATTAGTAACCTCAATATGAACTAACAGTTACTTATTTGAGTCGATTGGACTCCAGGCACACTCATTGAAATAGTAGATCCAAAGCTTTGCAGTTGAACTCGTAAAATACAAAAATCTACCATCATCAAATAAAAAGATTTGGGACAACAATTTTGTTTCAAGTGCAACAGAAAGGAATTAGTGGATAATTCCACCAAGCAGAGCACATAATTCCAGCATTCTGCAGTACTGGGACTATCTCAACTCCAACATATATATGCCATAGGCTATATATATTAAACAAAAGCAAATTATTTTAACTAGACATTAGAAGTAAATTATGTCATAAGTCGTGAGGGAAATTAACAGATTTTCACACTGGCCACTCAGCGCACACAAGAGTGGTCGAACTAATTTAAGCTAGGCAGTCTAGCTAGTGGATTGATACAACTACAGCACATAGTAGCAGCAGGTTAAAAGCTAGTACATAGTTAGGAAAGAGCACATTACGCTCTCTCCATCAGTGGATATATGGTACCTGGTACTGAACCTGATAGCCATTAGCATAATATGTTGTGTGGGCAGGTGAGATGCCATAGGGAGCTGAGCTTATCATTGTGGGATGGTGATGGGCCTCAGCACCATACACATACTGCCTCTCGTAAGGGTAGGAATGCCTCTGCGGCGGAGCAGCCTGGTAGAAGCTTTTGTCAGGAAAGCTAGTATGTGGCGCATATACGGATCCATTGGCACGAGGCCTCTTAGACTGTGGCTTTGCAGCTTCAACAGCCCTCCTCTTGTCTGCCTTAGCTTTCTCTAGCTGGATAACTCTTTTCTGAAGCAGGTCAATCGGATATTTCTCATCAAGTTTGTGCTCCTCGATACACTTAATAGCAGCTTTCAAGGCAGACAGCTCACGTTCATTCATTTCATTCTGAATAATATGGTAATTCATCAGATATACTACAATCACAATTAATTAGGAATGCACGCAGATATGCTAAAAAAATGTACAGACCAGCAAGAAGAGAAAATATTTGTTACCCCACACAAGAAAGAAAAGGTAGCAAGCAACTATAGCTGAATAGTATCTTGCAAGCTAAAGTAGCTCTTTATTATTCAAGTTCTTCAGAACAGCACTGCAGCTTCTACATTGAAGCTGATTGGTGGCTAAATGATTTGCTAACTTTATGATATGATCAAACCCCGTACTTTAACTATTCCAGGATAAATAAATCAAATAAGTATACCGAGTGAACAATTACAGTATATGACTTGACAGCCATAGAACCTAATGAATCAAAGTAGCTGAATTCAATTGCTGAAAAGGCCAAATGTCTCATTACCATTTATATCAGGAAATTTTCAAACACGATCAGCTGGAGTGCTGGATCACACAACATAATTAGAAAGTTCAAACAGTTGCACAGGTGAAACTAGCTTAGAGTTAAAAACAGAGCAAGTACTAAATAATCTCCTAAAAGACTGTTGAGCTATCCTGTTGTTAGAAAAAAGAACTGGAACTTTGTTTATGGTGGCAAAGGGCCACGAGCTGAAAAAAATAAACTTTCATGTGGTTCAGAGCTTCTTAACAGAGTTGGTGTAACTAGTAGTTCTACACGGGATTCACTTTCATGGATCTAAGAAAAATCCCATCCAAACTAGTCAATCCAAGGAAATTCTGGAACAATCTCTATACTAGGTATGAAGCATGAGGAGCCCTTTGTGGATTGTAGTGACAGGATGTCATGGTGCCACATGAAAGAATACTAGAGAACAAGTTGCTTACAGTCCAAATACTTCAGCACAATATTGTCGTAATTTTCACGAAAAAAGAACTTTTATCGTATTCAATTAGAGAATGAATGCATGTGTCACCAACTGGCAACCGATCCATCGAACAGAATTGCTACAATCTACAAGCAATCCTGTTCATTTCGACTCCATTTTCACTCAGCCTTTACAGGCGTATATTGATTTTTTTTAAGGGAAGACTTGCAATGATTTAGTGTTTGGTTTTGAAATTCTTAGTGATAATTTTCGCAACTAAATTCCCTCCTGCGTGTTTGAGGGAAAAAATGGAACTAAATTTAACCATGCCTTTTTAAAAAAAAAGAAAATCAGAGCAGACCAGGATTACTATGTTTCCCACTTCAATCTTGAACCCTGGTTCTGTGAAAGAAAATTTACAGGGTATCATACAGTTTAAAATTGAAATGAAAAAAGTGCACCTGTACTTGCAGAGATATCTTTCCAGTCTTGAAATGTGGCACACTCTTGACCTCCTGTAGATAGGCTTTCAGTAATTCCACCGGTTCAAACTGATTAGTCAGCTCAAATGCATAAGCCAAATTAATTGCATCAATAGTTCTCCCATTTTCAACCAGAACTCCAATGACACCTAACATCAAGAAAACATCTCATGAGAAAATGTGCTGACCTGTAAAAACGAAAAGAACATGCAGCAGCAGAAAGGCAGAAAAGAAGAAAGGCAAAATTAAAAGTATGGAGCAAAGGGACCTCGGTGACTAGTCACTAGTCAGCAACAATCCACCTAGGTCAGGGGGTAAAAGGTGAATTAGTTGGTTAAAATCGGTCTAGTACGTTCAAGTTGATCAATATTAGTCAAGTGACAAGTCGGTTAAACAGGTCAACTAGGAAACAGAAAAGTGGCATGGACTGAAAATTTGGGCTAAACGGGTGGGATAAGAGGGGTGGGAAAGGTCCTATGGTTATTCCCTCCCATGACACGTCTGGAGCAGTCAAGAGCCGCCACGTGCTCTCTCGCCTTCACCTCATGCAGCTTATCAAATTGTCAGTCTTATACTTCTCAATAATCAATAGTCAGTACTTGATCTGAAAATATGCTATAAAACATGTTAAATGGCTAGCTACTTTTGAGCAATATTTTATTTTTGGACATATTGGAACCACCGACTAGTTACTAACTAGTCAACAGCTGCTAGTCATTGACCGACAACTGACTAGCGTCTAGGTTAATACTGTTTCAAAACCATGCGGGTGGCAAATCTTTCAATGGTTATCTTTTTTTGTTTAATGCATATTTGCCTCCTAATAATATTAACCATATTTCTTAGATATTCGTATTATTCTTTTTCTAAAATAGATGCACAAAAGCACATCCCAGTATGTAATCAAGCTCAAGGGCAAGGTTGGCGAATTGAATGACGTCCTCTTAGCTTGTTATGCTCCAGAATATATGATCACATATGTTATTTATAAGTTAGTAAATACATTCAGTTAAATTAAGACCTCAACTGAGTATATAACATAGCTTAGAAGCTGTGGAAACTTTGCTGCCACTAAGTACAATACAGATACTAGATAGTGAGGTTCGGTGTGCAGCTGCCAAATTATAAGTAGCAGCCTGCAGATTTTCCATACAAATTATCTAAACAGCAATGCTACAATTCTGATTACTTGTAGGCATCTCTTGCTGCAGCCACTAACTAGAAAATAAATCCCAAGGTATAGATATATTGATATATGAACAATTATTGAAGTGGTCAGAATGTGTTCTCTAAACATCTGAGTGACAAAGAGAAATAGAAAATTCCATTTATTATTGATGCTCAATGGAACAAGCTGCATTATTAATCGATGATAGCACTGACCTGGCATGTTCTGGGACAATCCAAGTATTCTACAAAGCTCAGGTGTCTGACGACGACGACTGACTGAGGGAAGTAGCTTACACAGCTCATCTTGTGCAAATTCAGCAAATATACCAAAGGTAGCCAGGAGTTGAAGAAACGCATGTGCTTCCAGGCAGTTCCCATTGCTAGCATCAAAGTCAAGGCTATCCAACTTAGATTTCCACTCAAGAGCAATCTTTTTTGCACGCTCCTTGATACTTGCAGTAAGCACTTGACCTTCCGATATGAAACCAGTAGTAGCATCAGTTTGCAGCTGAGCAAGTGATTCCATCAACATGAGGCACGTCCTCCGTACACCCAGAAGGTTTCCATCCTTTTTGCCATCCAATATAAGATTGTCTCCAAAATAGAAGTCTTCTAGAGAAGCTAACACCAAGCCATATGGATCAGTTGCTCCCCTAAGTGCAACGGGGATTTCCTCACGGATGGATGTTAAGTCTTTGCGATTGTCTGATATGAACTTATGAAGCCCGTTAACATTCATCTCTTCACAGAGGACAACAAGTTGAGAACGAGGCTTCACAGCAGTGTTTTCATCTTGCAGGTATGCACCATGCGCAGTTGCAGGTTTGGGCCACTTAACAGAAAGACTACCACCGATGTTTCCATTTAACACAGCATTGTTATTCACGGATTTGCTGATTGGGTTGATAAGAGGCGTAGACAAGTTCAGCTTGGACTTGCCAAAGATCACAGCCAACGCGGCATCCCTTTTCTGCTGCAGTTTTTCAAGAGAAGTCAGTTCCTTTGCCACGACAACAGCCTCTTGTTGCTCCAGCATCTGCTCTGACTTTGCAACCGTCTCCTCGAACTCCTCTTCCTGCCTTTTCAGATCATCAAACTTTTTCTTGAGCGACTGCTCAAGCCCATGGAAATGGTCCTCCAGTTGCTTCCACTTTAAGTTCAAGGAAACAGCGCTCTGGCTCTCGAGCTCTGCAAATGCACGCTGAAGCTGCTGCAGCTTGGAGCCTGTGGACTCCATAAGTGTAGCCATGGACTCCATGTCGGACATGGTGGCAGATTTCTGCAAAAGGTGAAAACAACGAAAGCTGTTGGTACCCATATCACAAACAACAACACCGCACATAAAACCAGGAGCGGATCTAACATGGGACATGGGGATTCATCCCAAACATTTTTCGGGAACAAACGCCCGAAAAATGAACTGCTATCTATTCGTATTAAGGTTAGCAAATTGGAAGAAAAGCAGCAGCTTCCAGATCTAGAAGAGCAGCTAGGGTTGACGCGAATTCGAGGGGAGAAGGTGGGTGGGTAGAGAGGGATGAGAAAGAGGATATGCGAAACGGATGGATGCTCACCAGGAAGCAGCAGTGACGATGTGCGTTGACGGACGGATGCTCGCTCCCCCGCCCCCGCCACCACCTATGGCGGCTCGGGGAGGAGATCGAGGGGGGTCGGCGGCGGCGGCGGCGGCGGCCGGAGGAGCGGCGGAACCCTAGACGTGGTGGTGGGTTGTGGGCGTCTGTCTGCTTTTCGCGGGAGGGATGGGGAAAGTGACGGATTGGAGAAGCTGCGGTGCAGAGGGGAGAGAGTGAGAGACAATGGTTGGTGGGTCCCATCTGTCAGTGATAGTCTTTTTACTCCTCGGTCTGCAGAAAAGCGGTTTGCCATGTGCTCTAAAAACAGTTTTTTTTACAACTTAGTAATTTTTCATTTAAACATTAGAAGGAAAATGTGCCCAAGAGATACACAATTGTCTTTCCAAGGAGCAGCTTGCATAAGTTGCTTTGTAGGACAAGTATTATTATTACAAGCATGACTAATATTTTGGCAATTTAGAACTGCTAACTCATATTTGGATTCTCTGGCTTTTTTAGACTAGTAGTCAGTCATTTTATACCCTTTTATTTATATCTCTGGGGATCCATTTGACGTTGAAAGAAGCTCCACCTGAAAAGTTATGTAATTGTGCAAGCAAAGGCAGAAGGCTCTAGTGATGGTTATGATTGATATTATTAGAGTTTTGAAGTAAGAGCACCAGTTCTTGATTGTCTTGAAAAAATAGGGAGGATTTGTAATTTGAAGGAAATCACAAATGAAGGTATCAAGCTTAAAAGCTGCAAGTTCCGCCTGAATTGGCGACACATAAAGAGTTGATTTGGCCTGCACAAAGATGATATGATGATTTATAGAGTCATGTAGAAAAAAGACCAAACCTTGTTATATTATCCTTCCCGGAAGCGTCAAGGAAACATCCAGTTACTAGCAATAAATTAACAGAAGCAGCAGAATTCATCTATGATTGGAATAGTTTCATTATCATTCTCATTAGACAAGGCTGAAATATAATTCTTTGACATAGCGCTTGCTACATTACAAACTTGCAAAGGCTCCCATTCTATTTTTTTGAAATAATGATCATTTCTAGCTTTCCAAATAAACCAAAGAAGGATTGGAACTTTTTGAAGGCTGTTTTCAGAATTATTAGTTGCAAGCAAATAGGCTATAATATTAGAAACATTTTGCATTGAGTCAATAATGAGATTGTGAAAAGAGAGTTCTTAAAGTTTCCAGGTAAGTCTTGAAAAGCACAGCGGAAGAAAAGATGAACTTCATTTTCAGCATCATTGCAACGGGGAGCAAAAATCAGGAATATCCAAAAAATTTTAGTGAAGATTTGCAGCCGTTGGAAGAGCTTGTCTAATTAGTCTCCAAATGAAAGTTTTAACTTTAGAAGGGATGTATTTAGTGGACCAAGTTTTCAAAAGGAGATTACGCTGTAAAGAGGTGATGTTAGAGGAGACAAGATAAAGATTAAGTGCTTCACACAAAACAAGGTGGTAATAACGTGTGATTAATTAAGTTTTAATTATTACAAACTTGAAAATAGATTAATCTGATATTTTAGAACAACTTTCGTATAGAAAGTTTTCGCACGAAACACACTGTTTAGTGGTTTGAAAAGCGTGCCAAGAATATCCAAAATTTTATCCGCTCCTTGTAGTGGAAACGAACTGGAACTGAGAAATATTAGAAACCTGCTTATAATTGCTTTTTGAAGTAATGCTCTTGAAGAAGTAGGAATCCAATAGAGTTTGTCCTCATTATCCTGAGGAACAATCTAAACCTTTGATATGATTTGCACCATTTCCTAGTCAAAAATTTGATTGAGCTTGTTTTTAGACCAAGATCTAAAATAGTTTGTAACGTATGATTTCCGGACAAAAAAACCCATCATTCTACTCACGGATAACACATCAGCTTCTTTACCAGCTAATCATGACACTTACGGGCTTAGAGCATTCCCAACAGCTTGCTTATCTATTTCGTCCCTCATCAATAACAATAACATCAGCAGCTAATCTAGTAGATGCACCAACCCTATCTTTAAATTTAGCATGTGTGCTATCTTGGAAAGAGAAACGGCAACTTTGGTGTTGCTCTCTTCTTACCGAGCTCCCGCCCCATCCGGATCGACCGAGCAACGCCTCGTCCATCATTGTCATCATTACTAGCCGGCGTAGGTGAGTCCCTATATTCCCTTTACTTTTTTTTTTGAGCGATGGTGGTAGTGGCAGGGCTTCAAAGGGTAGAGCCATGGCGGAATAAGGGTGGAGCCATGGCGGAATGGTGGTAGTGGAGAGGAAGGGTGCACCGATCTAGAGGTGGCGATGGATTCTAGGGTGGTGGATGTGGTCATCGACCTGCTACGTATGCAAAAGCACTGCTCGCATTGATGGCTCTCTTAATTAATATTCGATAGATTCACAATGTAATATATTTGTATCCTTCAACATGTTTTACCACTTGTATGCTGCTATGATTTTTCTTGCTAGGTGAATTGATGGACACCTACGTTGGTTTGTTGGGTTCAGACATTGATGTAGCAAATTAGAATCTAAGTCAAAAAAATTCCCCCAAATGGAGCCGCCACAACCAAGTCCTCAAGCTAGATAGCAGCAAAACACAACAGAAATTGGGGTGTCCTCTAGACCAAACAACAAGAGATCAAAGAATTTCACCATTACAGAAGACATAATGTTGGTGTCGGCATGGCTCAATACCACTCTGAATGTTGCAATCGCAGGTGCTAAGCAACATTGTGACTCATATTAAGCAACGATTCACCAATACTTGCATAAAAACAAGAAATCCCCCGCATATCGTAACCAAAATTCTTTTAACAAACATTGTGGGTGCCACTCAATACTAAGTTAACAATACAATTTGAAATGTTGCTATATTTTCTAAAAAGTTTGACTAGAAAAAGTTAAAACTACTTATTATAATATGAAATAGAGAGCATAGGTGATATGGTGTAGTTCGGACATAGTCGCTAATATCAAGCTCGTATCCATGTCAACTAGGCAAAATATTAATATACAAAAATATTTAGTTGATGGTGATTTTTATCCAATTAAGAGTGAAACACAAACTTCGGTGATAATTCAAGGCCATGTTGATCTGGACTGTATTCTTTGGGACACTTTCCAAGCTTCTAATCTCTCGCTTTCCTTTCCAAGCTAATAAATAATATATTTTTTTAAATAGAGAAAATTTATTTTTTAAAAAATCATATTAATCCATTTCAATTTTTAAAGCTAATACTTAATTAATTATGTGTTAATCCGCCGCTTCATTTTGTGTGCTAGGAGAGAAGGTTCCCAACACCCTCGAAAGAACACAGCCATCTACTAGTCACAACTCACAATCTAACATCAAAGTGAATCTTACGACTACAAAGTACAACGTTTATGCTATGGGAAATTTGGAACCAAACATTAGTTGCATCACCATAGTGTCTGGATGTCAAAATAATATCGACAAATTTAAACATATATAAACTTTTTGTATCTGTAATTTTTAAAATGGATGAGGGTAAAGACGGGGAAACCAACTGGAAAGCAGAAAACAAATACAAAATAGTTTAGACCAATTTTACTGAAAACAAATCACATGTTAGAAAACCACAGGATACATGTTCCCATCCAAAGCTTTGCAGTGGAATTTGTAAACCTTGCATCTGAGAAAAAAGGGTAACTCCATTTTGCTTCCAATGCAACAGAAAGCATTGTAATGGACATTTCCACCATGCAACACACAAAATCTTCGGTACTGGGACTATCTCAACTCCTTATATTAAACAAAAGCAAATTATTTAACTAAACATTAGGAGTAAATTATGTCATAGGTCGTCAGGGAAATTAACAGATTTTCACACTGGCCACTCAGCACACACAAGAGTGGTCGAACTAATTTAAGCTAGGCAGTCTAGCTAGTGGATTGATACAACTACAACACATAGTAGCAGGTTAAAAGCTACATAGTTAGGAAAGAGGACACGGCGCTCTCTCCATCAGTGGATATATGGTACCTGGTACTGAACCTGATAGCCATTACCATAGTATGTTGTGTGGGCAGGTGACATGCCATAGGGAGCTGAGCTTATCATTGTTGGGTGATGATGGGCCCCAGCACCATATACATACTGCCTCTCGTAAGGGTAGGAATGCCTCTGCGGCGGAGCAGCCTGGTAGAAGCTTTTGTCAGAAAAGCTAGTAATATGTGGCGCATATACTGATCCATTGGCGCGAGGCCTCTTAGACTGTGGCTTTCCAGCTTCAACAGCCCTCCTCTTGTCTGCCTTGGCTTTCTCTAGCTGGATGACTCTTCTCTGAAGTGGGTCGATAGGATATTTCTCATCAAGTTTGTGCTCCTCAATACATTTGATAACAGCTTTCAAGGCAGACAACTCGCGTTCATTAATTTCATTCTGCATTATATGATAATTCATCAGATGTAATACAAAACATAACAATTAGGAATGCATGCAGATATGCTCAAGAATGCACGGACCAGCAAGAAGAGAGAGAATATTAATTACGCCACTCGAGAAAGTAAAATTAGCAGGCAACTAGCTTAATATCTTGCAAGATAAGATAGCTCTTTATTATTCAAGTTCTTGAAAACATGGTAAGTCCTCCAGTTGTGAAGCTACCAACCAGGGCTCGAACCCTGGTTCTCAGGAAAAAAAGGCCCTCTGCATGTTCCCCTAAAGCACGGGTCAAGACAATAAAAAGTCCCCGTATGGGTTAGCCAGCTTTCAGGGCCTTTTCTCGACCTCAAATGAGATGCCTTCAGGATGTCTCTCCCCTAAGGGTCGAGATATTATTATTATTCAAGTTCTTCAGAATGACATTCAAGCTTCTATACTAAAGCTGATTGGCGTCTAAATAATTTGCTAACTTTACTCCCTCCGCCCCAAAAAATAACAACTTATCTACCAATATTTTTTTCCCAACAAATCACAACCATCCACCATTCAACTTCCCCACCAACCTCCACTTCTCATCCAATCACAACCTTCTCCCATTTAATTCTACCTACTTTCTTAATAACCGTGTTCAACCCTAAAAATTCTTATATTCTGGGACGGATGTAGTATTCCAGAATAAGGAAATTAAGAAGTACACCGAGCAAACTATTAAAACATAATCTAACGATTAGCTTCCCTGTTAAAAAAAATCTGGATAAACCTTGGTTATGGTGGAAAAGGAATGCAGAGTTGAAGAAAATGAACTTTCATGTAGTTCAGATCTCCTTAAGAGAATTGGTACAAATTTAATTAGTAATACGCAAGATTCCTTTCCCTGGATCTAGGCAAAATCCCATCCAAACTAGTCAATCCCAGGAACAGGAAGTTATGGCACAATCTCCTATCCTAATTTTGGCTGCCATTTTGAGGTATGCAGCATAAGCAGCATTTCATGGATCATCATGACATGACAGGATGTCATGGTGCTACAGGAAAAATGAGCATGAAAACACTAGAATATAGTGAACGAATTTATTGCTCCAGCGCAATATTATAATGATTTGCACAAAAATCTTCTCCTTTTATTGTATTCACTTAGAGAATGGATATTATATGCTTGGCAACAAATACTAAATAAGTGGCATGCCAACTGATCTATCGAACAGAATTGCTACAAGCTACAAGTAATCTTGTCTTTAAGACGTTTCAACTTCAATTTTCAAGGAGAGACTTACAATGATTTAATACTAAGTTTTTACAGAATTTCAAGTTTCGAAATTCTGAATGATAATTTTTGGATACAAATTAAATAATGCACTTTTTGTTAAACCAAAGTAGACCAGGGTTACTCAGCTCCCTACTTGGATCTTGAACTCTGAAAATTGAAATGAAAAAAGTGTACCTGTACTCCCGGAGATATCTTTCCGGTCTTGACATGTGACATACTCTTGACCTCCTTCAGATAAGCTTTCAGTAATTCGACTGGTTCAAACTGACCAGTCAGCTCAAATGCATAAGCCAAATTAATTGCATCAATAGTTCTCCCATTTTCAATCAAAACTCCAATGACACCTGATGTCCAGAAACATGAACATGAGGACTTAATTGTCATGAACAAATGTTGCTGACTTGTAAAAACGAAAAGAGCATGCAAGAGGGGAAAAGGCACAAAAGACGAAAGACAAAATTAAAAGAATGGAGCAAAGGGTGAGGCAAACAAATATTGCACAAAAAATAATGTTCAGTTGCAATGACTGTTGAAACTGTCAAAACAAAAGCAGATACAGCAGCAGCTAAACAATAAGCAATATGCTTGTTCAAACCATACAAAAATCATCATTCATGTATGTGATTATAATAATTTTAGATTGCTTAATTGCTGGAGCTATACAAGCTGTAACAACATATCATGAACTAGGGCCTTGCTTCTGTACAACTCTTTGAGAAAGTTTAAAATCTTAGGCAAATTGATAGATGTGTAAATCAGCGCCAGCATAAAAGTTGAATCGTTCAATTACACAGTTATATATTTCAAAACCATGTCGGTGCCAACTCTTGATTGATTCATCTTTTAAGGTCTAATGCATTTTGCCACTACATAACATTAACCACAATACTCATATATGTGTATTTTTTTTTCTAAAAGAGATGCACAACAGCACATCCCAGTAAATAATCAAACGGGAGGACAAATTCAACCAAAAAGGGATTGAATAAAGTCGTATTAGCTTGCTATAATCCAATATATACTATATGCAATTACATATATTATTCGGAAGTTAGTAACTAACATCCTGTGACATTAAGATCTCCTGAGTCCTGAATTGAGCTGGTTAGACCATGCACTAGCATGCTTAGGGTGTTCTTTCTTCCCCCTTCCCAACTTCTACTACCTCGTTTCCGCACGCATGCTTTTCGAACTGCTAAACTTTACGTTTTTTTTTTCAAAAAAAAAATATAGGAAGATTGCTTTAAAAATCATATTAATCTAATTTTCATTTTTAGCTAATACTTAATTAATCATGCGCTAATAAACCACCCTCGTTTTTCGTGCATGAGAGGAAAGTCCATAATTCGAATGCAGCGTTAGAAGCTGCTCGAATTTTGTAGCCAGTAAGAACAATACAGATACTAGATAGTGGGTTTAAGATGTGCATCCACTAAAACATAAGTAGCAGCCTTCAGATTTTCCATATAAATCATCTAAACAGCAATGTCGCAATATTGATTACTTCTAGGTATATTCTCGCTGCAGCCACTAACTAGAAAATAAATCCAATGATATAGTCTATTCATATATGAACAAATGTTGAAGTGGTAAGAATAAGCTCTCTAGCAATCTGAGTGACAATGACAAATAGAAAACCCCTATGGTCAATACATAACGGAACTAGGTGCATGATTAATCCATGATAGCACTGACCTGGCATGTTCTGTGACAACCCAAGTATTCTACAAAGCTCAGGTGTCTGGCGACGACGACTGACTGATGGGAGAAGCTTACACAGCTCGTCTTCCGCAAATTCAGAAAATATAGCAAAGGTAGCCAGGAGTTGAAGAAACGCATGTGCTTCCAGGCAGTTCCCATTGCTAGCATCAAAGTCAAGGCTATCCAACTTGGATTTCCACTCAAGCGCTATCTTTTTCGCTCTCTCCTTAATACTAGCAGTAAGCATTTGGCCTTTCGATATGAAACCAGTAGTAGCATCAGTTTGCAGCTGAGCAAGTGATTCCATCAACATGAGGCACGTCCTCCGTACACCCAGAAGGTTTCCATCCTTTTTACCATCCAATATAAGATTGTCTCCAAAATAGAAGTCTTCTAGAGAAGCTAACACCAAGCCATATGGATCAGTTGCTCCCCTAAGTGCAACGGGGATTTCCTCACGGATGGATGTTAAGTCTTTGCGATTGTCTGATATGAACTTATGAAGCCCGTTAACATTCATCTCTTCACAGAGGACAACAAGTTGAGAACGAGGCTTCACAGCAGTGTTTCCATCTTGCAGGTATGCACCATGCGCAGTTGCAGGTTTGGGCCACAGGCTAGCGATGTTGCCATTTAACACAGCATTGTTACTCACAGATTTGCTGATTGGATTGATTACAGGCATAGACAAGTTCAGCTTTGACTTGCCGAAGATCATAGCCAACGCAGCATCCCTTTTCTGCTGCAGTCTTTCAAGAGAAGTCAGTTCCTTTGCCACGACAGCAGCCTCTTGTTGCTCAAGCATCTGCTCCGATTTCGTGACTGTCTCCTCGAACTCCTTTTCCTGCTCTTTCAGCTCATCAAACTTTTTCTTAAGCGACTGCTCAAGGCCATGGAAATGGTCCTCAAGTTGCTTCCACTTTAAGTTCAATGAAACAGCACTCTGGCTCTCGAGCTCGGCAAATGCACGCTGAAGCAGCTGCAGCTTGGAGCCTGTAGACTCCATAAGGGCTGTCATGGACTCCATGTCGGACATGGCGGCAGCTCCTGCAAATGAGTAAACAACGGAAGCTGTTGGTTCGCGCAACCCAAATAGCACTGCAAACAAATCCCCGCACAGTACAGCAAAAATTTCATCGAAACTACGCAATATCTCCCTAAAATGGTTCGGTTAATTTCTTCCTGCGCATGGATGAAGGAACATTGAAGGGAATTTTATACGCTATTGCACACAAATCGGAGAACATAGCAACATCATCTACCCATGGACGGATCTAACGTGGGACATGGTATACTATGATGTAATTTTTTTTGGGGAACAAACAAACTGTTATTTGTATTAAGGTGAGCAAAATTGAGAGAAAAGCAGCTTCCAGATCTGGAAGAGAAGCTAGGGTTAACGCAAGTAAATTCAAAGGAAAAAAGTGGGTGGGTAGAGAGAAACGAGAAAGAGGATGGATGCTCACCAGGATGCGGCGGAAGCAGCAGGACAACCGACGGCGCCCCTGCTCGCCGGATGGAGATCGGCGCAGGGCAGCGACGGCCGAACTCGCGAGGAGACGACACGGGACTCCACCACCTCCACGCCCAGCCGACGGGATGGGATGGGGACACCCTCAGGCGAGGACACAATGATTTTGGCCAGCGCAGCAGAGATTTCCTCTCTCTTTTTTTTCACTACTGTTCATGTTCAATCGCCTAATCCTTCGAGAATCACAAGCTCTCCCGAACTGTCCAGTATTTTGTCCAGATTCTGAGAAAAATCTAGAAAATAATCTATAAGCCAGAACCTAGAAGCTAGGAAACCTAGCTTTTCTAGATTCTCATAAGCTGGCTACCAACCAGCTGCCAGAATCTTAAGGTCTCCAAGCAGGCCCTATGTTATCCCTATGTTATAAAAATTAAAAATATTTCCATCCAAAATTTTGGTACATTATCCGTATTTGAGTTAATTATAGGTCGTCCATTTCTAATTCGAGGTGAATCTAAAATAATTATTATACCGGCCTAACCTAACCGGCCCACACTATCCCGTCACCTCATCCTCACCTCCACTCGGTGCCGCACTAGCCCCTACCTCGATCGGCGTCTTTTTATCTTTCCCCTTTTTTCTCCCGATCATGCCGATCCTCTCCCAATCCTTTCAATCTCCTCTAATTTCTCCTTTTTCTTTTCTCTTCCGAATTTCTCTTCTCACAATTATTTTTATTTTGAAATTATAATTGTTTAAGTGTGTAGGTGGCAAGTTTGTTACTTTGCAAATACTTTCCATTTACAGTAAAATAATTTTCACTAATTGAATAATCAAAATTACAATCTTTAGTCAATGAGGTATAGCAAAATACACATGCGTCAAATTATAGAATAGCCAGCCGATCGATTTGTGAGGCTATGGGAAAGTGTATATGAAGGATTCTTCATATGATGACGCATGAAGCGAGCGTGCTCAATGCTATATTCTGACTTTGTTTTGTCATGGTTTTATTTGTCTTGTTTCGGTTTGTCATTTAAATTGGCAGAGTTTTTATCAATCATAAAAATTGTCTTCACCTGTTGTAACGCACATGCATCTTTGCTAGTAACAACTAAAAAAACAAAAAAGTTTAGTCAAATTTTGGGCTAGCGAGATCGCTTAGGGCTCCTTTCGTAGCCCAATTACCGGGAGGAAGGCCAGTGGGAGAAAATTCCATGGGCCAATTCTCCTTGTCCATTTGGAAGCCTAATTATAATTAATTCCAGGTTAGCTCTTAGGGTTCTAAACAAGACTAGGGATGATGCATCTCAAAGTAAGCAGAGAAACCTAAGGTGTAAACAATTAAGGAATTAATCACTTTTCAAGATGGTAGATGCCTTAGCTAAGCTAATCTAGTAAGGCAATTTAGCCGACACCGGTAGGAACCCTAAAGCGAGAACCAGCCGATATAGCTAAATTGAGATACTAAGGCTAGATTAACTAAGACATATGATAACAGATGGTCATGATAAAAGAACTAGAACATCTAAAATGATATAATAGCTCCAATAGCACAAGCCATCGAGATGGGTTACCTCTTGTCGAGAGAACTCGCCAAAAAGAAGAACAAAAAGGGTGGCGATGCACCGAAGTTGTATTGGATTGTTTCTTGTATTACAGTGGTATGGGGGTTCATATTTATACCCCGAGTATAGACTTAGTCCATTATGGACACGACTCAAACCTTTCTAAAGATAAAATACAAACAAGACCATATAAGGTGGCCTCTTACCAAATCTAACAAAAATTGACTTAAATATCTTAATTAATAGATATAATTGCCTTAATCGAGCTCTATCTCTAATTGGCAATCCAATCTAGGCCTATACTGAGCCCAAGTTAAACCGTATCGGCTGTATCGGCCGTCGGCCTCATCAACTTGATCAATATGAATATCTGTTTCTAGCCAATACGGTGTCCAGCCGATGCATAGTCCGCCTTCAAACCCAACTCGATTCACCACCAAATGTGCTTCGATCTTCTTCCTTCTTTTCCAAATCTGACGCAAAATTCCATTCTTAACAGCAATGCATGAGGTGTGATGGCACGTCTCGCTCTAGCTGAAGCATCTAGGCCCCCGTTGATAATTTTGTTAATTAATGATAAGCACTAATTGTGGAGTAACTATTCCATTTTAGTGATATTTATATTAGGATAACATGATCTGCACGCCAAGGATGATTACCACGGATTAAAATTGATGGCGCAAAGAAATGGGATAAAATCTACCTTTTTATTTAATCGATTGAGGCATTGGGTGATAGAATATTATTAGGTTTATTTCTAGCTTTGTTGTATTATCAAGAGGAGTAATAACTTTGGTAAAGAAGTTATCAAAATGACACATTAGGTCATTTGCATGATGGCTTGGTTCAATAGTTGTATTCATCTATCTTTCTGTCTAAGGCTGGTCTGATCGGAGTGTCTTGGCAAGTTTGACCGAGCTGGGCCCGGTCTGACCGGGCGGTGGATGAGTCGGTTGGACGGCCTCGGCTTGGCGATCCAGAGCCACCAGAGCCGACATCGGAGTTACCAGGTCGAGGCGGGTCTGACTGGAGCCGTTGGCGTTCTGACTAGCCGGGCCACAGTGGCCTAACCAACAAGTGTTCGGTCATGCATTAAATGCACATCAATGGCTAGTTTTTTAGCCATTGCCCATTTGCCCTGAGGCCGGTCTGATCGACCACCCCTTGGTGGTCTGACCAACAGGTATCCAAGGGTTGGGGTTTTGGGCCCAACGGCTTGTTTTGGTGGGTGGGGATATAAACACTCCCTCACCAGCAGCAAGGGTTCTTTCTTGGCGCATTATTCACTTGCATACACCCCTTGCATTCACTCTCACACCAATAGAGCTCTAGTTCATTCATTGTGGTTGTTTGAAAGTAGATTAAGCCAAGTCAAGTGCATTGCATCATTGAATGAGATAGTGTGGCACTTGATCATCTCCGAGCCGGGTTGTTACTTGTTAGTCTTGGAGGTAACGGCTTGGAGTAATTGCCCGGTGACCTCTCCGTGAAGATTGTGGAGGAGGCTCGATGATGGTTGTGAGTGGTTTGGTGTTCACCACCTTCAGAGCATAGAAAGAACTACCCTAGTGATCGAGGCTTGGGTAGTCCACTTCGGGACCGGCTCCCACCTTGCCCACCACTTGACGAAGGCGTTCAGTGGCTTTGTGGTTTGAGCGGTGAAGTTGGGCTCGCCTCAACGGGGATTAGAAAACCAGCGAGTTTCCGAACCTTGGGTAAAAAAATTATTGTCTCTCGTCTCATTTACTTATTGCATTTACTTTTGTGCAATTTATTTTTATAGAGACATACCTGAGCCCTTATCACCGTAGAATTGCATAACTTAATCTAGTTGCTTAGTTAGTCTTGTTCTTCATCAAGCCTAAGAACTTAGGTTAGTTTTGATTATGTGTCATTTATTTTTAATATCGCCTATTCACCCCCTCTAGTCGACATCTCCATGCTACACTAGCAGTTGTTCAGCTCCCAAGCATTCTCTCGTGGCGCCAGGAGGGCCATTGATGCTCGGAGGCACCTGTACTCAGGACCGTTCACCCCAAGGATCTGGGTTAGTGTCTTGATGGGTGCTTGGGAGGTTGTCTGCTCGGGCTTCCAAGTACCTTGCCTCAAACCATGCTCATCCCTAAGCCCTGGGGGAGGATCGCAGCCTTCAAGGAGAACTGGTGCAGCCTTGTTGCTTGGGGAACGGATGACAGGGTGCCAAGTTGCCCCGTGTTTGCGGTGCAGGTGATAAACCCTGAGTTCCACTCGAGACACTCACTATTATGATTGGCCTGATCTTCCGGTGAGTTGAAGATAACTACGATTTGGGAGAAACGTTGACGATCCGACTACAAACGTACGAGATGTTGCTGTGTTGTACCTTAGCGATCGATACACCTATCCATGGGTTGTTGATCTTGCCAGTGCAGATCAACTTTATTCCTACAAGCAAATCGGAGAAACAAGCAAGAACAAGATAAAAGCAATCCGAATGCAAATAGGAATTGAATATAAATGGTAAGTTGGGGTTCCGCAACGAGCAAACCGGCGATCTAACCGATCACGGGATTACACAGCAAAGTAGCAAAGCTAAACTTTAATCTAAACAAAAGCAAGAAACTCTGAAGGGGTACCTAGCTATTTAAGGAGGTGGGGGAATGACCTAGGGGTCCCTAGGGTTGTGCTCCACCTAGTTGGGGCGCACCTCACATAGGTTCCACTTGGGTTGGGGTCCCAAACGAAGTTATAAGTCCATTGGCCCAATATAGGTGACGTAGCATATTGTTTCTGCGATTGCAACTGCCAGTGAAGGAATATGGAGATGACGCTAGATCCGTTGGAAAGAGGACTCCAAGAGCTTTCCATCAAGTACTCACAAGCCGAAAACAGAGCTTGTATGCAGATTTGGCGGCCGTTTGAAGTCAACAACGTAGCAGGTGGCCGAATCAGATTTCAGCACTTGGAGGACTTGATCTTATGTATTCTTGATGATCCATGATGTGAGCAACGGTTGTATCCATAGTAGCCATGGTCACATCAATAGGGAACCTTTGTTTCCATATTACCAACAGTTTACCCTCTAGAGTTTCCCTAGTGCGATGAACTGGAGTGCTGAGCTACTCCTGCAAATTTGGCTAAACCCGCACGGGATTGACAGCAACAACACCCCAAGGGTGGTCAGTTACCTGAGCATGGGAATTTCACCGGAATCAAGAGAGTTTGAACAATTCTGGCCCTAGTATCAATGTTACACCCTAGTAATTTATAACCTGAGATGGAATAAGAACTCATATTCAAGGTACAAAGAAGAAGAACAACAAAGGAAGCTTAGGGAAGAAGAATATCGGAATTTCTTAGGTTTGCTTGGATTTCATTTCTTAACATAATGATAGTTTTCTCAGGTTCTCCCTTGTATAATCCACACCTGTGGCGCGCAGGATACACAACCCATAACCTGATACTCAACAGTCCAACCTATTTCACCCTTTTGTCATTTCCCCTTGCCAAGTCCATCGCCTCCACTGCAGCCGGTCATGACACTCTCCTCCCACCCTTGGCAGCAAAGGTGGAGGAGGATAGGGTGCTCCCTCTGACACGTAGTGGCCCGGCTTGGGGGGCTCCCCATGACAAAGGGAATTGGGGGATGGCTATTTCTAGATATTTTTCCCCACAACACCCCTGAAGTCGTACTAGTCACATTATACCAACGAATCTAAACAGTTGGATCACTAGTACAACCCACTACTATAGCATAGTACGGTGTACTATAAAGGAACTCTATCTTTAGTGTTAAGATAGCAAATTGTAGAAATGCAACAAGTGCTACAATAAAATTCACAAACAATTTTATTGATAAATGATGTGATACGATCTTGGAGTGCGTACACGTTTATTTTCTCTGTTTCCGCAAATTTACTTGATGAAATTATTCAAGACCTTTTGAATTAAATGCTCCCCGTATACAACCTTTTCATACTTAGCAACACCACCTGTTCTCTCCCGGCAGAACTCAACAGGCTCTATGGCAGCATCGAAGTTTGACTGTGGCATGAATTCAGAAAGAAAGAACAATGAGAGAGCAACTTCACATAAATGATGTGTAGTATTAAGACGAGCTAGGGGATTAAGCAAGTTATATACCTCATAGAAAAAGGCAACAGATACACGGTAACGAGGGGAATTGTTAACAACTCGATGAAGTGTTGGCTGATATATTCCATTTGACCAAACCTAACACAAATATGACATGTGATAAGTGTCACAAGTTTGATGACAATAAAAAGATGACAATGAAGGTGCAAATGAAGAAAAAAAAAACCTTCAGCATGTCACCAATGTTGCAGACGAAGGTTCCCGGGATTGGTTTGGCATAAATCCACTCACCTGATTGGTTTTTGACCTGAAATATATTCACCAGATATTTCACTCAAATCAAACTCGTTTGCTTCACCCAGTTAAGGCTAAATATGAACAGTGGGCAGCAACTGTAAGATGGTAATTACATAATTACTTATGCATCTTAGAACATGCTTAGAATGTTACAGAAGTGTAGAAGCATCTCATGCTAGATCATCCAGTGAAATTCTATACAACCATGCACAGCTCAGATGTGCTCTGCCATGAAAAAAAATACGATCTTTAAAATAATTAAAAAGAAACTAAAATCAAGTTCTCATCTTTGATCTGTTTTAGTTCCCCTCTTCTTTATTATTAGAAGGAAAAAGTTCGAATAACTCTCCTCAACTATCGTGGTCGACCGAATTACCCCCCCAAACCACAAAACCGGACATTTGATGCCCCCAAAGTATTGAAACCGGATAAATTACCCTCCTTGGCTCAATCTAGAGCGGTTTTGGTCCTACGTGGCACACATTTGGCGCCAATCTGGCAATCCAATCATAAAAAATAATAAAAAACTATAAGCCCACTTGTCATGTACTCCTACCTCACCCCTCTCTCTGTTTTCTCTCTTTGCTGCTGGTGGGCGGGGCGGGGATCGGAGGACGTGAGGCAACTGCGGACGCGACGTACGAGTGACATGTGTCGGTGGCCGTGTCCACGGTGGCAATGCACGAGATGGAGCTGCGCAGGAGGCGAATGGCAGCGTGGAGGGCCGCCAACACACTCCTCCCTTTCCCCTCTCCTTCTCTTCCGACTCCCTCCCATTTCCTGTAGTGCAGCGGCGGTGGTGGTTCGGGCGGAGAAGGCGGTGGTCTGGATGAAGAAGGTCGCAGAAGGGGAGGGCGGGTGGTGGGCGCGGGGGGGCACCCTCGCGGGAGTGCGAGCTCTCTGTCACGTGTAGAACCAGCTCCACCTCGCCGCTGGCCACCCGATCCGCCACCGGCCGCCCAGGTTAGCTAAGCCTCAGCCGCTCGCCGCCCGGGCGATCTACGCCTCCACCGCAGCGTCTGAAACGAGCTCCGCCTCAGTCGCCCATTGCCCGAGCATGCTCCGCCTCCTCTACCGGACAAGCAAGTTCTGCCTCCGCCGCCGGTCACCTGGTCTGTCTCCTCTGCCGCGCGGGAGATCTTCGTCTCAAGCGCTGGCTGCACGGGTGATCTCAGCCTCAATCCCCTCGCCGTGCGGGCGATCTCCGCCTTCGTAGCTGGCCACCCGAACGAGCTCCGCCTCAGCTGCCCGCCACTCGGGCATGCTCCACCTCCGCCACCGGCCATCCGGTCCGCCTCCTCCGCAGGCTCTGCAACCAGCCGCTCAAGCGCGTGCGCGAGAGAGGGAAACACTAGGGAAGGATTGGATTGAGGGAGGGGGTCAAAACTGCTCAAAACAGTGTTGAGGAGGGTTATTTGCCCAGTTTGAATAGTTGAGTGTTTATAATGTCTGGTATTTCAGTTTGAGGGTGTAATTCGACCGACCATGATAGTTGAGGGAGGTAATTCATACTTTTTCCTTATTAGAATAGAGAAAAACATAATGGTTCAAAAATTAGAATCATCGAGTAAACAAACTCCCAGTGAAGATCGGGATATAAAGTATGGCATGGATCTGAATTTATGGTTTCTGGTTTGCGGCCATGAAACTAGACCTAAGTGGTCCGCCTGCGGAAATAGATTTTCGCAGGCGAACAGCGAGTTTCAACCGGGTTTGCATTTTTGTGGGCGGCTATTTGGCTCCAATGGTTATACCCGCCTAGAAAAATAAAAGGCCAACATTGCTAAAAATCATTTTTCTAGTAGTGTAGGACAGGTACATTGTACAGTAGTGTACGTATTGCATCTACGTACCCTCTCTACTTATTGCCTTTGCACGTATATGTAAACGTTACAATATACTGGGAATTCTAAAACCATTACCTATGGTGCTTTTTTCGGCTAAGCGTGTGTCCGCGGGACACCGTCACGGACACCGTTTGGAGAACCGATGCCGGATTTTAACAGGAACCGACACCTATGTGATGCTATATGTGATGCTATAGTTATCGGATTTTAACAGGAACCGACACATATGAGTACTGTCAGATATATAGGTACCGGTTTCTAATAACAATCGATAACTTTATATAGGATAAAAGTATCTATGTTTTTAAACAACTGATGCTCTAGGAAGGAGTCGAGCCTAATAGGGTTGCTCTTGTCTATGGGTGGAAATGAGCCGAGCCAAGCTTGGCTCAATTCATGAAAGCTTGGTGCAACGAGCTAAAACTGAGGCTCGACTCAGCACATTAATGGGCTCGAGCCAGATCGATCTGGCTCGCGAGCCTAGCAACGAGTAAACCTCAAGCAGTTCCATGGGAAATCGAGCAACATTGAATAGATAATATGATAATCAAAGTTACCATTTTCAACAAATAAATAGTTAGAAAATGTGCAAAATTAAAGTATATAATCCTGTTGTACTGGGCCAAATGTGCGAAATAGAAAGGAAGCTTGGGCTTGGCTTGTTTGGCTTTTGAGTCGAGCCGAGCTATCCAAGCCCGAACTGAAGCCCAAGCTTTTTGTCCACCCCGATTCTCGTCTTTATCTCCTCGGTCTCTTCACTTTCTTCTTATCCTCTTCCATCTCTCGTCTCCCTCTCAAGTCCCCACCTTCCCCTCTCCTCTCTAAGTCCGACGGCGAGCGGCGGCCAGCCGCCTCTCCCTAGCACTAAAATTAAAGCGCCGAAGGCCGCCTCCTCTCCACCTAGCTGGTTCTCTCTCCTTCTCGATCTCTCCCCACATCCCACATTTAGCGTCGTGGCTTGAAGGGGGCTCGATGAGGCGGTGGCAGAGCGAGCGGGAGGAGGCGACGTCCACCTCGACATCACCTCCCTCACCTCCCCTCAACAGCGCCTCCCATCGATGGCTTCTCCCTCGTCTCCACATAGCCTCCCATTCTCCCCTGTGCAGTGGCGGTGGCTTCCCCTTCCTCTTGAGATGAGGAAGAAGAAGAGTGGATCATCATCATCATCAGCTCCAATCTTGATGTACCAGTTCCCCTTCCACTCCCGCCCTGGCTTGCTCTGAATATTGATTCAGATGAATTCAGTGCATAGAAATTCGGTTGTAATTTGATTTTAGGAACTTGTTGTTTCATATGCCTTCTCTTTGGCCGTTTCTTTGTTTGTTCTTTTCTCTTTCTTAACTCCTGTGTAGTCACAAACAACACACATTATAAGCTTATAAATTAAGTCTTTTGAGGTATTTTTGCGAACCAATATATATGAATTTGATTCCATCGTAAAAATCTTGTCTTTTCAAACTACATGAAGATGAAACTAACGTAAATGCTCAGGTACAAAATGTGAAGATGAAAAAAAGACAGGCCCAAATGCTCTTGCTCTGTAACATTCTTATGGGCCCACAATACTTGGGCCTAATCCACGCCGGTCTCCCTAACAGCCCACGCAGTCATAGGCCGTTCGATCCGTTGTATCCCGTTCCGGCCCAACTAACATGTGCGGGATTCCCGTTTGGCCCAATTAACATGAAGCGGGATTTCCGTTCCAGCCCAACTTACATTGGCCCGCGCATTACGGCCCAATTCACATGGGTCAGCGCCGAGGTCAGGTTCCCCTGTCGGCCCAGCTAACATGGGCCCGCACGGAGTTGGGATTCCCATTATTCCGGCCCAACTTATGTGGGTCTGCATGTCAGTCGCGAGCCAATGCACGTCTATATACACTCTATAGTAGTGTAACTATCTGTGTTGGGAGCTAATCTCCTACGCATGCAAAACAGTGCGACTTATTAGCGAATGATTAATTAGCTACTCCTTACGTTTCAAAAAATAAGAACTTAGAATCGGTTGAGACATTTTCTAGTGCTACGAATTATGACAGACTAGAAATGTCTTATCCGGTTCTATATTTTTATATTTTAGATTTAGGATGAATGGAGTACTTATTTTCTAAATGATGATTAATTAATAATATTTTTTAAAGCAAGTTTTATATAAATTCGTTTGAAAAAAAAACACCGCACCATTTAGGCTGCGTTCGTGGGAACCCTCACTCCCTCGCATGGAAAACGGAGCAACGATTAGCGCATGATTTATTAAGTATTTGCTATTTTTTTTCAAAAATGGATTAATATGATTTTTAAGCAACTTTCGTATAGAAACTTTTTTTAAAAAAAACACACCGTTTAGCAGTTTGAAAAGCATGCGCGCGTAAAACAAGGGAGAGGGGTTGAACAAGCACTCCCGAACACAGCCTTAATAGTTTAGGAAGCATGTGCGTGAAAAATGAGAGTGGTAAGTTGGGAAAGAACACAAATCTAGAGTGACATATATATCTATACTGGTAGTTTACGCACATGGACACAACACTACTAGAAAAATGGTTTTTCCAGGCAGCCAAAAATGAACCTCTCAGGCGAGGCCGCGATCCACCTATATGCCATCGATGACCCGCCTGCGAAAATCATCTCGACGAACAAAAAAAAAATCGCCGCACCCCACCGCGCGCCCCTACCCACCACCGCCGCCACCACCTCCCTCCCAGATCCGCCGCCACCTCGTGAATTACACAATGGGATAGAAGAACATGTTTAGTTGTAATGTTAATTGTGTATATCACAAGGAATAGGGAGACTAACAAGATTAGTTCAACAAATTTGAGGGACACATGAAACAGACAGCACGACATGGATGGGTAAGTATAAATAGGATAAAGTCCATTTTGGGTGGCCCATTAATTTTCTTGTAGTCCCATTTTCACCTTGCTCCGTAAAATAATTGGTTTTTACTACACATTTTCCAGATCCACACAAATACCATCTCTGATCCTATCAATGCATGGTCCCCTATAATACGACTTTCCCCAATATTTTTAAGATAAAGGATAACAATCCAGTCCCTAAAATCCACATCGATGTACACAACAATTATGCCAACTAGATGAAATCCCGTGCTTTGCTATGGAAATATTATGCTATAATGATAGAAATAAAGTATAGGTTTAATTTATTTTGTAGCTAAATGCATAAGTTTATATACTTTGTATAACTTCATCTCTAATCAATCACTGAAAAAAGCTATAAACAACTGAGACGATGTGTTTTATGATAATTTAGATTGAATATATACTGATCATTCAATGAGTTAAGGCAAAACCTAAGGTGAAGCATCATGAGTGAAGAAAAAGAAAGGAGACAATTTGGACCATAGATTAATCCAATGGCTAAAAACAATTAAGGTAATGTGACTTAATGAGAGAGAAGAGAAATATCATTAACTGCATTTAGAGGGGATAAACTATATAGTCATAGGACCATAGATTAATGGTCAAGTGGTTAAAAACAATTGAGGTAATGTGGTTTAATGAGAGAAAATATATATAGCATTAACTACATGATAGAAGATATATAGCATTAAGTCACTTAGTGAGGATCAACTATATAGTTATATAGTACTATTATATATAATGTGCGAAATAAGAGTCTACATAAAATAAAATCACCAATTTTTCGGTAGAAACAATATCTGAATAGGGTCAAAGATGATATTTTTAGTCTAGGTTTCTAGTAAAAACGATTAGTTTTAAGTCCAGGGTAAAAAGTGGAACTTGAGTAATGTTCAAACAGAAAGAAAGCATGTATTCCTATAAGATATATGGATGGTGAAGAAACAAGTACCTCAAGGGCACATATGTCATCATCTTGGTTAACCAATGTCAGAAGGCCTGCAATATAATGAAATGACAAAGATGATCTCCATGAGTTTGATAAACAAAAATACAGAAAACACGTGAAACTTTTTACAATACATCAAAGCACCATATGTATGTATTATCCATATATAAAAGTCTACTTCAAAAGGAACTTCTGAAAGATATGTACTAAGTACTAACCATAGTCTGTGTGAGCTCCACTGAATTGATCGCAGAACGGATGTGACATAAGAGAAAAACGGTGTCAGATGAATCTAGTAAGTACATTCTAGCACAATATACTACCAAATAAATACATAGATACATTTTGCTTACCAACCAGTGTCAGTGCGATGTTCTTCTAGAATATCGGTTGATATAGGATAACCAATCAACCTGCAAACCCAAAAAGGATCTCCTGCGGTTCTACCTTCAAAAGCATCAGCTGGCCCACCCAATGCCAAGGCTATACCTTGCATGATCTTTTTGGAAAGATCTATAAGTAAAATTTCCATCAGAAAAAAAATGGATAAATAACATAGATGCATAGCTAAGATCTAAACTAAGTTCAAAAGTGAACCTCTTAGAAGGCTGATATAATTTTTCAGTAGTACATCAAAATTTGATGGATATTTCGGCCTGCATTGAAGTAAATGATATGGTTAATTGAATTTGAAATATTTCTAACCAAAAGTACTCAAGGGAAGGCTACCAAAGTTCAGAACAGCTCTTCAGTAATAGCAAAGTAATTCAACTAGCAGTATCAAAGTATATAACATGCAATGCTGTAATTCAACCATTCAAAATGCTTCTAGTAACAACAATACATTATATTGAAGCAACATATGCAACAACAAATAATTCACAATTGTAGCCATATTGCATAACATGATACATGCTGTTATTATTAATATATTGTAAATTAGAAATTCATTTCCTTCATTCTTCCAAATAGAGGTGTGCTATAAGCTAAATTAATTATATTATCATAATTATTATCAATGCATAGTAAGTGATCAATAAGAAGAATTGGGGTACCATTTTATATGAAAGTCAAGCAAACAATATCTGTCACATATAAGTTTACTTAAAAGCCGTGGGAAAGCTGGAACGTTAGGGGCGCCACGTCAGCGATTTTTGCAGAAAACCCCTCATCATCTGGCGAAATAGCATATACGTTCGAATTCACGTAGGCCGTACGATCTGATACGAGGCTTGATCCAACCATCCACGTGTCCCTGTGTGCCGACCCTTCCACCACCGTTGAATCAGAGAAAAAGAAATGAACGGCTCAGATTCCTTGAGCCAAGCCTCCTAACAAAAACCCTAGCTCCCTTCCTTTCCTCACGAATCACGGTCCACGACGCCGCCGCCGCCGCCGCCCCCTCTCGCGCTCTCCACCACCGTCGCCGCGCGCCCTCCTCGCCATAGCCGCGCGGCCCTCCTCATCCACGCCGCGCCGTCGCCACGCGCCCTCCTCTCCGTCGCCGTCGCCGTCGCCGCGCGCCCTCCTCTCCGTCGCCGTGCGCCCTCCTCTCCGTCGCCGTCGCCGCTGCCTCCCTCTATTCCGCCGGCGCCGCCGCTGCCATCCTCTATTTCGCCGGTCATGCCGTCGCCACCCCCTCTATTTCGTCGGCGATGCCGACGCTCTCTATTCCACCTTGGTTGCTGTCCTATGCTCTAATGCTGCCGCCGCCAAACTGTCCTCCCAGTTTCAGGTTTGGCTGTGTGGCCCCTTCTCTTTCCCTACCATATTGCCATATGATTTATAATGCTCTTTCCCTACCATGTTGCCATATGATTTATATTATAATGGGTGAGGTTAGTTCTTTTGCAAGCTATAAAAATAATATATATTTGACTGAATATTTTAGAATTTAGATGATATTGTTGGCTTGGGTCAGTCAATTAAGTTGGTCAGTATTTAAATAGCTAAATGGTTAATGCCTCTGTCTGAACAAACTTATAAATTCTATGGTTATTTTTTTCCATGCCAAGCAATGCAAATCAACAAGGACTTCAGTGCCTTATCTATTTATTATTATGATGGTCCTTTTCTACTTATTTGATGCCACTCTTATATTTTGATTATCCTACTAGGAGACAAGCTTCATGCTCTTTCACTAACGGCGGGCTAGGATAGATGATTGTCCCATAATGCTTGAGGTAATCATAACATATTATTGTGATATTCTTCTAACTGTCATTGTGAAGCAAGCTCTATAATTCTGTGAATCATATTGTAGCACATAGAACAGTCCAACACCATTCATTTAAAATTAAGGTACAATTAACCAAAAAAAATATGTTTTGCTTGATTCAATATATATTTAATGTTATCCAAAGCTTCACTACACCAATACTATATTTTGATGTTGTTTTTAACTAAGTCAATTCATGTCCTGTGCAATAATCTATTATTCTTTCTTCTATCACCATTTTCTTCATCTGCTCCTACTCTTTAGTGGCACAATTGATTCTAGAGCTTAGTTTTCTTTCCAAGGTGTTTAAATGCTAAACACATCCAGGTCACCCCAAAGGATCAATGCATGGATTACCCATAGGAACTTCTACCCCTAACAAATAGCATCCTTAGCATCAATAGTATATAATATAATTACGGTCTCAGGGGCGTTTTGGTTTGATAACAAGATGTTGCCATACCAATTTTTTGGTACTTTAAATAGTAAATGTGATGATTTGGATTGAAGCCAAATGTTTGGTAATGCCTATACTCAATTTGGCACAATTATAGAATATTCTTCACCATAATTTTAAATTTGACTCTCAATTGGCATAAATCCAAAGACACTTATTTACAGTTCTACCCTACCAAAATATTGGTAATGCCAATACTTGCCTAGAGTTTGGCACTACCAACATATTGGTAGGGTACTAAACCAAGCAAGCCCTCAGTTTCACTGCACTATGACTCAGTTAAATGTCTTCATGATATAATGATATCATGTATTCATTGCATAGGATGCCCAATTCAGTTTTCTGATTTTCTCGTGTCTCTTTTATTTATGCACATGCCTATGCGGCAATAATATAAGTTATGCCTTTTAGAACTATACACTCATGTTCCTTTTTATCACATTCAATTTGGTCAACAACGTCGTAGGTGCAAAATCCTTTTGGGTAATTTTGCTTAACTCTATATCTGACCTATGCTGGATATTTCTGGATTATGAGTTATTCAATCTATTGATGTTCAATTTAAGAAGTTAAATGAACTGGATAGGTGCATTTGATGTTCTTTCATCTGAAAAATATTCCTTTCAGGTTGGGAATTCTGTAAATCTTCATTAAGGTCACATTTAGTCATTCCAATTTATTGGGATACTAATCATGATTCTGCTATTTTGTTGTTTCTTCACTGCTGTAGTGCTGTTGCTGCAACCAATGGAAGTTAAGAAAAAAGAGGAACAAAGCAAGTTTCAGATATTAGTGAACTAGAAATTTTGTCTGGTATGAAAATCTTTTTTTCATTATAAAGAGGAGTAAAGCATGTTTCACAGTGCATTCCACATATTTACTACAACACTCATAAAGCTCTCCTTATAAAATTTTTAGTAGCTTTTCTTTTTCTTGGTTTTGTTGACATGAATTCAGTTTTGATCCTTCCTGTTTGTATGCATCTCACATATATTCTCTCCTTTTTCCCTTTTATAAGACAACTTCCTGTTTTGATTGTTCTTAGTAATCTGAACGAAAACAATTCATTTAAACCATGACAAGCTTTTAAATATATGCTACATAACTCATAATCACACCTATCCATTTGTATGCATCTCACATATATTGTCTCTCCTTTTTCCCTTTTATAAGACAATGACAATATTGTTGTTACATGTTGATCTAGAAAGCTCAATCTGTTGTCTATTTTACTTCCTGTCAGATTGTGTTTTCACGATCGATGAAATTTTCATGGTTTGATTCCCTTTATGATCATGCTTACCTATGTACTCCTAATCTCAAGGTGAGCACAAAAAGCCCGTTTTGTTGTGTCCACCATATACCAGTTTGTATGCAGATTCCAGACTTTCAGTCTAGGATTTGTATATCCTCTTGAAAAGGTAAGCATAATCCATGATTTGATGATTATTTCGAATTTATTACTGTTTTCTTATTCACCTAGCTCTAGCTTACGTTGTTTTTTTAATGCTTTATGGCTAACAATCTAACTGTCTTTGTAACTCTATATATTGTTGAACATTTAGTGTAACCCAGCTTTCCCATATACATCGATTTGGCAAAGAAAAAGTTGCTCACTTAGGATCTTCAAAAATTTATATGTTACATATTATTTTTCAACTAACAATTATTTGTAGATAGCTTGGCTTATTGATTGCTTTTACAGCATATTACCTCCAGGGAATGCAAATTAGAAATGGCATGCTTCTTTGTTACCTTCTCCTATGATCATGTTCAGCTGATTTGCTGCCCTCCTCCCTTTTTCCCTTCTACTTTGAATAACTGAAACTCAAGCTCTCTTTGACTAACAATGAAGACAGATAATTGACCTATGCTTAAGATAATCATATACTATCATCACCATGCTGTTGTTTTTGGCTAAAATACCAGGAACAAGCTCCATAGCTTATTGAATTATATTGTGATAACTACATTAGTTTGTAAGTCAAGACATAATCCCAAGGTATGATGCACCAAAAATTATTCGAATATAGTTGCAGTCTCTTATTCTTATGCACGCGCGCAGCGTAGCGCGCGATTATTGCTAGTATATTAAATAACATGAGCTTTTGTTATAGTACTCCCGGATTATTTTAGGCCATTCATTTCATATTGATCCAATCTTGATATTTCTCTTACCTCATTTAGAGCTAATAGATCTTGAAGTATGAAGCAAAAAAGTATTTTTCACTTGCTACTCCACCCGTTTTGATAATAATTGTCACTATACACTATTCACTTTCAAACTTTCAATCATTTGTTATGTAATTTTAAGTAATTTCTTTAAACATATGAACCACTTCAAATTTTAAGTTTTTCTTTTGAGTTTTGAAAACAATGTTGCTAGTATATTTCAAGTAAAATTTCTATTATAGACACTTTTCATGGTTGCTTGAATTAATTTTGTTTCATCTAGTGGATGTATGGCAATAATAATTTCTATTGTCATTAATATTTTCCTCTTTACTGTCATTTTATTACTAAAGATAAGCAAATATATATTTTATAACATAAAAGATAACCTAAATAACAATACCTCTTACCTTCATAAAGGGCTCCAAATAATATAGCGCCAAGGTATAAAATGAAAACAAACAAAGATGAAAGGTTCGAAACATACCACAAATTAGTTCCTTCCATTGGTTTGGCAAGATCTCCATATTTACCAGGTTCAATAGGCGCATAATACTGTGATGTTTTTTCTTCTCAGCGATTAACTAGTAAAAAATTAAGGGACAATGGGTCATTAAAAAATAAAGAGAGAAAAATAAACTTACATCAATTGCTTCCTGCATGTCAGGTTTACCGTTGGTAATATTTTCGCCCAGTCTTTGGTATCCTCTGATGGTCAAGAGAACAAAGTTACTCATAGAGAAAGGACGCTTTGAATGACCCAAAACGGAGCACGGAAAAATTAATGTTGGAACTTAAAATGGTACTATAAGAAATCACACCTATATCCATTTTGAGGTGTCATTTTAATCTTTAGTTTTTCTTCATAAGGAAGTTGGAAGAACTTGTGTGTGACGTCCCTAACTTCCTTCATGAGCGACTCAGCAATCCCATGGCCTTTCTGTTAATAATAATAACATACATACGAACATTTGCATTACTTAGGTTCGGTAGTTATATAAAAATCATAGCGTGCAACGCAAGGACACAACCACATTAAAATATTCTTGTTCTGTACCCATTGTACTATAAAGTGATGCTAAAAAGGTAAGTAAACGTGTAATTACCACATAAAAGAATCCAGCCTCCCTACAGGCATCGTCCAACAATCGGACAACTTGCAGCAAATCCTTGTCGTTGGCCATATTTGGATCATCGATCTTTTCAACAAGTGGGCTAATGTCTGAGAATGAACAAAAGGGTGAAATTTTCAGATGAAGATTTCAATGTATCAATATATAAGATATATCAGCTCCAGCATGTTTTAATTACTGAGAGCTGTAACATGTAACGATCAGGAGGCTTGACAGAGCTCATGAGCTCGGCTTGATCGTCTGGAGCTAGTAGCATGTGAGCCTCGAGTTCTTTTTTCAGCCTTAATTGTAATTATTAAGTTGCATGCACCAGCCAGTTGCACCTAAAAGCCTAAGCTGATAGGGAAACGCAGGCAATTCACTTTATACACTCCAACACTCCCCCTCACGCGAGACCCCCTCAAGTCTCAAGCGTGGAATATTAGAGTGGGCTGCAATTATTTTATTTAATTGCGCGCCAGCCAGGATTCGAACTCGAGACCTCTGGCTCTGATACCATATTAAGTTGCATGCATCAGCCAGTTGCACCTAAAAGCCTAAGCTGATAGGGAAAGACGGGCAATTCACTTTATACGCTCCAACAGTAATGTTCAAGTTTTAAAAAGGGTTCAGACACAAATCAAGTTGTTAAGACTGCAATACTTTGTGCTTTCGTTGGTTTCACATAAAAAGTTTAAACCGGTGGTAATGTCATTGGGCTTTTCATTGTTTTAAACCGCAATTCAACAAGTCAGGCGATTGTGGTACTAATCTTTTGCATTGTGCCACTGCCGCTGCTACTGTGAGCTTAATTTATCTACATGCATAATTTATATTGGATTTCGCCACCCGTATGTCCATTAATCAGGCCTCCACGGGGAGGGAGGATCATCCCCGCCCCTGCAAGACCTGATGCATACTTAAATTTCCCCCATTCAATTTACCATAGAGAACCAATTACAACATCATCATTCCCTAATAGTAGAATTCTCCGCAGGGAAACGAGGAAGGCCCATTGCCATCTCTATGCGAGCTGGTGCTATGTGCAGCTATTGCTGAACAACTATTGCTGCTAGTGCTCCATGCATGTGCTAAGCTAGCTCGTCTGGCCCAACTAACAAATCATAAGTTTTTTCTTTTATTTATTTTGGGGCATCACACAGGTATGCTTTAAGGAGAGGTTGCATGTGCTTAAGTCCGATTCATTTAATCCCCAAGAGACAGGAATTAGAGGGAACCGAGGGACATTAATTCCACACCTCAAAAGGTGTGAAATAAATCACCTCAGATCGATTCCTCTTCAATCCTCTCGTGGAGGAACTAAAGACCCCTTTGATTTGTAGGAAAAGTGTAGGAAATTTGAAGGATTTCAATCCTATGGAAAATATATATATTCCTATGAAAGCCTTTGAAACAAAGGATTGAATCCTATACTATCCTTTAAAATTCCTATGGAATGGCTAGTCCTATAGAGATTTTGGAGGAAAGTTAGCAAGAGGTCCAACCTCTTGAAAAAATTCCTTTGAGTCTATCTCTTTCATCCAATTCCTGTGTTTTTCCTGTGGTCCAATCAAACGGTCATTCCTGTGTTTTTCCTGTATTTTCCAATCCTCTATTTTACACCTGCATTCCTGTCAGAATCCTACGTTTTTCCTATTCCTCCGTTTTTCCATTCCTGCGATTCAAAGGGGCCCTAAGGGTGTATTTAGTTCACACCAAACTTCTCTCCAACTCCTAACTTTCCATCACATCACATCACATCCAAAACTTTCCTACACACATAAACTTCCAACTTTTTTTTTCAAACTACCAACTTTCCCCAAACTTCTTCTCAATTTCAGGAACTAAACACAGCCTAACTGAACACGCCTTAATTGAAGTAACTGAAATGGTGGTGGTCACAAAGTAGGCAAAAGAATTATTATGGTGAAGCAAGATTCCAGACCAGGATTTCATAATCTGAATCTTGCGGTGAAGCAAGAATTCTACTATAGTATTGAAGGGCCACAATTTCAGAATCAGTCAATTTGAAGGTAACATATTGCCTGTCCGACAATGTACTGATGATGTTAACAGAATGGGGCCTATGTATGTGGACAAAGAGAGTGAAATTTGAAGAATATAATGTTGCTATGCAAATAATAAATGACAAGCCCCGCCAGAAAGCTACGCAAAGGTTAATGTTGATGTTGGATTCAGAAAAGAAACATCTGAAGCAAGTGCAGGAATGATAATCAAAGAATTATCAGTGCAGAGCTGCATACAAAACGTTCTATCAGTGCAGTTATGCAGGGTAGGTTAAAGCACTAAGTTGTTTAGATCTACGCGAGTGACGATTAAATTGGTGCACAAGCTGATTATCTTAGAAACAACCACTACAACAAAAATATTTTGTGGAGTTTTTTTTTTAAAAAAACACAGCCTGCGTTTGTGGAGATATTTTTTAAGTACTATCTAGAGGCAAAAATGCCTTTACAATGCAGCAGAGACCTTTTAAAAAAATGTCTAATAAATGTATTTTGATAAATTATCTCTAGAAAAGAATATGTATTCTTTTGTGTCTGTAGAAGCATTAATTATGCCATAACTATAGCAAAGCAATGTGAAAAAAAAATAGAAAACAATATTATTCCTTGCTATTACCAATCCTTAAACTCGTGAGTATATTATTTTTATCTTCAATGCACTAATTATCTGAACCTTATATCATTACTTGTAAATATATATGTGTTGTGTTAGTTCTATATATGCACGTATTAATATTTAGAAAGTGAGTCAACCGAGGTTTAGATGCCTTGAGAAAATGACTTTACATATGAGAAAAATTTCGAAGTACCAAAAATATACCTCTACAAGATAGATTTAACAAAATATGCCTAAAAATATCTATATAGCAAAGTATTATAGGCAACGTTAAAAGTGCCTTAAAAACTGTGCTAGTTTTAGTGGTTGTTTTAACTTGATGAGTCCGTAAGGATCCTCATGGATAATGCTGATTTCTAAAGTACTTGCAGAGTGTAGTGCTTGCAGAGTGTGCAGGTGCACAAGAAAAAGACATATGCTGTGTTTAGTTCACACCAAAATTAAAAGTTTGATTAAAATTAGAACGATGTGATGAAAAAGTTGAAAGTTTATATGTGTAGGAAAGTTTTGATGTGATAAAAAAGTTGAAAGTTCGAAGAAAAACTTTGGAACTAAACACGGCCATAGTAAAAAATAGGCTTGCTTAACTGGCAATAAGGATCGTTGACTTGTCAAGTCAGGAGCGTAACCCCTAGTCAGTCATCAGTCATTAATATAAATTCTCTCTTTAGCTCAAAAGAAAAAAAAAACTGGAAAAGACAGACATAGCTTACCGATCAAGGGGATTGCCTTGAAGTCAGAAGCCATGGTGAGTTTGGGTGGCACACTGACACGACGGAAGGCTCTGGTCTAGCGAGGAGGTCGGAGGGAGAGACGGATATAATGGTCGATCTGGTTGGGGAGGAGGGAGGGTGGTCGCATGATACAATGGATCGGATCGGCCATATCAGTACCAGGATACAATGGTTCTGTCGTTGGGTAGCAGCCTATCTGTATCAGGATCACAATTTGGGATTTTAGACTGTAGGGTAGTGGGGTGGTTGAGATGTCAAAAGCCACGTGTTTCGTGAGGTGGTTTAGATCTCAGAAGTGCCACCTCTAATTTTGAAGCTAGGGTATATATGCAACTAATTATCTCTATTATATAACCCCTATACACTTTGCTCTCAATTCAAAAAAATACACTTTGCTCTTAATCAACGCTATTCTCTACAGTTTGTGTAGAGTAGAGGCTGTATTTCACTACTATAAAAAGGATAACCGTTAATCCTTGGCGTCCATTTCATGTTTTAAGTGGCGGGAATCTCAGACGCCAGCGACTGAAGGTCACGGAAAATGCAATATATCCGTTGGCGGTTGTCATAAAGCAGTCACTAATGAAGAATGTTTTCGCAACGGCAAGGTTATGTTGACCACCTAAAACGATATTATACGTAGGCGACAGAAAGCAATCTAGTCCGCTAGCAATGGTTGTGCGCATGGGCGGATTTACCATACAAGGTGTGGGGGCCCTGGACCCCACTCAAAAATTACTGGCGCCAGGTATATCTAATTGTATGACATATGGCACCCCAATCCAATAGATAAGAGGACCCCACTCTCCTAGTTTTTGTTCCTTGCATTGAATCCACACGGGCGTTGAGGACTTGAGGCGTCGAACGTCCGCTACCATCCTCTCGTTAATCCCGCAAATTAGCTCTGCAGATTAGGAATCGGGGAACGGAAAGCGAGCCCACTGTCATTTCGTCCGCTACGCTCCGGCCCAAGCCTCCCGGCGACGGGCCTCCGCTCCACTACGGTAGAAGCTGGCCTTTATTAAGTGCAAATGAATTTGGATCACACCTCAACCGACTATCTTCGAGATTTGTGCTAGTATTTGTTTTTATACTTGGAGATTAAACTATATCACTGGTGGATAAATTATTCATACTAGTTACATCGTACTTACACTATAATTACATATAATTACATATAATTACATACTGATTACATATGCAAATTAATTTGGGACATACATATGTAATTTAGCAACTTACGTATGTAAATTTGAGAGCTACATTATAAATATACTAAAATTAAATATGTAATTTAGGAACTTACAATGTAAATACATACCGACTATTTTTGATGAAAAATATAACGCCATAAATATAGCTACTCCCATGAAACAAAGGGAGCTTAGAGCATCCCCAGGAGATCCTTCATCCGGTCCTCCATCCGATATATGGCGTACGCGAGATGAAAATGAACTTCCAGCAGGTACGGCATCGAGTTCACCAAATATGGACGATGCGCCAAAGCGAGCAGATTTCGGCCGAATATAGCGATTCTCTCTCCTCATGCCATATCTCAACGCCCACATCTCCTGCCCACGTTCGGACTTCCGTCGTGACCTCCCCTCCGTCGTCGTCATCGCCGGCCGCAAGCTACTGACGCCGAGTCGTCGCAAGCCGCAAGCTGCCGCTCCGCCGCCGGCGCCTCTGGATGGCGATGCGCCGCTCCCGGCCTCCCTCCCGATCTGTCTGACTTCTCTCTCTGCACTCTCTTCTCTAGGGTTAGCAGCTTGGGTTGGGCCTGCTGGGGACTTGGGGAGGGATTATGGACTATTGATTGGATGGGCCTTTTTAACTTCAGAAATTCCGAGAAATTTTCCGGAATGTTTCCGACCGATTCCGAGTTCTGACGGAAACTGCGATTATCATATTCGATTCCGTTTCCGAGAAAATATTTCCGTTTTCGATTCCGTTTCCGAGAAATTCCAAAAAATTTCCGACCGGCTGATTCGGTTTCCGAAAATAGGTCCAGAATCCGGAAAAATTCCGTACTGTTTTCACCCCTAGTAGAGAAGAGGAAATAGGAAATAGGAATAGAGTGAAAAGTAGAGAAGAGTAGTAGTAGTAGAGAAGAGGAAATAGGAATATTTTTTTGCTGTATTTTTATGTTCATTTTATTTTATTGATGATGCTACGAATATATAAAAGAAAATGTTTCCCTCAATTCAAATATATCGATTAAAAAACTATCCATTAAAAATTTATCCGTTAAAATTTACTCGTTTCAAAATATTATCGCGATAAATAACACCGTTAAAATTAAGTTAATTGGAAATATATCCCTTAAAATACAAATGTAAAGTTAGTTGGAAAGATATTACTAAAATATATGATGATGGGATATGGATGATTTGTTGGAGTTGGAATGGATATGGATGAGGAATATTTTTTGGATGATACTCCATATGGATATTTGGAGGACCAAATATAGATGGGCCCATCCGCTCCCTCCGTTCTAAAGCAACGGCTGTGAATTAATTAGTCTATAACAAATAAAATTAATCAATAGATTATTAGTTAAATAGCCTCGTAATTGCTGGTGGTGAGGACAGGAGATAATTTCTGTTTACTCCTCTGTTGGCGCCAAAATAATCCCTCCATCTTCATTACCATTAACCCACTGGCAAGAGTGCTGTACTTACAAGAAAACAGATATTGATTATAGACTGAGAATTGCATTGTTCTCATGAAGGATGGAAGCACAAATGAGAATGATGCACATCATTCTTCACTTCCTCAACGGCTGGATAATGTGCCAACTGCAGCATCTAACAGGTAATTAGTAAAACCTAAATGTCGCCATGTGCTAACTTGTCCGCTGATTCTTTTATGATTTAGTGATTGTTGCCTCCTATAATTAAATGCACTATCTAGTCTTTCATATATCAATCTCTCTCATTTGTGCTTCCATCCTCCATCAAAACAATGCAATCCTCAGTCTATAATCAATATGTTTTCTTGTAAGTACGACACTCTTGCCGGTGGGTTAATGGTAATGAAGATGGAGGGATTATTTTGGCACCAAAAGAGGAGTAAACAGAAATTATCTCCTGCCCTCACCACCAGCAATTATGGGGCTATTTAACTAATAATCTATTGGTTAATTTTATTTGTTATAGACTAATTAATTCACAGCCGTTGCTTTAGAACGGAGGGAGCAGATGGAAGGAATGTGTAATGTCAGAGGATACGATTCCATATAGATGAGCTGCTGAGGATGCTCTTAGAGGCAGACTTTGTTTTTCAAGTAGGTAAAGATATAGATTTACGTTGGATTTATACTGATTCTAACCAAATTTGAACGATCGAAAGGAAATGAAATAATACTTCAAAATTTCAAGCTATCTTAGCCCAGCCCTTAAGTACCCTATGAACTTAGTTACTTAGGGGACATTTTGTTTGGAAAACAGGCATTTGAAGCCTCTTGCAGCACCAATGACCAATGCATCACATTTATTTCATCAGCTACACAACACAGGATAACATGGTACCAACACCAACATCAAACACAGTGACAACCACACAACTACCCAACGCTCAGAAGCCGAAGCACGCGGACACCTGCATGACGGAGGTCGACAAGGTCGCTCGCCGGTTCAGGAATTATTAAGCCAGCGGCGGAGTGAAGAAGTAGATGTCGCCGAGGCGGTCGTTCGTCGGCGAGTTGCCGCCGTACACCAGCAGCCCTCGCCGGCCGTCCACCTCCCCCGCCGAGAACGCGCACCATCCCCTCGGCCCCGGGTGGTGCTCGCCCGCGTCGTCCAGCCTCGCCCACGCGCCCGTCTCCGTGTCCAGCGCGAACGCCTCGGCCGAGAACTTGCCGGCGCCGAGGTGCCCCAGGTCGCTCGGGTCCACTCGCCGCCGAACACCACACGTGCTTCCCGAACCCCGCGCCGCAGAACACGCTGCGCGGGGACGGCTTGTCGGCCCGCCGCTGGTCTCCACCGTGGACCACGCGCCCGTGCCCGGGTCGTAGCAGTGCACGTCGTCCAGCTCCTCGCGGAGAAGCCGTACACCACCCACACCTTCCCGCCGGCGACGGCCAGCCCGGGGCCTCCCCGCGGCTTGCACGCCTCGCCCGGCGACGGCAGCGCCTCCCACCGCCCGCGGCGACGTCGTAGGCCGCACAGGTCGTTGAGGCGGCCGGCGTCGCCGCACCCGCCGAACACGTACACCTTCCCGCCCCCCGCGGCGTCGGCCACCATGGAGTGGTAGCTCCGGTGCGGCGGGCCGTCGCCGGCGCCCGGAGGACAGCAGCGTCCATTTGTTGGTCGCCGTGTCAAAAGAGTAGAGCTCGTTCAGCTCCTTGTGCTCCTGATCGCGGCCGCCGAACATGTAGACGGTGGCGCCGACGGACGCCATGGTGACGCCGACGCGCGGCGGCGGCACGTCGCCGGAGGCATCCAGCGCCGACCAGCACTGCGACTTGAGGTCGAAGGCGTACATGGCGTTGTCCACCGGCACGCGCGGCGTGAACTCGCCGCCGAACGCGTACGCCGTGCCGCCGACGAGGGTGATGGCGTGGGAGCTTCTTGCTCCCGGCCCATCTCCCTTCTGCTCTAGCTGCGCGTGATTAATTAATTAATTAACTGATGATGTCAATTACTAATCAAATTATGGATGCTGCAATCTGCAAAGAAAATTACTACTTTCTCGCTGAGCAATTTGTGTTCGAAGATTATTAGTATTTGCTATGAAATTCTTGCCTTCTATACAGGATTGTAATTTCTATAAAATTTCCAGGAATTCACTAATTAGTTTAAGTGATATCTATATGTGGATGTCTATATGTGGCGGCGCTTTTTATTTGCATATGTTCATGAGCCTAATGGCCCGAATTTCTGCATTTCCAGGGTTTCTTTGTGCATCTGATATTGAAGACAGTCGACAGTTTTCAGAAACACCTGAATAACACAAATTGTACTTCTCAAAACTGACTGGAAATGTTGTTGACACATAAATTTGAAGTCAGCATTTTGCTATCGCCCTGGAAATTTGGAATCAAAATCCCTTGGTCAACTCCAGAGAGCTGAAACTGAAATGGATTCTGACAACGCCCTCCCGAATAATCTTCATTGTCAACAAACCTTGGAAAACTGGAATCAACAACAAGATTCACCGAAGATATTTGACCCTTTATATAATCTTCAAACAGTTACTATCACCAACATAAACCCAAGTTCCCAACTCATTTTCAAGTCCATGGCTATCAATCCGTCACTGTTACCTAATCAACACCACAGCATAGCATCACAACCTGAAACTTCGCTAATTAAACCCCAACCTTGTATAATCTGAAATCCCTAGCTTCTGAACATGCTACTCAATCTTCGAAGTCTAATTCCTTAAAAACATGAATTCTAAGTCTCATGTTCTGATTCCGTAGTGATCTGCTCTAAAAAAAAAAATCCCCAAATGACAAATTTCTTGGGTTAGAACAAAGTTTCATCCTAGCAGGGTCAATCCCCAACCCTCCCCAAAATATATGAACAACCTTCAGAAACAAGCCCCAATTCCCAACTAATCCATGTCCATAACCATCACTCGAAGCAGCAAATAGCCAAATACTCTTGCAACATGAACAAATCTCAGCCAAAAAAATTCTCCCAAAACTGAACCAAACCTTTCCTATGAAAAGGTATAGATCAAGGGAGTACACAATCAATTGCATATGTATGAGTAAGCAAGAGAGATTACCTTCACCCAGGTGCCAGCAGCCATTGGCATGAACAGATTGGAGCTCTGCTTCCTCTGCAGCCTGAGAACTTGCCTTTCTCCACCAATCTGGCCAGAGGCCAAGTGATATACAATTGTAGCTGGTCGAGGGGCCTGCTGACGACATTTTTCTGAACCCCAATGTGGCCATTTGCTACGAGGTAAATTACCATTAAGCCACTATGTACAGCATTTGGAGTTTTCTCGGGCAAGAGTCCACTGGACCGTCCTTGTTCAATGTGTGTTTTGGTTTCGTGTACTCCTTTATTTCAAATTTTCTTACACTCTAGTTCATCTGAAGTCAAATATTTTCATCTTTAACCATTAACTTTTAAAAACTCATATAGTATAATATCATCAGATTTTCTTTAGATTCACCATGGGAAATACTTTTATACATATAATTTGCATGTTGTTAAACCATAAGAATTTGTAAAAACTAATGGTAAAAAGATGGAATCTACGCCTTCACAGTTTTAAAGTTAGCTAGAAAATTGTGTCACTATAGTTTCTACTGAAAACACATTCATAATATTAAAATGCTAATATATATCTTAATGGAAAGCTACATAACGCACTACTAACTACTATCTCCAAGTTAATAATAATTATCTTTATGGACAAAGCCTATAATCAAACTTTAAAAACTTTGATTATAAATAGCATCTAAAATACTTTTCTTAGAATTGTGGTGATCATATATAGAGATTGGTTTTAAAAAATTCTTCAAAAAGTATATATTTATTACTCCCTCCGTTTCACAATATAAGTCATTCTAGCATTTCCCACATTCATATTGATGTTAATAAATCTATACATATATATCTATCTAGATATATATTGTAATAGAAATTAATATTTCATTAGCATCAATATGAATGTGGAAAATGCTAGAATGACTTACATCGTGAAACGGAGGGAGTAATATTTTTATGTATATTGTAATATAAATTAATACTTAAAATTGTTTTTTTAAGATCGTGTCCTTATCTTAAAAAGATGGCATTCATGTAAATATGCCACACATATGTTGGCATTGAACTCCATTCCTAAAGGCTCCATGATTTTACACTTTTATGTTTGTCGCATACTGTGGTGCGGTTTTCATTTGAATAGCATATGACAAGACGAATGAATGATACACTATGTTGGATGTAACTCCCAAATGCCTGATAATTATTGCCTAATGGACAAAAGGCATCAACATGCTAATGGAAATTGATTTAGGACAATGAAGTGAGTGATAATTAATTAAGGTTATCATTAGGAGTTATTTAATTGTGCAAAGTTGGTTAAGATATCATATGTTACACCATGTTGAGATGTGCACCGGTCATGCATTTTGGATGTAACTAAGAGGCAGGTGGTTTCCGAGAGTGAAATCATATGTGTACTCGTCCAATGACCAAATGAAATCATCCTTTGTCAAAAAAAAAATGTGCAAACACACATGTACCTTTTCCACCAGAACAACAGTGGAACTTGCCTTCTATAGCAAAATAATCCTATAAGTGCTAAAATTTCTCAGATGCTAATCTATTTGTTGCACCTGTCCCATCTCGGCTGTTGGCCCACACATGTAAAATATGCTGGATGATTCCCCATACATTATTGTGGGAGTACATAATTTAACGCTTGTGAAATATTCGGTGGGGAAAGAAGACGTATTGCTCGTGCATACAGAATTACAGATGCATTTAACATTTTCCATCACTCTAGGAAAAAAATAATTATTGTTTCTGAGAAAAGATCGTACAACGTGGAAAGGAATAAGTTCACTTGACGTCCTCAATTGTACGCCGAGTCTGTCCGAGGTCCCCTAACCGCAATACCAGAAATGTGTACCCCTGAACTATGTAAAACCAGTCCTAAGTCAGCATAGATGTTTAGTTTCGCTGTTGTGGCATCCTAGTAAGAAAAAAAATAAAATAAGTATGTGGGGCCCACATGTAAGTGAGAGAAAATGGTGTATCTCTCCTTTCATTTCTTTTTCTCTTCTCTCCTCTCTTTGCTTCTCTCGATCAATCGAGCCGGGCGCGGCGGAAAATGTGAAGAGGCGGCGGCGGCGGAGCGGGGGCGGCGGTGGTTGGAGAGGGGGAGAGAGGCGGTCGGCATGATGGCGGTAGTGGGATAGGAGGAGAAGAGGTGGCCAGCGCGACGGCGGAGAGGAGCAGCGCACAGCAGCGGCGGGAGAGGAGCAGAGGAGGCGGCCAGTGCGACGGCGTGCTCAGTGGCGGAGAGGAGCACCGCGTGGTGCAGCGGCGGGGAGAGGAGAGGAGCCGCGCCTGCCTCCTCCCTCTCCGAGCGCTCACCGGCCTCCTCGCCGCCCCGCTACACCGTCGATCGTCTCTCCCCCATCTACCGCCCGCCCGCTCGAAGAGAAGCAAGGAGAGCCGCGCCACGCCATGCCACGCGCCACTCCTCTCCTTTCTCCCATCGCCGCGCCTGCTCCCCCCCCCTCTAGCCGTGCCGCGTGCCACTCCTTTCCCCCGCCGCTGCGCCACGTGCTGCTCCTCTCAGCCGTCGAGCTCGCCGTCACACTGATCTCCTCCTCTGCCTCCGTCGCCGTCGTGCCGGCCACCTCTCCCCCATCTGTCGTCACGCCCGGCTCGACTGATCGAGAGAAGCAAGGAGAGAAGAGAAGAGAAAAAGAAAAGAAAGGAGAGATGTGGGGGCTACACTATTTTCTCTCACTTATATGTGGGCCCCAGCCCCACATATTTTTTTTAATTTTATTTTTGCTGACTAGGATGCCATGTCAGCTAAACCAGGCATCTATGCTGTCTCGGGACCTTTTTAGGACGGTTTTCCATAGTTCAGGGGTACACATTTTTTTAGTTCAGGGGTACACATTTTTTTTTGGATGATTTTCCTTAGTTCAGGGGTACATATTTTTTTGGATGGTTTTCCTTAGTTCAGGAGTACACATTTATTTTTTGGGGTGGTTTTCCTTAGTTCAGGGGTACACTTTTTTTGGACGATTTTCCGTAGTTCAGGGATACACATTTCTGGTATTGCGGTTAGGGGACCTCAGACAGACTCGGTGTATAATTGAGGGACGTCAAGTGAACTTATTCCATGTGGAAAATATCCATGTTGTGTGAGCCTTCCCTCAAGAACCACGTAGCCAGCCCAATTGACAAGTGGGCCACTTACATACACCACTCCACTTAAACTTTCATCCTCACTTCGTGTAAAATAGTTAACTCAGGAGCGATATGGTTAGAGGGAAGATGCCTTATAAGTTGGTTTCACTCTTACTAAATTAGCAATGTGGTAATAGACATGTGCACACCGCTCTCATGGATCACAGATGTCAAATTCTAATTAGGCCACGACGTTACATATGGTCATCAATGAAGAAGTTGTTTGTCCATCAAAAATCGAGAGTTGAGACATGTTTAGTACGTGGAAGAAATCTTGGTGCCTGATCGACAAAGGTGAGATCAAGCGATGATGGTTACTTAGGGACATCCAAATAATTAATTAGGTATCTTTTGGGATTCCCATTAGAAAATGGTTTCGAAGGTGAATCATTTGTGATGTCATTAATTAGCTATCTATGGACAACCCAACATGTAATGTGGGACTGGGGAGCCTAGTAAAAGAGAAATATGTGGTATCTAACTACCATCTAATGGCTTGATTTATTTGAAGTGGCGTGACATAATATGGCATGAGACAAATAGTTTTAATTTCCACCCTTGAGAGAAGTATTTGGCAGTTAGTTAGGATGGATATAACTCCGTATTACCACCCTTGGATTTGTCTAGAAAAACATTCCTCACGATGAAGCCCCGGCTGGCGGCCGGATCCAATGTGATTCATGGATATCAGCTGAATACCCATAGAATTTAAAAATTATACTCCCTCCGTTTTTTAATAGATGACGCCGTTGACTTTTTCTTACATGTTTGACCATTCGTCTTATTCAAAAATTTTATGCAAATGTATAAGATATAAATCACACCCGGCCCTGCCGTGGCGCTGGGGATTGGGATGGGGCTTCGCCGCCGCAACGCGTGGAAGAGGAACAAATCGGGGAAGAGAAGGGCAAAAGGGTAAATTCGCGTGAACCTTAATTTCGCCGAAGTTGTCGGAAACGACAAATAAAAAGAAACGGAGGGAGTATATATATAAGAAATTTGAGGGAAGGCAACAAGTATAGCCCAAGGGGAGAAAAGTCAACTTACTAGAAGCATAATGTAGATTGCAATAAGCTCACTTTGACTCCCTTAACTAGTGATCGAATCTTATTCGAATCCCTGAACCACAATACCGGATATCTCGACCCCCCTCCCCCTCCCCACAAACTATTAAAACAGTTGCAATTTGACTCACTCGGCGGATTTGTGGGCGTGGCAATAAATACCCCCCACCTACTCCAAGTCAAGGTTGCTGGTGCTAATGCAAATATTTTCGCCCTTGGCTTGCTTTGCTTTGAGACCACTTTAAGCCTTGCTTTCTAATTTCCCCTCTCCACCAATCTTTGAGCTCGGACCTTGTGTGCGAGAGAGTTGTGGTTTTGAGTTTGTGTGAGTGCTTGGTGTTAACTTCGTGAAGATTCGTTGAGTACTAGTTTCATCTCCAAGGGATCCTTGTTCCATCTTTTAATCTTGGGAATTGTGTACTCCTAGGCGGCTAAGTGCCACTCTTGAGCCACCAATGTACTTGTGGTTGGCCGGGAGAAGTTTGTGAATGCCAAATCTAGCCTCCGAAAGAAAAGAAAACCACTAGTGGGTGGAAGGAGTAGTGCTTTGTGCAACCTCTTGAGAAAAGAGTTAGCTAAGACCCGGCTCTTTGTGAGCTCCTCAACGGAGCATAGAATCCCCTCAAGGATTCGAACTTTGGGAAACAACTTATTTTGCAAGAACTTTGGTGATATCACTTTCCCTCTTGTTGACAAAAAAAAAATCCGTGCTTGGTCGATGGTGCCAGATTTGTGTTGGCGCGAACTAAGTCGATGAACACAATGGCCTGGGAGATCTACTTAGCTCCAGCGCTGGTCCGGAATATTTATGAGATGCGGACGTGCCGGTCAGTTTGATCCTGCAACTGACAAGATATATAAATTGAAGATCAAAGAGCCGATCGGCTGACAAGCCGATGGAGTAATTCCAGCCAATGTGGATAGGGTTTTGAGTAATCGATTATATGTCCAATGTAGATAATGATATAAAGACAGTTGACTGATGATAATGTAACATAACTATAATTCAGTGGAAACCAATCAGCTATCAATGATATGATAGAATAAGCTCTAATCTGAAGGTTAAAGCATACATCGGTTGGAGGTCCGATGTCGTAAAATCCAAATGATTAGTTAATCAATTAAACCTTTGTTGCAATCGGCTAAATCCAATTCGTATGTAATCCTTATAAGTCGATACAACGTCGATATAACTCATCGGCTGAAACCCCGATGAAATCCTTATTGGCAATCAAAAAGCAGGCTAGAGACTATGGCTCTAAGCACGACTTAGTAGGTCAAACCCAATTGATGCAGCACTAAGTATGAAAAGAAACATAATATCTAGACAATCAAGCATTTGACTGATTTTCAGGGTGGTGAATACCTTAGCTAATCTAGATCGACAAAACAATTTAGCCGATACCCACTACACCCTAGAAAAGATCTGACCAATACAAGTAAATTGAATAATCGACTTAGATTAACCAAGATATATGATAAATAGGTAGGCAAATATATCAACCGAACCAGAGTGATCCAAGAGGTCAAAGCGATGCAGCCTTGAACAACACCAATGTAGCCGACACAATTGCCAGGGCCAACGGAACGTATGACTTACCCCTTTGCCAGAGATCAACTCTAAGCCGATGATGACTTCGGGCTTAAAAATTTTTGGCGCTAACACCTCTCCTTCCTTCTAGTCTCGCTTGCTTGTGCCGCTGTTCAAGCTTGTTTTTCTTATTTGTTAGAAGATAGATCTTGTTTACCTTGTGATAGTTGTTGCTCTGTTGCATTCGGAAATATACGAAACCCTTCGGATATATTCGAATTTACTGCTTTTGCTTTAGTTTAAGTTTTTAATTTAGCCTATTCACCCCCCTTCCCCTCCTCTAGGCCTAAGTGACCCTTTCAACATATCCACCCGCAGGTGACCCTATGGGGCCCCAAAGTTGCACATCACAATGAAAGCTCATTCAAAATAGGCCCACTAGCATATTCGAAACCTGGTTCCTTATGATTTTATAGCCAGCTAGAACATGTCCTCAAGTCTGGCAGCCCAAGAGGCCCATCAGGCCATGACCTCAATCACATACATACACAACAGAAAAAACCTAAACCTTATCTTTTCTCGTGACCACTCATTCCGCCACCGACACTCCCGATTCCCTTTTCGTCTTCGTGTTGCGCTCCATCGCCAAGACTGGTGTTCTCCCACATTAGGTCGTCGCCTGCCGGCCATCACCGCTAGTGTCACACCCTGAAGTTCTTTCCCAAGCCTAAATTAAATTTATAATCCGCTAGAGAAAATACCGGTGTAAAAGCAAGAGAAAACCCTAATAAATTAATGCAAATAATAATCGGATTTGGCATGTGGAATTTTTCTGGAGTTCTACATGTCGAAATAGTGGAATTTTCAGAGCTCTAGAAATAATTTTAACCAATTAAAATTGAGCACAAGCAATATTTAATCCCTGGAAAATCCATTTTCCTTTTTCTTTCTTTTCCTTTTCCTTTTTCTCTTTTTCCTTCGAATGGGCCGCCGGCCCATTCTCCTTTTCCTCCCCCTCTCTCCCCGCTGGGCCGGCCGAAGGCCGAG
>CM020186.1:1199613-1281995 GCA_009805545.1 Oryza longistaminata
CAACAAACCATGACCCACAGCCCACCATGTGATTCAATTTTAATTAACCACACCAAAGCGGTGACCTAATCAAACATTACATTAGAACCTACAGTCTATATTTAATAGGATTTCCCATTGTGTGTAGTTGAACTAAGCATGGCTAAGCAATCCCTAGTCCAAAGTCTATTCATGTTATAACCCAAGCTAACAAAGGAGCATGGTACCAAAAATAGCATGCTGTAACAATAGGTAAACATCCCATAGTATTATTGCAAAACAATACAGAATTTGAAGGAAAACATGAACATTTGCAATATAGGATCACATTGTTTCAAGTGACGGCATGACTTGCCTTGCTCTGCTACTGGAGGAGACCTCAGCGACTATGCTCGAAGTACACCGGAGCGTCGGAAGAGCCGGAATCTAAGCGACATACAAAGCAAACAATGCAAACAGGCTATAAGACTACTGAAACAGAGAACAAAACCATTTTTAATGGATTCTACACATTTTCTTAATTTACTGAAACTGAATGGGATTAACGGAGCTCGGATGAATTAGATATGAATTTTAGAAGATTCACTGTGTTTTACTATAAACAGAAAAATCCTTAATTGATTTATTGCGCAATAATTAAATCCCGAGGAGAGAGAGGGCGGCGCCGACATGCGGGGCCCCACATGTCACCGGCTGCTGGCGCTGGTCATGGTGGATCGGGTCCACGGACCGAGCCGAAGAAGCGCAACCACGTGGCGCAAACGTGGCGGCCACGCGGCAGCCACGCGGCAGCCACGTAGGCGGCCGAACGGGCGGTCCCGATCTACCCAGATCGGCGGCCGGGGTGGCTCCGCGCGCGTGCGCGGGCACGGCTCAAGCCGGCCCGCGGCCAATGGCGCACGGCGGCGCGACGCGCATGCGCGGCGGCGCGGGCGGCGACTGACCGGCGGCGGGGAGCGGCGGCGCGGGGGCTAGGCGGCGACTAACCGGCGGCCAAGCGGCGGCTAAGCGGCTAGCGGCGCACGAGAAGAGAGAGAGAGAGGGGAAGCCTCACCGACGGCAACCGACGACGGCGAGACAACGGAGGCGGCGGCGACGGCGAGACGACTCTCCGGGACCACCGTAATAAACCGAAAGAAAGGGTTAGAGGGAGAGAGGCGAAGGGAGAGGGCGAGGACGCCGGCCGAAGGCGGCGGCATGGCGATGCTCACCGGCGCACCGGCGCGGAGTGGATGCCGACGATGGATTTCGGCGGGGAAGGGGTGGACGGGATGCCCACACGCGCGCGAACGTGGCGGCGTCATGGTGCGGCTCGGCACGGCGGCTAGCGGCGGCCGGAGCGGCGACGGCGCGGCGGAGAGGAGGGCGACGGCGCTAGGGCGATAGAGGGCACGAGAGAGCTCGGCGAGATGGGAAAAAGAGAGAGGGGGTGGCGGGTGGAGCTTAATAGGGGGAGGGGAGGTCGGACATGGCCGGTAGGGGCGGGATTCGCCGGCCGACGTGGGGAGTAGGGGAGAAGAGAGAAGGCGGGATTCGAATTTTTGAATCCTGGCCATCTCGGGTGCGGGCCGCGGGCGAGAGGGAGGGGGAGTGGGTGCGGGAGCGCGGCGGCATGCGCGGGGCGTGCCGACGTGGCCCGGAGGAGCGGGGACTGTGGGCGCGGCGGCGGTTGCGGGCGCGGCGGCCGGGCGCGAGGTGGGAGACGGGCCCGAAGTGGGCCCCGCTGTCGCGGACCGCGGGAGAGAAGGATGGCGGCGGGCGGCTCGCGCGCTTAGCTGGGCCTCGCCTTCGCCGGCCAGCGGGAAGGGGGGGGGAAGAAGGAGAATGGGCCGGCCGGCCCCATTAAAGGAAAAAGAGAAAAAGAAAAAAGAAGAAAAAGCGGAAAAAGGGAATTTCCAGGGATTAAATATTGCTGTGCCTCCATTTTAAATTGGTTAAAATTATTTCTAGAGCTCTGACAAATTCCGCAGCTAAAAATCTGTTTGTGTATTTCGGACATGTAGAAGCTAGAAAAATCCCAACATGCCAAAATCCGATTATATTCGCATTAATTTATGTAGGGTTTTTCTCTTGCTTTTCACCAATAATTTTCTCGAGTGGATTATAATTCCATTTTTAGGCTTGGGAAGAAACTTCAGGGTGTGACAAACCTACCCCCTTTAAACTGGAATCTCGGGCCCGAGATTAGGAGGAGCTGGTAAGAGTGCGGATGGGCGGGCCTTCAACTCATCTCCTTTCCCATGTCTGCTTTCTCCTCAAGGTGGCTCACTGAACTCGCAAAACCTGGTGACCTTGTTTCTAGTTCTTTCTTTGTCGCTGGTATCAAGAATACGAGCTGGCTTCCCACAATATAGTCAGCAATCTTCTTGGATATCGATGTGCTCCGAATTGGCTTGTTTCTTTCGGGTACCCTTAGACACTTCTTTAACTGGACACGTGGAACCACGTCGTGGATGCCGATCATGTTTGGACGGAATTCTAGCTGATAAGCCACTTCTCCCTCTTCGTTCCAAGGATTTTGTAGGTCCCACGAAGCATGGTGCCACACTTGCCTTCGCTGGAAACGGTGTACTCCCCCGGAGCCGGAGAGTGACGCGGAGATATACGTATCCCTACTTCAAAAGTGAGCTCCCTTCGGCGGTTGTCCGCGTAGCCTTCTATCGAGAACTGTGGCATTCTCACCTTTCTCTGATGTTCTGACTTCTCTTCTGTTTCCGTTAACACCTGCTGTTTCCGAACAGTTGGACGTTCGCCTGTCTGATCCCAGAAGAGAGGGGTTGCGACACGTCTCGGCCATACCAACCGCTTCGAACGGTGCCATCGTGTAGACGGCCTGGTAGCTGTTGTTTAAACGGAATTCCGCCATATGGCAGGCTCTTATCCCATTGCCCACAAGAAAGTCAAGCGCACAAGCTCGCAGCATTATCCTCCAAGATCTGATTTGACCCTCTCAGTCTGCACTATTTGCGGATGTAGGCTGGCGAATTTTAAACGGTCACCCAAAAATTTCCCTTTTTTCCTGCCCAAGTTTCTGCCAAATTTTAGGTGGAACTGACTCCCTCGATCAGATACAAATCTTCTTGGTTACCCCATGCAGACACATGATCCTGCAGTACGCTTGCCAATCTTCTTCCCCGTGATAGCGTGTATTACTGGTATGAAGTGAGCAACGCTTGTGAGTCGATCCACGACTAGCCCAGAATGGAATCGTGAACCCGATGATGTCCGGGGCAGTCCTGTTATGAAGTCCATTCAATCTCTTCCCATTTCCATTACGGAATTTGAAAGAGGTTGGAGTAAACCTGCTGGCCTTGTGCTCCTGCTTCACTTCGTGGCAAACGTCGCAGAGTGCGACGAATTCAGCTATGTCCCTCCAAGCTGACCCACCAAAACTTTTCTTTGAGGTCTTGGTGACATTTTGGTGCTTCCTGGATGAATGGAATACTGAGTCTGATGACCTCGGTGAAGTATCAGGTCCTTTCGTCCTTGTCGTCAGGTAACGCACAAATCTTTCTCCCAACCAGATTGTGCCGGGTTCATCCTCATGGAAATCCTGAGCTTTTCCGACTCTCATGTTCTTTTTCAGCTCTGCTATTTAGGATCATTTCACGTTGAGCGGCTCTAATTGATCCATGACGTCGGGTATTGCTTCTAAGCGGCTACAAACCCGTGTTCAAGCAATTCCCACGTTGAGATGCTCAAACTCCTGCCGCAATTCTCACACATGCCCCTCGATGCATAGGGCAGTGCAGTAACTTTCCTGCTTAATGCGTCTGCCACCACATTGGCTTACCGGGTGGTAGTGAATGCTTCATGTCATAATACTTGATTAGTTCAACCATCTTCGTTGTGGGAGATTTAGATCTGGTTGGGTGGAAGATGTATTCAGATCTTGTGGTCCATAAAATAAATTAAAACCTTTCGCAGCTGTTGCAATCAGATAGTGCTCCAGATCTTCAAAGCATACCACTGCTGCCAATTTCCAGGTCATGAGTTGATAATTCTTAATGTGGATTGCAACTGTCGTGAGGCATACGCAACTACTCTGCCATTCCCCTGTTGTAAGAAAACATCCAAGCCGTGGCGGGATGCGTCGCAAATAGACTTGCGAAGTCTTTCATCTGGTCGGGCAGAATGCAAAACTGGTGCAGATACTAATTTCTCTTTGAGCTCCTCAAATACTCTTGTCGCACGTCGCTGTCCATTTAAACTTCTCATCTTTTCTTAGAGCAACTGAGTCTGGTCGGGGATCTGATATTTTCGATGAATCGGCGGTAATAACCCGCGAGTCCAAAGGAACTCCGAATCTGCCGACACGGGTTTTTAGGATGGTCCATTTGGTAACTGACTCCACGTGATGATCAACTGCCACGCCTTGGAGTGTAATAACGTGACAGAATTTTGACTCCGACAACCAAAATCACACTTGCTGAACTTTGGCAATATACTGGTGCCCTTAAAACTTCTCGAGTACCAAGACAAGATGTTGCGCTCGTGTTCTCTTTAGACTTTGAATAGAATAGTATGTCGTTGATTATCCAACAATAAACTTGTCGAGAAATTCATGAACACTTTGTTCATCCAGATCCATGAAGAATGCGGGGGTGCGTTGTAAGTCAAAAGACAATAACCGTGCAACTCATATAGCCGTACCGTTTTAAGTGGTGAAGGCCGTCTTTGGAATATCCTCTTCCGAATTGTCTCACTGGGGTGGCCCTGATCGTAGTCGATCTAGAAAACACTTTAGCAGCTTTTAGTTAGTTGAACAAATCATAATCCGCGGTAAAGGATATTTGTTCTTGATGTGTGGACCTCATTGAGTGCGCGATAGTCGACACACATTCTCTTCGTCTTGTCCTTCTTCTTCCACAAAATGACGCGGTGCCCACAAGGTGAAGTACTTGGTCGAATGTAACCCTTTCTGCAGCTGCTCTCACCTGCTTCTTGACCTTGCTAGTTCGTTGGCTGCCATCCTGTAATCGGTCTCTTGTAAAATTGGACCGGCTTCCCGTGCCAATTAATCCGGAATTCATCTCCTCTTGGGTGCATGGTAGTGAAGGTCTTCGGAAACACTTCTGGGACTCGCAGACTATGGAATCTCTCCAATTTTCCTAGAATTCTTCTCCTCGCGGTGACCACTGGGATTCCCACCTCAATCTGATTCAAGGAGACCCCTTGCTTTGGTGAGGTAGTGATTTGTACACTATGTTTTCCTCCTTCTCGTTGGTCAGTGACTGTGCGATTTCGCACAATCAAAAGACTCCCTTGAATCTTTGGTCAGCCAATCCATCCAAGAATGACGATCTAGGTCTTTGGATTAAGAAGATATGAGGTTGGCTAGAAATGTGATCTTGGATTTCTATTGTTTAGAGGGCTGAATTGAATGAAGTGGAACTATTCCCTGGGGTATGAACGCAATTGGTGGTGCTAAGTTCTTCTCTTATTAACCGCATGCATCCCTTACAAACTTCTTTGAAATGAACGAATGTGTTGCACGCAGAAATCAAAAGTAACCGTTTGCAAGGGATTGAGTTAACAGGACGTACCCAGTACGACCTCTGGTGCCTGCTTGCGCCATGCTCTGGCAAGACCGCGTTGTTGACACGCAGCCTGGACACCTTGGCCCGGCCCGCCTAGGCTCGGGCATTTGTCAAGCGAAGGACCAGAGCTGCGCCACAGTTGAAAGCAGGACCCTGGCTTGTTCCGGTCTCCTTTTGCTTGCGCGCACGGAGTGACTGTCGCTGGTGCATTGGTGGGGCGTGGTGCTGCACTGCGGTGGGCTGACTCTCATGGTGGTTTTGGCTGCCTTAGCGCCACTGATCGGAAGTTTGGCTTGAGTGAAAGGCGGTGCTGGCGGATGATCATGGTGGTAGGTCACCCTAACGTCCGGGAAAGTGAAGCGCGGTGCTGGTGCTTCTTGGTTGGACCGGAACTGCGCCGCCTTTCTCTTCCATGTCCATTTTGTGCGCTGATCCTCCGACGGATTTTGCCTGTCAACCCAGCCTCTCCAGTCGGCGTAGTCTCCAGATATCAAGCTGGTTTGGTTGCTCGTCATGCACAGACCTGCTAGGAACTTTCTGCTTCTCTCTGCGTCAGTGTGGCATCCTCGCGGTGCATATGCGCGACGGCGTTGAACTCATGAGATACTCTGTCACTGTTCTCTGTTGCCCTGGAGCGCTGCCCGGATTCTCTTCTTCTTTTTGTGCCACGACCCGCGTCTTGGCGCCTGTGCCTCTGAAGCTGCGACAGAACTCCGCCCAAGTGACTTCAGTGCCTGGCGGGTGGGTGGCCCATGTGATTGTCCCCAGCTGACACGGGACTGGAGCTTGTCATGCCCAAAATCGCCTCATTTAAAATACATTGTTTAAGTCATTTTAGACAATTAAATTAAAAGCTAACAAGCTAAACCTAATATCTAGGAAAATTTTCAACCAAAATAAGCTAGATAAAATTTTATTAAATCTATGCTTGCTCTTCTAATTTTCTAGAATTTTTCTGGAATATTTGAGCAAGGGCAGTATTTTTTAATAAATTGAAACAATAATTTCCAATTTATTTTATTGAAAAAAGTTTAAAAATCCTTCTAAGTTATTGGGTCGCGTTTTTGGGCCACTCTCCTTCTCACACCGGGCCAAGCCGGCCCAGCCAGCCAAGCCCCCCGACCTCCGTCTCTCTGCACGACATGTGGGGCCCACAGCATCTCCTACCTCCAGCCGCCGGCCAACGCCGAGCCGAGCCGGTCGCGCGCGCCGCTTAACCCGCCCAATCGCCACCCAATCGCGGCCCATTTCTTCCGTTGTTTGAGGGGTTTTTATCCTCTCGTTCTCTCTCTATCTTTACCCGCAAAAAATCGGAGCAATCGTGAGTATTTATCCGAATCGATTACTCGTTTCGAGTTTATCGTCCAAACCGGAGTTTTGATTCCCGGGCCGATTTCTGAGGAGTTCCGATCTCTTTCCAATCCAAGGCTAATAAATGAGAACCCCTAGTTCTCTTTCGTTTGCCCACCTCGTTCTGGACCGTTCTCTCTCCCGGCCTAAGGTATGTCGTGCGCCGGCCGCAAGCAGAAGCCGCCGCCGCCGGCCAACTCGCGTCGCGCCGCGCGCCGTCTCCGCCGTTCGCCGCCGGCTTGCCTTTAGGTGCGCCCAGCATGGAGGAAGCCCGGCCGCCGTCCCTTGCGTCGGCCACCGAGGCCCGCCTGGACAGGGCCGGGACCGGCGCCGCCGCCGCCGTTCATTCGTCGCCGGCCATCGTCGTTCGTTGTTAGCCCTGTTGGGAGCACCGTGCGTTCGTCTCGTGTTCTCTACGTGTGCATGCTTCCAAATCCGCAGCGGCGCTCTAGCTCCGGCGAGCCTTGCCATCCTAGTCCCCCCCCCCCCCCCGCCACCATTGGATGATGTCATCATGACATCATCGGGTTTTTCTTTTCCGAATTCTAATAGATTAATGCTTCGGATATATATCATAACTCAAAATAACGTAGATCTGTTTCAGGTGGTTCAAGTGGCTAAATTTTTCTAAAATCAAGATTACAATGTTAATATCCACATGTACTGTTTATGTTTGTTTTTACTGTTTTTGTTGATTTTGGTTTAAATTTGCTTTATTTCCGACGTTCCGGAGGAGAAGCGTTTCCGTTGAGGAAGGGTTCCGAAGCGTTTGCGGAAGCCGCAGGCAAGTCACACAGATTCCCAAACAACCTTTGAGCATGTTGATTCCGTTTAAAGCTATTGTTTTATCTTCAACTTGCATTGGTTTTCGAAATGTCATCGGGTGCGTGAGCCCGCGAGCCTTTGCCAATAATTAATGGCCGAAGGATGAACTTTATTTCCTATGGGATAACTGATTAGGCATGAACTTATATATTGGATGTTCAGCTCAATGCCTATATGTATGTTTTGCTTAGCCCCATGCTTTAGACACATTATCTAACTAAAGGGGTATTATAAATTATAATGATATTGTTCTGGTACAGTAATATGAGTTAGTAGTTAATGGGGGGTCTACGATGGTTTAAGTCGTGTGAGGCTTAATTAATTTGGTAAAACTGTGTTGAAGGTGGGGGTTGTGGGCATATGGTTTGATGGTTTGCTCATCCATATTAAGAGAAGGACGGGTTCGCGAGGCTACTGTGTGAAACTTTATACGTGGCCAAAACGCACAACGTAGGGCAGAAACGTGTGTGATGGGAACGCTTTATCCGTTTTCTTGGTGGATGTAAGCATGATTCATATAGTGCGCCAGAGACTGTGAAGCGGGCGAGAGAAGTCCGTGGGGTCGCGTTTAAGGCGAGTCATTGTCTCTCTTCCTGGTTTGAGGGGAGATTATGATCCAAGGAACGGTGCAGCATGTGGTGAGTTGTGTTGTTTTTGTGGCGAGGGGTATGTCAGCAGTTCCCCCTTTCCTTCCAGGTACCAATGGTGGGTGTAAGGCGCAATGGTGGGCATGTTGGGTCGGGGATTGGTCTTGTGGGTACAGTGTACACCTCTGATGATCAGAGTTAGAACTGAATTACGAGAATAGCCCCCGTTACGCGCGCAGTTATGGGTGAAGTTGAACAATGTTTTTCGTGATAGTCTCATATTTCATATTAATGGTATGTAGTATAATGTAATTGGTTTTGGGGAAAACTTCCTGGTTTGGAATGGTATATTCCTGGTTTGGAGGTTTGGGGGTGGTTACAAAAGCCGGGAGTTATGGTTGTTCAAATGAGGTTGGGCCCTAGCCAACACGGGGTATGATGTTGTATGGTGTTTATTTTAATAATTGATTGATTAGAACAACTGTCTTTACTATTCTCTTAAATAGTTATTAAAATGACGTTTATGTCCACATATGGAGCTATACTCTCTGGCCATCCTTTGTATCACTGTGCACTTGCATATTTGCTGTGTGACTTATTGAGTATGGTCTATGCTCATCTTCGCAAATATTCAATACATCAGAAGAGGAGTATCTCAGTGAAGGGATGATCTCGGAGGATAAGCTTGTTCCTGGGGATCATGGAGTATGCGTATAGCCTGTGGTAGGGTGGAGGTAGTCCGCCGCTTGGTGAGAATAATGATGAGGCTGTTCCGTAGTTTTGTTTTTATGGTTTTTGTTTTTTTCCAGGGGATGGGCTGCGTTAGAAGTTAGTCTTTGAGAGGAACCTACGTCACCTCTGTGAATATTTATTATTTGTGAGATTAAATAGGTTATTATTTGTAACTGTTAATAGTTATCAAGTTCTATTGGTGTGCCTCGGCTGATTCCTTGGACGAGGGTTTTCAGCAGCTGTAATGGGTTGAGGGAGTCGGGCGGACAGTCTGCGCTGCGACGAATGGTTTGCGTGGCAAGGAGACTGCTCGGTCTGATCATTGCATTGCAGGAGGTTTTAGTTTCTTCTTCTAAGGCATGGACCAGTCATTCGCCCAATGGGTTGGTGGTGCTGGAGAAAGTGGGGTGGCCCTGACGCGTAGTAAACTCCGGCAGTTTGGACCTGAGGGGGGGAGGGGGCGGCAAACTGCGCTGATGCTGCTCGGCTTGCTGCTGCATTCTCCTGGTGACATACTGCTGGTGCTGTGCTTGGCACATGGCTGCCACATCAATCTGAGTCTGAAGGATATATATAGAGAGTCGGATCTCGGGGGTGGTGGAGAATATATATTTTGTTAACGATTATGTGATTAAGGGGATGAACCATCATAACAGAGATCTTCGCCGTTGCTAGCATCACAAGGCCTGTTGTGGCGGGTACATTCTGGTGTAGACCATAATAGAGGGAGAGAGAGAGAGGAAGAAAAACAGATGCCTCAGGAACTAAGCTTTATTATATAGAATTTAAACTCAATTGTTCTGATCTGAATTAAAAAACACTTAAACAGCAGTATATTTCAGACAGCCATACTCATAGGATGAATCCGCAGTCACACGACTGGACCCCGGAGCGAACAGCAACTACACACACAACATAGAAGAGAAAAGGGCAGTCGATAAACTGAGGGAAACCCGCGTCCTAATGCCGGCACACACAACGGGGCTCCTACGGTCCCCGGTGGTAAGTTCGAAGGGGGTCCTCGGTGCTGGCTCGTCACAGGGTCCCTCTGAAGCGGCTCCTGGAGGCCCTGGGGTAGATACGTCTCCACCGCTGCCCGCTCTGGGAGCCACTGGAAGCTGCTGCTTGCTGCGGGTCAGGCGGGCTGGCCATGGGAGTAGGCAAGGCAACCAACCAGGCCCATTGCCACTGGGGGCGGGGCCCTGACGGCTGATGCTGGCGGCCGAAGGAGAGAGCGGACGCGGGGCTGGACCGAGAACATGACTGGAACTGGCCGCTGAGCTGCAGGAGCTGCGGGAAACTGCTGGACTGCTGCAGGCGGAACAGGGAGGAGCTGCGGGAACTACAAGGGCGGAGGTGGGTCCTGGCGCAAGCTGAATGCGCACGGGTGCGTTGTCGACTTTGCGAGGGATGGTCGCGCCCATGGCAGTTAAGGACCGGTTCATGGGAAACCCTGGAAGAAATCCTCGTACTTTCCACAAGCCAGCGTGGGCAACGGCTGGGCTTGTAGTGTAGCTTTCCTCTAGCCGACGCATCCAGGCAAGGGTGGGCGTGATGGAGTTTGGATGGGCCCTGCGACGGCCTATGCGGCTTCCGGATTCACCTAGGCATGAGAGGGGACTGCCCGCTGCCTTGCGAGGAGTGGGGGTGAAACCTGAGGTGTGGTGTGCTTGGTTAGAGGGGGTTATGCGAAGGGTCCTGTCACGGCCTCTTTCCGGTATGTCGTGGTGGCATGTCGGCACACGGAAACGTGTCGTGGGGCTGTGTCTTGTGGGTACAGTTGTACATCTCTGATCAGAGTAAAACTATTCGAATAGTCGTGCCCGCGGTTATGGGCGGTCAACCAGATTCACCGTGATTAGACTCACCCTAGATTAGTCTAATGGAATTGAATAATATAGTTGGATGGTTGGGCCTGTTGCAACGTGTTTTAGCGTTGGACAGTGGATGGCTAATATTGTTTAATTATTACAACTGTTTTACTGCTTTCAACTTCTGTTTATAAATGCTCGCTTTATGCAAATGAACCATCATAGCTATACCTTGATAACTCCCTGCATCATACCCCTATTCCGGTATGACTTGCTGAGTACAGTGGGTAGTACTCAGCCTTGCTCTATTTTCCCCAAACCCTAGAATTCGAGTATGCGTCAGATGGTGGTTTCTCTGAGGAGTAGGCTTCATCCGTGCCGTCGAGGATGCCTGTGGGGTGGTGTTCCCGCTGCAGTCCAAGTCAAAGCTTAGCTCTAGTTATCCTTTAAGTTTTCCGCTGCATTTATGTAAAACTTTTGTAATGTTTGTAAGACGTGGATCTGTATGTCAACTTTGTCGCTTGTGTACCCCGGCCGGTCCTGGACGGGGATATTAATGCACATTCTGCTTGGAATTCTATTCGGGAATTTCTGGGCGTGACAGCTAGTCTCTCTCCTGCACTAAGCGTCCATGCCACCAATGCTCGCCTCCATTCTACCCCACGCCATTAGCCTTCACCCTACCCCGCCCCGCTGGCTTTCATCATGCCCATCGTCACCTGCCTTTGTCGACCACACCACCGGATGCCGGCCTCCCTTTCACACCTCATCGTCAGCTTCTTTCCCTCCCGCGCTATGCTGTCAGGAACCAACCTTCATCGCTGTGGGGCCCTGATCAGGTTCCGGGGGCCTGGCGAGGTCGGGGACGGTGGCTGCTTTGTCCCCGTTCTCCGCTTTGGGGCCAGGGTTAGGAGAGAGTCGGCGGGCGGGAACGGTTCTCGCCTAATTGACATCCCTAGGTATACCCCATGGAAAGTGACATAGGCGGCAGGTGGTGAAAACCATATCCGTCGTTTGTATTCTGAAGGATGGATATGGTTGTCACCACCTGCCGGCTACCTCTGCATTCCGTGGGGCACACCCGCATCCAACAACATTTAATCTATCTAAGCACCATGCTTACATTGCTAAATAATACAACTAATTCCCCCGGGACTCCCGCCCTTTGAATGGAAAAGTTAGGACTAGTGCGACCTGTTAAGATCATTGGACCGATACCGTGACATAGATCGACTAGCCTAAACATATTCTATGAAAGAGGTATAAACTACTCATAGAGCATACACTTAACAAAGCAATATATGAACTGCGAACACAATTAAATAAAAAAGATAAGTTTATTACTAAGCTCATAGCCTTACAAAGAGAGTAAAGTACTAAAGACATACCCAAATCTCTGAGAAGACTAGGAAACCGAAAAGAGTAAAGTGTCACGTGCTAGGATTATATGGGATAAAAGAGGTGAAGAAGAATAGATTGGATCATAATAGAAGAAGTAATAGAGAATGGCCCTGAACCTAAATAGCGCGATGCTCTCCCTCACACCAACAAGGTAGGGCTGATGGGCACTAAGATAAATCTTGATCTAATGCTAACTGATCTAGGATAGGATCTCTCCTTATATAGATGGAGAACTCCTTATCCTAATCCTAACAGACCATGACTCTATCCAACTGAGTTGTGTTCATACTGCAAAAATACTACATGAGCGAGAGCCTGCCACTGCTCCTCGCCAGACCTCCTCCTCGAGCTCCTGCCTCCGCCCGTTCAAGTGGTTGTGACGATCGCGATCATCTAGACGGGGATGAGGTTGATGGGCCTTCTTGATGATGCATTTTGAGGAGTACGGTCCAGGTCTCGACTAGGGTGGGGACCGTGGGCGTCCTCGGCAACTTTGTTCTCCGTTGCTCGGTCATCGGTATGTTGTCGGGGATCTCGAGAAGGACCTTGGGGGGTTGGTTCGGCTGCGGCCAAGAAAGCAGAGTTGAGGTTGGCTACTGTCGACTGTATATGTCTGACCTAGTTGTCCGCCTCCGGGAAGGTTACTGGATCGAACGGAGTTTACCTCAGTAGAGAGTTGACCACGGTGAAGTGTTTGGCAGGAGTTCGAACCGGCTCAACTGGTTCACGTGGTGGAACAGGAGCTCGCGGTTCATCTCCGAAACGAATCATGCCCTCTTCGTGTATGTCCTCGACGACTCTTTCGATCACATTCACTTCGCATGGGGAGTTGGATCCTGAAGATTCTTGGTCATCTAAGTTGTGAAGGACGGAAGGATCGATGTCGATGAATCCGACCAGGCGATCTGCAGTTCCCATTTCGCATATCTTCCACGGATGCATCTCAAGGTTGCTCTCGGCGTTGGTGGATCGGATAGCAAGGGACATGGATCATGGATCCGGTAATCTCCAGAAGATCTTGCAGCCGGTAAGTAGGGATGGCAATTTAACCCGTTTGTCTGTTTACCCGTGGGTAAAAACCCTAATAGAGTTGGGTTTGTTCTCCATTTAGTACCCATGGGTTTTTTATTGCGTCAAAACCTATACCCAACGGGCATATAGGCATAGACATGGGTAGTCACTACCCATGCCCGCTTCGTTCGTTTACCCGCAAAAACCAACTGACATGTGGTCCCTCAGTCAAATTAGTATAAATGCCACCATCTAGTATTGATGAACATGTAATGCTTGTATGTTGAACTTGGTACAACTGTACCCTTTCTTTAAATTGTGATAATGTCTCTCAGCTTGTGGAGATTTGTGGTTGAAATGTTCAACTGTGAGTTTGTGACGAGTAAACGGGCATGCCCGCAGGCACATGGCGCCCGCGGGCAACGGGCATGGGTAGTGTTCCTTACCCGTCATGTAGTAATGGGTATGCCCGCGGGCATGAATTACCTCGCGGGCACGGGTATGGGTAGTCACTACTCGTGCCCGTCGTGCCCGACTGCCATCCCTACCGGTAAGGGGGTAACTTTTCGATTTGTGGATCGGGCACCATGCCTTGTATGGAGATGTGTGCTGAATAGCTCGATCTTTACAAGCATCGAGTTCAGCCTTCACATTAAGTATCACCCGACACTCGACCAGAGAGTGTTGAGACGTCTTGCGGATCAAGCACCAGGTGTGGTGATTGGGCGAAGATTTCCTTGTTGGCACGTGATCCTTAACAGATGTTCGGGGGTTTGGCCACCTTAGGAGTTCCCCGAGAAGCTGAAGTCATCAGCGCCATCTTTTCTAATTGGACAAGAGGAGGAGACGGTTGAGGGTTATTTTCCGTCATCCTCGTGGCGGCGATCTCGATCCCGACTGGTATTAGGGAAGGCAAGATTGGAGTTGCAGCGAAGACGGGAAAGCAGAAGGATTCGACTTGAGTCCATGCAAACGTCGGCTAGGTAGGATCTCCCAGGCCAAGACAATTTTAGCTATCATTGTTAGAAGGTCTTGAGCTTGAAGCCATCTCAGCGAGACCTTGAGCACCAAGTCCCCCTACCTAGCGTGCCACTGTCGATGGGTTATAATCATAGACCATGTTTTGAGGGTATTGGGGTACGTTGTAACAAGAGTCAACATGAAACGACATCAAGCACACAAAGATAAGGATTATACTGGTTCAGGCCCCTCGCAAGGTAACAGTGCTAATCCAGTTTATATGAATTATACGGAAACCACAGAGATAACAATAGAGAACAATATAAACTGAAGAGTTACCGACCTGACCCCTGTCGAGAATGTCTCAACGAGATCGAACCGGCGAATTGGCTTCGAGTCCTCCGGATTGCCTCTGCTATGGTTGGTGGCTATTCTATGATTCAATGATCCCATATCCCATGGACACCATGTATTTATATCCCGAATTGCCTTGCTTCCAAGTAGAACTCGGGGAGAATCTTCTACCCGCGAGATCACATAATTTGCATCCTCTCTGAATAGGACTCTAACACCCTTTATTTGGGGGTTAGTTTCCTTACGCATTGGCCGAATTCTTTAAGACTAACATAACATTCCCATATACTTGAGGATATACCGTATTCATACACTTCGCGACCCCAAGTATAAGAGGTATGCCTTATCTACAACCGCCTTATCTGTAACCATGACACCATGACTCTCATACGCCGCATTAGCCACCCATCAGAGATCGTGGCCGTCCATCAGAATCGGACGGCTACGCTGACGGGCCACGATTGGTTAATGGGCTATGCGTGCCTCAAGGGCCACGCAATCACAGGCTAGCTCTGGCCTCTGGGTCGCGACTGGTCTTCGGGCCAAATTACTTTTCCCTTATTATCGGGCCGAATTAGTGATTTTTCCTTTACATAAATGCATTTTAATCCGTTTAAGCCATTATTTGATGCCATAAAGTTGCATTATAAACTTTCTTATGCAATGAAGATCATGTGTAGCTAAATGGAACTAACAAGAAATTCAGCTAGAAATTTAGTTTATTGATAGTAATGTTAATTTTGCTTTATTTTGGTTCAACAGTATTATGAGGTAGAATTTTATGATTATATGATTTCGATGACATTTTGATACTTAGCTTTATTTCTTGCTCCATGGTGTGATAAAATTATAACGTTATGAAATTATGTGCGTTAACTGTTAGTTCATGTTTTGATATTTTATTTCGTATTGTCTTATGGTATTATGGGAATAGAATTTTATTTACGTGCACAATTATGTATTTTATTTCTAAAAAAAATTATGTATATTATTTTAATCATGTCATATCACAATATTTTAGCCAAGTGGAGGAAGGTAGGAGGCAGTGGACTAGGTTAGGGCTAAAATGTAAAAAGAATGAGCTTTCCGCCCAAAACCAAGGATGAATTTTGATTAACTTTTTCAATTATAATGTATGTAGGATCCCAATATTACAGGGAAGAAAACCCTTTACCTATTGCAACGCGAGTATTTTTTCTAAGATTAAACAGGTAATAACTTAAAGTTATGGTTTAACCATTGCAATGCGAGTACTTTTTTCTAAGATTGAACTGGTAATAACTAAAAAGTTAAGATTAATCTCATTTATTCAACACAAGAAAGGAAAAAAACGTTCATCGTCTCTCTCTTCCCTAGCAACAACAACAACTCATTCCTCGCTTGCTGGCTGCTGCTCCGTCGCCTTTCCCATCTCCAACCACCACTCCACATCCTCCTCCTCCTCCGCCGCCGCCGCGCAGATCCGCGGGCAAGGGGCTCCGGTGCGGCGGCACCGCCCTGCACCCCCACGCCGCCCTCCGCACCGCGCGCGCATCCAGCAGCCGGAAGAGTTGTAGGAGGAGGGGATGAAGGATGTGGTGGGGAGCCCGGGGACATGGAGCGGGATGTCGCTGCGGGTGTCGCAATGCGTCTTCGCCGGCGCCTCCGTCGTCGCCATGGCCTCCGCCTACGGCTTCTCCAACTACACCGCCTTCTGGTACCCTACTACTGCCGCCTTCCACGTCTCTCTCTCTCTCTAGCCTCCTCTTTCCCCCTTTACTAATTCGCTTCTTTTTTTTTTAGATAATTACTAATTCGCTTCTTGTCTACTAAAATGCCAGTTCTAGCTTGCATTGTAGTGCAATGTGTCAGGCTTAGCCTTCTTGATGTCAAATGTTTCTTGTATTTTGTTGCAAATTCATGGGGATTGCCAGATTGGTCGAGTTTCAACCTGCGCGCGCCTATTGCGTAAATGTGCAATTTCAAGGGTTCTTGGGCAAATGCTTCAAGCTCAAGTCGTTATTTTGGAATGCTTGAAATAACATTGGACACCTACGTCTCTGTATGAGCCGTTTGCTGAAGCTAATTTGCAGCAAACATTCTAGTTTAGGACTTTCACTCGGTAGGCTTCTGTGTTAAATTTGTTAATTGCTTCTATTCTTCCAAAATAAAAACCTGCTTCTGCTCTTCTTCTTTTGGCCTTATAGTACATGAGACGTTCCCCATTTCAGTTTAGGTCTTATTCAGCTTCCTTAGTTTTGGTTATTGCTGCAAATAGCGTGTACATAAATGGTACAAGTTTGGATTAGTTTGCATGTAGTAACTGAAATGAGCAGGAAATATCAATGGATAGAGGTACAGTAGTTACAGTCCCGATGAGCTGGTGTGTGCCTGCTGGTATACAAACTCAGCATGGTGAGTGTTCTTGCCTAAGTTGCTCTTTGATGGTTGTTCAGCTAAACTGTACTGTCTTGTCATGTATGTTTTCTGGGCATGTTTCCGTTTGAGTAGATAAATTTATTCTGCAATTGAACTTTTCAATAATGCTTGTCTGACACAAGAAAACTGCCCAGATATCCACCACACTGAACTTCCACTAGCACACCTATCCTTCCCTTGCCTCCACATTTCCAAGCTTCCCACTGGTTATCATCAACCTTCCCCACCCTCTGGAATTTTTTTAATTTTTTAGACTTTTTTATTTTTTAATTTTATTTATAGACCTTTCCCAAAAGTATTTCCAAATCTGAACCTTTTGGCCACGCCAGCCCGCCTGGCGTGGCCAAATAACTTTGTCACGCGACACGCGGCTGGCGTGGCAGTGCTGTTCTGCCACACCACCGTGGCTGGCGTGGCAAGACAACCACACCAGCCACTTGGCTGACGTGGCTAAAAGGTTCAGTTTTCGGAAATATTTTTTAGAAAGGTCTATTAATAAAATTAAAAAATGAAAAAGTCCAAAAAATTAAAAAAATTCCACCCTCTGTCTCTCTCCTCTCTTCCTGAGCACCTTTACCTCCTCACGACCTCTTGCGTAGTTTATTTTTAAGTTTTTTTTTTCTATTCAGTGTCAATGGCTCCTTTCATCCTACAAATTCAATGTTGCGGGTTTTCCAGAAACAGAAGCTTACTTGAACTAAAATGTTTTGGTATCCTTGTTCTTTTCTATGCACAAGAAAATGTGCTAGCAAATCTTACTAGAAATCAAAACCATAAAATGTACAAAATGGGATAAAAGCACTGTAAGTAATAAATGCATTCATTCTGGAATATTCCATTTGAATCGAGGGGCATGATATGTGGCAGTGTTTTTGCATTCTTTCCATCTAAAAAGAAACAAGAAGTAGATTTATTCCAGTTATTGGCTCATGTAGCTTTCTGGGTATCATGTTATGATGTTTTGATCTTTTCTCACAGTTTCTTTACTGGCCTTTTTCCTGATATAATTCAGTTCCATGCCAGGAAGGGGCCAAAAACAATTTATTTATCTGTCTTAAACCAAAAAGTCAGGACTGCCCAATGATTTGGTGTGCTTATCTGTTCTCTTCTTTGTGACTATTAAAGTTTAACTTAACATCTTATGAGAATTTTTCCATTAGATGTTGTGTATGAATGTATCAACATTTAACATGTTACATCCTTTGATTATTGTATGGGTGCCATTTTTAACTTAATGTTTTGAGACCAAGTTGGGCAAAGTATGAAAATTGTTTACTACTATTCAGAATTGCTTGAGCAAGAGCTCAACGGTGCATACGTGATATAATCTATATACATAATTGACGATATTGCGATCTCCCTTTTTTCAGCTACTTGATTGCTTCCATGGGTCTACAGCTTCTTTGGAGTTTCGGCCTTGCTTGTCTGGATATCTATTCATTACAAACTAAAAGAGATCTTCATAACCCAGTGCTTGTAAGCCTGTTTGTTGTTGGTGATTGGGTAAGTGATTCATTTCTCATATATTACTCTAGCAATTGCTTTTCAATTTGTAAAAAGCGACATGAATTTCCTTTTCAATTTGGAAATGAAATCATCAAAAAGGAAAATAACAGGGGAGTAGTACATATGTTTTTGTTCAAGAATTCTTAAATTTCCTGCTTAGGGGAACAGTTTAAACTTTTCATATTGTTAAATGTCCAATCTAGTCATAATTCAATTTAAATGAGAGAAAAGAAGTGCAATCTAGACGAGAATATAACATGAAAACTACATGAATCATGTCCAATCCAGCCATAGTTCTAAATGAGAGTATGACATGAAAAAAATTGCGATTGTATTGGATCTTTTAGGGAATCAGAGATGAAACACTGGCAATATGGGTTGTTTTCTGTCAGTTTGGCGATCAATTTTATACCCTTTCAGTAAAAAAATAACTAATGGTCTAGAATTATGCAGTAAAATACATTTTTAGAATGGATACACAAATCATATGTGTAGGTTTCTGTCGAAAACTTCTTTCATTATATTATAACTTTGGTGTTCCCTTTCATTCTTGAAATATTACCGTAAATTGGTAATCAGCTGCATTTTCGGTGCCATGTCAATATCCAAGTGGCACTTGTGGCTAGATGGGGTAGTATGCCAAGGTTTTCATTTCCCTGTTGGATCACTTGTTTAACCCTTCTTTCTTGAAGTGCTAACATAATTTAGCAAGAGGGGCATTAAAGAACATTATATTTGGATGTATTGCAGGTTACAGCGATTCTTTCGTTTGCAGCAGCTTCTGCTTCTGCTGGTGTCACTATTCTTTTTGAGAGAGACGTGCACTTCTGTAGGATGTACCCGCAGCTTTCGTGTGGTCGTTACGAGCTTTCAGTTATCTTGGCATTCATCACATGGTCGTTCATAGCTACATCAGCTGTTTCCATGTTTTGGTTACTAGCTTCGCTTTGAATCGTATCATTATCGCTGTCATGTTGTGCTAACCATCAGGATTCCATCAAATGTACTCTGCTTGAGACATTTAGATTTTAGATTTCTGTTAATGAGGAAGCATCCAAATCATTCTGAGTAGGTATTATCTGCTTGGCTCACCAATTTTTGGTTTGGAAAGAGTTTATTTTGACAAAAGTCGGGCAGATCATGAGAACAGTAATGGAGCCAAGTAATGTTGTCACCTAGAAATCTTGTGTATTAAGGTCGAGGGTATGTATATAGCATCGAAAATAAAGGGCCGTGTTGCACCTTCATGTTTGGTGAAGTTCACTCTGACGAAATTTGAAAGAGGTATTGGCCATATCTCTTCCTGAGCCACACCATACCGTATGAGATGGAGAAAAATGGTGATCACGTGATGCAGGCTTGGATATGGATTGTGCAAACTGTTCAAGTGTCGACTACTGAAAAATTTTGGGTTTTGGAGAATTAGAACTATTAGTAAGCATTAGATGCGGTTTCAAATGAATTGCGTTCAGCACTCAGCAGATTGGAATTGGATTCTGATTACTTGGTAACTTTTGCGGTGTAATTTTAGTATGATTTTTTTGCGGCTCATTTTTCGTCCTTGATAAATTCAGTTTGAATACACAAAATGTTGATACTTCATTCCGATCATACTCTTGCTTGGAACAAAATCAAAAATTGTGAAGCAAACGAAATTGCCACTGGCTAGATGCATTTAGGGGTGTAAGTGGATCAGCCGCAAACCCGTTTATTTTGACTTATTTTAACCTACAAGTGGATTTCATGGGTTAGCCACTTACCGCAGGGATTGAGCTTGCCCATTGCCGAACCCCAAAAAGAGGTGGGATGCCGCTCTTATCTTAAGGGTAGGAAGGGCCCTGAGAGGAAGATCTTTGTTTTGCTGCTTGTTACCCTTAGATACATTCGTGTTGAGGCCAGAGAATCTTTCTTCTATAATTCAGAAAATAGAAATGCCACAAGTTTGGTTTTACACTACTTTGGATATGTCAAACTTCAAAATTCTGGCCGCCTCATTGGTAAAATAAATTCAGAATATGTTGTTTTAATTCTAAATTAGATGCCGAATCGAGTATGGATAAACATCCGGAGCAGCAGTTGCAAACTGAAACGTGCAACTACTAACATTTCCAATCATGGAAAAAATCGGTCAAATATTGTTGGATTGAAATGAAAATATGAAATCCGTCTCAAGAGCACTGCAACCCTACGAAAATGCATACATGATTTCATTAACACAATTCCCATAACAATATTCAAGGCCTGAGCAGTCCAGATATATTTGGAAGCTTATACTGCAAAAATTTCAACAGTTCCTCCATGCATTCAGTTTCTAGCTCACATGAGTAAATCCCGCAACGAAAAGATCAGCAGTCCCTTACAAGGGTATGTTCATGACAGTACAAAGTATTACTCAGTCCACAAATGCTTCCAGAGCAAGTCATAAGGCTTGTACGTAACTTGAAGAGGACACTTACCCACGGTGAGAAATTAGCTACTAATCACTTACTGCATGAGAATTGAACATCGTAATCCCTAGGCAGGGGTTTCAACAGCAGGCACCTCCATGTTCTGAACAGAAGCTCAGCTCAAGATGAATCTTCTGAGAAATTGACAGCCAGGTCCCAGTAGTGTGGAACTGAAGCATCTGCAAACACCTTCTTGGCAGCAGCCTCACTACGGCAATTGTGTACACTGAACCTGGTAAAGCAGGGTTTTGCCACACTCCCCTGCCAGACCAATGCACAGCTATTCACAGGCTTGTCTGATTCCTCATCAGCATCATCATCATCATCAACCGCAGCAGCCCAGTCAATACGGTTCAGCATCAGCTTATTGTACCTTTTGATTGACTTCTTCCCTCCTTCAACGACAACAACACTGATCCCATCCGCAATGACTGCAGCACCAGTAAGACGGTTCTCTTGTGCATTTACATCCACCTTAAAACGTGTCTGCGGATGTGACAGGTCTCTGATTCTGTACACACAAACTATAGTCTCCAATGTGTTAGGATCTTCAAAAAGCTTCCTCTCTTTCTTTTCACGGCGCTCTGATGGAGTGAGCTTGCGAGCAATGTTGCGATCTACATGAGCCTGCTCACGCTCTGCAGCAGCAGTCCGTATTTCCAACTCCATACGTGTTGGATCCTGTGTAGCTTCAGCTCCTAGTACTTTCATAAGATTGCTCATCTTGACCTTGGGCTTTGGTGGCTCCAAGAGGCCTTGCCTGATCATTTCTTGCCTGTCTTTCTCTTTAGCAAGGCGCCTTTGTGTTCTGAGTTTCTTCTGCTCCTTCTTAGTCAGCTTAAGTGGCTGAGGCGGTGGTGGTGCAGGCTCAGCTGGTGGCTCCAGTGGCTCTGGATGCTCTACATATATAGTGATTTTTTCCATATTAACCTTCTCCATGGAGAAATCGTCGTATGTTGTAGAAAGTAAAATTTTTGCATCCCTGTAAAGAGCATACATTAGTAGTTATATTTTAATGATGGAATATAAAATTAGATAAAGGGTGTAGCAGCAAACCATGGCTCAATTTCAGGAATTTCTTCCTTCTGCTTTTGCTTTGGAGGCCTCCCAGGAGCAACTTCAATCAAGTTCGGGTTCATGTCTACTTCTGCCTTTGCCTTTGCAAGTTGAGCTTGTTTTACTTTAAGTTCTTTAGCTTGTGCTTCACCAAATTGATTCTAGAAGGTCAAATTATTAGGGTAAGTAAAAGGAAATATGATAAGTAAATACATTTTGAAAACTAATCTTAAAAGTTGATCCTTACAGACCTTAATTCTCTGCAGCTCAGCTTGCCTTGAAAGTTTTCCCTCCTCAATAAACTGAAATCCAGGCCTTCTAGGGCGGAGGAGCTTGTTTTGGTTGATGCCCATCCTTTCATCAAAGTGTGCACTTGATTTTGCAAGGGAATCCAAGTCTGGTTTGATTATTTGGAAAGCTTCCTTCTTTTGCTTATTTATGTTAACCTACAAGGTATAACCAAAAGTGACAGTCATTGCACAGAAGAGTTATTGATAACATTTCATAGTATTCATGCTAGTAAAATAAGAGATTTACTTTTAGAGTGCTCAAATTGGTTGGCTTGGTCATGTTGATAACATTCCCATGTTCATCAATTTCCCTACCCTGAGCATCAAGACGGAGAACAGGTGCCTTCGCAGGTTTTTGAGGCACAGTTAGTTCAGAGGATGTACCAGGAAACAAATTGATGAGAGGCGCAAATTGTGGATCCTGTCTGAATCCCATCTTAGCAGCAAGTTCCTGTGCTCGCTTCACAGCATCCAAATTGGGAATGTTAGCAAGGCCTGGAATACCAACTGCACCTGCTGTAGCTGCCATCTTCTCAGTAAGAGCTGCACCCGCAGCCATTTCAGATGCACCAGAGCTAGAAACAGGCTGTGTTTCTTTCTTAGGAATTTGTGTATCAGTACTAGTAACACCAAGTTTATTATTAAGCTGTGCCAAAAAAACACAATAAGTTAGAAAGGTAAAATAGAAATATAGAAGCAAGGGACTACCAACAACTGTGATTTCTTACCACAGGTAGCTTCTTGAGTTTTTCTGATAGTTCCTTCTTCAGTTGCAATGCTTTTTTAGCTTTGGCTAAAGCATCAAGAGATAGATTACTACTTTTGCCAGCGGCTGAACTTGTACTTCCATCTGTACTAGATTTTCCAGTAACCTCATCAGATCTAATACTAACTCCCTCATTTTCATTGGTGGTAGTAATCGAAGATACCTTTGAAGGCATAGGAACAGATGATGGCACCACAACAGGTGCAGCATTGAGCGGTTGCTGAGCACCAGCCTGAAAAACACAGAAGGTGCAAAGTCAACATAGAAAGTGCATCCAATGAGAATATACAGGAAGGATATTAACTTCTTATACATCTCAAACAATACTGAAACAATTGAGCATGTTCTTATAAGTAAATCAGCAGAGACACTGAACAGGTACTTCCAAAGTTCATCATCAATGCAAGGAAAAGATCTAATGGCTAGTTGGCTCCTAATGTTGGATCAAGTTTTCCTAATAAAGCAGGAGGCAGTATTGCCATAGCTGCATTACTCTCTTAATCAAGGCTAAAAATCCACCTAGTAACCAGTAGTATCGCTCATGTCAACCAACAATACAAGCTTATCCCTTGAAAGTATTGTGCAACTTGAACAAATTGGACAAAAGCACTAGCGATCAATCTATCAACAGAAACATTTCGTAAGAACAGAACTAACCCTCCTGGACTCCTGATAAAAACCCTTCACTCCCATATATTTACTAAAGAATTGGCAGATTATTCACCAACATAATACCATATAAACTACAGAAATGTGACTAAGATGTAATCTATCCAGTTAATAAGTTATCCAAAACAAAATAAAGCAATCATTTCTTAGATAATTCTTGACTTCATCACTAGAAAAGAAAAATATGGAGACAGTAGCAACACTTACATTGGGCACCAGTCCACTCCGGGAATCTCCATTTACAGCGCCATGGTTTGAGTTATCCTTATCACCCTTACCCCTCTCATCGCCATGCTTCCCATTCGCATCGGCGTCCTCAAACCTCCGGCGCTCCCGCCTCGGCCTCTCCTCCTTCGGCGGAGGCGGCTCCACGGAAGCCCTCGCCCGCTTCCCCCCTTCCGGGTCGGACTCGTTGCCACCACCCTCATGGCCCTTCCGCTTCCGCGAAGAAGGCGGCGGTGCCTCTCGGTCGGCCGAGTCCCGGCGCTCCACGGAGTCCCTGGGAGCGCGGCTCGACGACCGCTCCCGCTTCGCGGCGGGCGGCGGGGGGGACTCCGACGGGGACAGACCGCCGCCCGCCGTCCGATGGTGGCGGTGGCGGCGGGAGCGGCTCTCCTCCTCCTCGTCGCGGTGGTGGCGGCGGCGCGGCGTCGTCGTCGTCGTCGCCGCCGCCGCGCTGTGTGCGCGGTGGTCGTCGTCGGCGTCGTGGCGGCGGCGGCGGTGGTCGTCGCGGGAGCGGTGATGGCGGTCGTCGTCGTCGCGGGGGCGGCGGGAGGAGCGGTCGCGATCCATGGAGGCGGGGAGGAGGGAGAGGGAGAGGTGGAGGGGATGGGATTAGGGTTTGCGTCGAGGTGGCTGCTATGGGAGATTGGGAGGGGCGAAAAGCCCAGCGAGATTGGGATCTGCGGGCGTGGCCGATCACGTTACATATGCTTAAGAGCAAGTTTAAGAGTATACTATTGTAGTAGCCAACTATTCCAAATCATTTATAATCAATTTAATAGTTAATTTATACAATAGTTACCGATAAATATATATTACACTATTAATATCTGGTCTCACCTATCATACACACAATGTGTCTTGAAATTCATGCGGTAGCTATAGCCCGTTGCTCATCTCTCTCTTCTTTTAACTTCTTATTATGTGTTTATAGCTTGTTTATAGTCTGCTATTATATATTCTCTAAGCAGGCTTTAGAACCGACAAAGAGTGACAGACTCGATAATTTCTTTTTCTTTTGCCGTATTTATTGACTATAATTTCTTAACCAATGATAGCATTTAATCTTTTGGATTACCAACATAAAAGGCATTTTTATTCATACAATTTGATTATATAACATTTATACCATATAATTATTAATGTTCCAGTTTTTTCACTTATAGTTTTGGACATCGATAATTCACGCGATTTTACCATTTTTTTTATTTCTAATATCCCAAAAAAATGGTTACTCTTGGATTCAAATTTATTCCGCAAAGATTATCATGCCATATTTAAATTTCTTCCCATTCTACCCTCAAACATCCTCCCCTCTCCGCCATTTCTCACATTCTACTATCAACAATCATTTCCTCTCAACCAGGAGTAAATCATTTAACGCATTGCATTTTTTTTTCACGAACCTTAATCTTTGCTTTTAAGAAAAACCTAGAATAACAATCTCTTAAGAAAGGTGATAGTAGAAATAAAATTATTGAAAATATAATGCTAACTGTCGAAAACTGGAAGAAGAAAGCAGGAAGAAGGGAAGAAGGAGTAGAGAAGGAGAGAGAAAAAGAAAAAGAAAAGAAAAGAAATATTCCTTGACATGTAGGTCCTAGAGTGGGAGTGAGACTTTATTGGGTTCGAAGTGTAAAACTGTACTTTCATAGCTGTTTCTCTCTTCAATTCCTCTAAGTATAATAAAATAATACCGTGGATGTCCAACAACTAATTACCACATTTTTACAATGCCACGTGTTCTTACGGTGTCCCCGGCTAATTACATGTTTTTTGGATGTCCTGTAGCAAAATTCATCCTAATGACCATAATTAAATTGCTACGTGTATCAAAAATCATATTTAAGTACCTTCAAGTTGCATGATATCGTCTAGATAGAAGCTAGTTAGAAGCATCTCAAACAAGATTTTGAAGTCTCAAAATATAATCATGTTGGGAACTAATTAAGGTTGCGTTCGATACCAAAGGTTCCCACCTTCCCTCCCTCGTTATCCGCGCGCACGCTTTTCAGACTGCTAAACGGTACGTTTTTTGCAAAAAAAAATTATTTACGAAAGTTGCTTAAAAATCATATTAATCTATTTTTGAATTAAAAAATAACAAATACTTAATTAATCACGCACTAATCACTGCTCTGTTTTCTGTGCCAAGGAGCCGAACGCAGCCTAAGGTAAGGTAGTCCCTTCGTTTGTAATAGCAAAATGAAGTTTTCGACAATTAGCATTATATTTTCAATATTTTTATTGCTACTATCACCTTTCTTAAGAGATTGTTATTCTAGATTTCTCTTAGAATCAAGGATTAATGTTCAAGGAAAAAAAAACATGCAATGCATTAAATGATTTATTACTCCTGATCGAGAGGAAATGATTGTTGATGGTAGAATGTGAGAAATGGTTGAGGGGAGGATGTATGAGGATAGGACGGGGAGAAATTTAAATATTGCATGATAATCTTTGCATAATAAATTTGAATCCAAGAGTAATCATTTTTTTGGGAGATTAGAAATAAAAATTGGCAAAATCATGTGCGTTATTGATGTCCAAAACTATAAGTGAAAAAACTAGGAAATTAATAATTATATAGTATAAATATTATATAATCAAATTGTATGAATAAAAATGCCTTTTATGTTGGTAAAAAGATTAAATGCTATCCTTGGTTAAGAAATTATATATCAATACTAGGCAAAAAAAAAAAAAGACTATTGAGTTTGTCACTCTTTGCCACTTTGTCGGTTCCAAAGCTTGCTTAAGCATATGTAATGTGATCGGCCACGCCGCCCGATCCCCAATCTCTGTTGCTATTGTCTTCACTACCGATAGCCATCGATACCTATAAAAATTAGTTAATCATCGGAAAACGTTACCGTCGTCCGGATTCAACGGCGCCACTAGCTGTCACTGGCTTAGTGGCCTATTCAAATTTACACTCTTTAGCCAGAAAGCTAAAAAATGGTTAGACATGTTGCATTAGTCATCAGAATTTATTTTAGCTAGATGGTTTTCAAGAGAAATCCTATGCGTAACTGATCTACCTGCAAAAATGATGACCCAATATTGTACTGTTCTTCACATATTTATGATCATCTATAAGGTAGCACACGTACTTACACTATTTTGATTCCACATTTTGTTTTCTTTCTGTATAGAAAAGAATTAATATGCCCCCATATACTTGTATTTAGTTATGACTTGGATACATCTGCCCCGCCTCCAATTGTCATGTTTGCCCCCGTATGGGTACCCTTTGATGCAGACCATTCAGCTGGAGTACTACTAGCTTGATTCAACGAGTAACTATAAGCCCACACTTGAATCCATAGACGACAGGTGCACGACAAAAGACCACCAGACTATTAAGAACAGGCCATTCACGCAAGGACTCCACAGTGTTTAGTTCACAGTGAAGTTGAAAGTTTGATTTAAAATTGGAACGATGTGATTGAAAGTTTGTATGTATATGACAAGTTGATGTGATGGGAAAAGTTGAAAGTTTAGATGCAAACTTTAAATCTAAACACAGCCAGAGTTGGAATGAAGAACGAACCAGGCAGTACCCCCTCTATTTTATATTAGAACTTCATTCGTATCAAGACGTTTTACCTTTTTTTCAAAGTCAAATTTTAACTTTGACAAAGTTCATACTCCCTCCATTTTGTGTCTAGATTCATTAATATCTATATGAATATAGGCAATGCTAAAAAGTCTTACATTATAAAACAGAGAGAGTAGAAAACATGGTATCACAATATATTCAATGTTAAATTTAATAAAACCAATTTGATCTTCTAGATATCAATATGTAAAGGGAGTACATATCGGTGTCCACATCAAGAGCCAACTCGTACGATGCAAGTACTACACCATTACCAATAGCTACAGTCAAAAATCACATTGCAGTGTTGGCATCCATTAAAATCACAGAAACCAAGGCCCAAAACTACCATGTAAACAAACATAATAATGTGTCCGATCTTGCTCAATTACAACATCATCAACATCAAACACAGAGAACGAGGGGTCGGAGCCTTACATTATCATCATGGGAAGTGTTTGGTCTGTTACTGGGGCTAGAAAGGAACTCTTCAAACTAAAGTGCAAATTACAAATATTCCAAAATTTGGACTAAGAGAATCAAGTTCTAAATACTGGACAGGAAGACAGTTAGCTTGACATCATGATTTGATCGCATGCCTGAAGGGCCTGGTTTGCATAGTATCTTACATCCACATCAGGGTCCTCACTGAGTTCAACGAGGCATGGTTTCACGTTCTTCTCCACAACCTACAAAGTAAGTATTCATAATATACCCCAATAACCTGTAAATGTCCTATAGCATTACGGAGAAAGGAATCAAGGCAAAAAAATACTGAAACTCACAGATTGATCAAGGATCGGTATAAGTGCCTGCAGAACCTTCGCAACATTGAATTTGATGTTTGGCACTCTGAAATTTAGAAAAAATATTTGTTAATAAGGCCTTGATCAGATGGGTAAACAATACATTTACTAATTACAAGTTTTTCACCTGTCCTTTGAGGAATTAATCACAACAGGGAGCAGCTGTTGACAAGTGATTTCGGCACCCATGACAGGGGCCAGCAATGAAATAGCTTGCAGGATGGTCATGCGGTAGAGATAATGCGGATTGTTTATCTTCTCCAGCACCTAGAAAATGAAACATGTTAAGTTAACAAGACTAGAAATTACAAACTATTACAACACGCATATATATGCAGTACTTCACTGTATTAATTTGGACAAAACTAGACTCAAGCAAAAGTAAACTTTGGAATAACAAGCTTTGTTTGAACAGATTATCCTGTACTTTCTGAACCAACAAGTTAACCTTAAATTAACAAACCACATTAACTTGACAATATGTTATCAGCACCATTGCATTAGATTTCTCATCAGTCAACACGCCCACAGTAGATTAGTTTCATAGTTGACCTCTAAATATTTAGACATGATTTTCTACCTTCCATGAAATAACAATGACAAACTGGCTTCCACTAGGCTACATTAAAAAAAAAGAATCAGGTGGCTTGCTTGTTGCGATAAGGATTTCATAAATGCAAATACACTATGGTTCAGACATTATATAAAATCCAGAGGGGTTAACTTGAGATTATGCTATCAGCAGCATTGCAACACTAGATAAGCTTCAATGTGAAGCTCTATAAAATTTAGACATGCTTTTCTAGTTCACATGCAATAAACATAAGATAACAATACAAAAAAATGATAATAATATAGTTGAGTTCCGGACTTCCAGTAGAGCGACATTACAAAAAAGTCATGCAGCTTGCTTAAGGATTTCACAAATGCAAATACTGACTAGGGTTCAAATATTTTATAAATAACCTGAGGGATTATATGCTGCATCGCCCATTCTGGACCAAACTCCTCAGCTAGGCGCTTCAAGTTGTTTGCAGCAGCATCTCTGATTGAGAAGACCTAAAATTAAAGATCCAGTTAAAAACATCTTAAATAGCAGGTTATAAATACCACTTGTCCATTGTGCATTAAAAAAACTATATAATCACTGAACACAAAAGCATGATGTAGTTTCTATGAACTAAATGAACAATAACAAAACTTGTCTTTCAGAACAATGACAAACCTATTTTAGTCAGTCATAAATGTTGGAGATATTCAAATGTGTACCTACTGACGTTTGCAACTACCATAACTGTCACAGCATTTTTCGTTAGTAGCGAAAAATATCGGTGTGCCCGAATTTTCTGTTAATAGTTTGAGAAAAAATATTGGACATGTCTGAATGTTAGTCTTTCAGGCTGTATTGTGCTGGACTGCTGGTGCCACAATAGAAGTGAATTCAGGTCATTTGCTTGCAAAAAACAGTTGCTATACTCACATATATTGATAATATTAGAATGCCTTTGTGCACAATATATAGATGATCGAGGGACTTAGAATGACAGCCTGGCAAATACCTTATCTTCCAACCATTGCATGCAAAGTGCCCCCAGCTTGTCATCGAAAAATCCAACGCCTAATTGACTAGCCAATAAAGGAATGTACTCAATTATTGCAAGCCGAACCCTCCAGTGCCTATCCTCTGCAAGTTCTACGATCGCCGGTAACAGTGATTGTGACAGCAAATCAATTCCAATAACCTGAAAGATCAAAAGACTCAGTAATGAATTTTCTATGACCAAGGAATTAATCAGTCATTAGGGAAGCAAAATTGAAATGTTATATTGAGCTGTGGGACTGATGTTTTCTAAACATTGCAGGTAGTCGATACCTCAAGGTTAGGCTGCTAGCGAGCGAGAATCCTTTAAAAAAATAACCAGGTTTGCCCTTGAGGGGTATTCTAGCCAGTTTTGATAGTCGAAGTGTGTATAAAATGTCTGGTGTCATAGTTGAGGGTTGATTTCTAGACTAAAATAATTGTTGAGGTGGATTAAATTAGACTTCACGCTAATAAAAACAGCATGAACATCACAAAAGATAAGATAAATTCATTTCAATAAGAAAAAAACATGAACATCACCTGATTAACTTGATCGAGCTTGCTGATTATATTGAGCCGAACATCAGGAAATTCATCCTTGAGCAAAGAAAGGAAAATAGGAAGAAGTTGTTCGATTGTAGCCTCCTACAGAATGCCAGAAACAAAGCAAGTCAGGTTTCCGACAATCGTGAAGCAATGGTAGTAAACAAATGAACAGTAAAGCTGTTGCAAACAAATAATTTGAATTATTTCAAGTAAAATTTTATGAAGATATTTTGCTTGTGACCTTTCCCAAGACCGGGGCCATTCCCATAATAACTGAAGCCAAAGCTGAACGAACATGCTGAGATGAATCCGATGACAATTCCTGCAGATGCAGTTGGCAAGTTAGTTTGCTGGGAATAAACAGCAGCAGAAAACCAGTTAATAATATTTGGTTAAGCTTTGGCCCACCTTGACACAAGGAAGAATATGCTGAATTGCAAGCTGAGGACTTAAAATCCTACAGAACTTAGTAACTTTCCCTGCAGCTGCTATCCGCACTTCAGCCTCATTGTCACGAAGGAGACGAACATATGCCGGCACCAACTGCTCCCTATTACCAAACACATGAACATACCATAGATGAATATTGGAATCAGATTACAAAATTATGTATTTAGATAAGAAATAAATAATAACTTGCACCATTTAAGGACCACAGTATTTATGATTGGTTTTGACAGAAAAGATTTAGGACATAAGGCGCATAATACCTAGAATGTTCAGGACCAACTGCCTCGCAGAGCTCATACAATTGATTGGCAACCATATAACGAACTCGCCATGATTTGTCCTATTTAATGAGTTACAGAGAGTAAAAGATGTCATAATTATGGTAACACATACAACAGAAGCAACTCGGAGCATCATGAACCTCTAGCAACTAAGGAATGTCTGCAAATAAATATTATATGTGATATATCAAGTAGATGACACTGTGGTACCAAGTAAGGGTGTAATTTACCTGGGAGAAATTGACAATAACTGGAAGGATATGTGCTACACAATCTTGTGGTTCCAACAATTTCCCAAGAGCAGCACAGCCTTCAACTGCCAACAAGCGTACGGAATCTTGATCTGGAAATAAAAGGCCAGCAATATTGTTAGATGCATTATTTAGGCTGCAGAACATGTATAGTAAATGTCCCAATTGGCTCAATCATGCACTATTTGCTCCATGACAGAATTCCATTGAAAGGCTAGTACTATGATTTCTGAGTTTGTGTTGATATTTGTTATCTTCAGGCACTAATGGACTAACATTGGACTAGCATAAACAATTGTACAAATTGAATAATGGATGCATACAAATAGCTCTTTATGCTAGCTCTTGGTACAAAACTGAAGCAGCGAATGAACTGGGAGTGGTAAATTCAACAGAATTAGAATAAGCAATGCAGTAAATGGGTACACTTTTTTATTAGTTACTAATAGGATTATTAAAGACTATTATGTCATGAATGTAAAGAAGTATGAAATGGCACAAAATATTATGTGAGAGGTGCATGGTACCATCTTGGGTTAGATCATCAAATATCGACATGACTTCTGTCTTTAGATAGTTCTGTTCAACTGTGGCTGCAAACTTTCCAAGATTTGATGCAGCTGCCCTTCGGACCATAGGCATGTCATCTTGGCATAGCTGACCATAAATGGTCCTCAATTCTGCCTTCAATTGATCAGGAGCACTTGGATATGCTATATGGAAAAGTCCACAAGACGATACTCGAGCTGTAAACCACTCACCAGCTGCTAGCCTCTGAAAAGAGTAATGCATGGTTAGCTGAAAACAACACGATGTAGTGTAAAATAGTCTGTCCATAAAGTATTCATTAGCGGTGCTAGATGGAATGGACTAAGGAAAAGGAAAATGAAAGCATGATAACTAATGCCATTGTGGCACTGTTTCCAGTCAACAATTGCAATGTGTTAAAATAGCTTCTATGGAGAACAATCAACAATATATAACAAAATTGCAATCGACAGGCAAGAAACAAACACAAATATCACACAATTGTATGCCAAAGTAACATGAAACCAACATAGTGAAGTTGGCAGCGAACTGATAAATCTGGCAACTCTACAGAAAAAAACAATTAAATATTAATAAACTTCTTACCTTTACTACTGGAACGAACCAGTCTACAATGTCACTTTCCTTCATCTGTGCTCCAATACGGCACAGAGATTCAACTGCCTTGTCTCGGACACAGGTTTCCTCCACTGTACACAATGTCTCCAATGGTGGTAGCAAAACATGAGCATGTTCTACACCCCCAACGTAAGGAATGAACACACCCAATTCTTCAGCCATAGCAAGAAGCACCTCATCTTCATCGTCATTATTTTCACTGAGAAAAGGAATTAACTCCTTCCGGGTTCTTTCTTCTCCAAGTGCTCGTGCAATTGTGGAGAGCCTCCTAATGGAGTTCAGACGCAATTGAATATCTTCATTTTTGAGCTCATCTATCAGTATAGCGATGGGATAAAGAGGCTCATCCATCGAAGCCATCAGCCTTATCAAGGATTCCTACAACTGTAAAGAAAGAAGATTAGTGCTCTATGGTCATTGGAATCTAGCAAAACCTATAATCATATATTTCTCATCTTAGGCACGGTTCCATCAGAGAAACAAATCCATGTAAATCTAAAAGGTCAAGAGTGAACCACGCATATAACTCACAAAATCAAGCCTAAACTATATCACTAATTAATATATGGTTCAATCAAACCAAGCATACAATATACGACTTGCCCAAATACAATATTTGTTGACTCTCATTAGATGTAAAACAGAGATGTCGTCTATTATCTACACATGGTTTCCGGAGAAAAGTCAGAAAACAATCTCATCTAAACATTCTCAGACATATCAAGCACAACGGAAGAAAAGAGATCCTTGTGTCGTCAACAGATCTAAAAACAAGATACCTAAAACAGAAGAATTTCAGCTGGTGAATGAAGCTCAGACAACTTAATTCGAATTAGATCAAGGACCACCCTCTCAGCTTTTTATGGTATATCGTTAACAGAATTTTTCACCTTTCCAGGCACATTTTCAAAACCACAAATTGCAACCTTTCCAGGCACAAATTGAACCACAAAATAGCAACGCAGAAGAATAAATTTGATGTGCGGCGAGTGATTCATCACATCAGGGTAACAGAAGAACCAAATCGAACCACAAGAGACCAATACCACCACCACCAACACACAAACGTAACATCCCACTAGAAGCACCCACACATACGGCAAATAATAAGCCCTCCCAATCCGCCCCCAAAATCACAGCCCCGAAGGAGAACACGCAGGATTCGTACCAACCGCGTCAAAACCAACGTTACCCCCCAACCAAAATGGCGCAGATCTAAAGCAGATGAACCACACGGCAACATAAATTAAACCAACAAAAAAAGCAGCCGCGAACCGCGCACCGCACGGCGGCCACCGGAAACCTAACCCCCGCGCCTCATCCTCGACGGTGGGGGTGCCGATCGGGGGCGCCGCGGGCCGGTCGAGGTGGGGTCGGCGGCGCAGATCTAACGCGCGGGGAGCGAAGGGGAAGGCGAGCGACGGGCGGATCCTCACCTCGCGGGGCCGGATCGGCGGCCGGCCGGAGAGGGGGGCGCCGAGGGGACGCGGCGGCGGCGGAGGAGGAGGATGAGGAGGAGGCGCTCGCGAGGGGTGTCGCCGCTGAAGTTTAGGAGGAAAGGGAGGGGGGAGAGATGGATGGGATGGGTGATGTAGTGGTGGGGGTGATGGATGCGAAGGAAGGGGATCGGAGAGAGATAATTGAGCTCAACGGGAGCGGGTGGAACGGAAGATAGCAATGGGCCGGGCCGGGCGGCCGGACCTTGTCAAGATTGATTTTGTTTTTTTAGCATATGCCCGTGCGTAAACGGTAATGATAATTTTAATCATGTATACTGGTGGGAAAAATATTAAAGGAATCTAATATAATAATAATATAATAAATAAATGTGTGCAATGAACCTTAGTAAAAAATAATAAAAATATAAATTAATTTTCCATTAATTCCATTAGCTAAAAATAATATAATACGAAGTAGGAAAAGTTTTATCTCAAATTTTAGCAATTTTCAAAAAGCTAAAGAGCAAACAATTTATAAATGAAAAAAATTTAATCACCTAATAAAACAATTAGACATGTAATTGAAAATCTGTTGCCAGTTCATTTAAACATGAGCCTGCGGGTGTGTGTGGTATATATCTCTCACTCGTATGTCGTGGCTTTTTTTTTTACAATAAAAAATGCCGTGCGTTCGACGGGTAATTAAAATTATAACAAATATAAATTTTATATGATTAAGGTTTAGTTTTACAGATATAGCTTTTAAGAAAATATATTTATAATGAATAAAAAAAGTTCAGCTGAAGTGACCTAAAGTAACTTGTTCCATACGGAGCGTACATGTGATCCATGAGGCGGCCCAATAGTGTGGGCGGCCGGGAATAGAATCGGGGAGGAACAACTTAAGCGACCTAAAGTGAACTTATTCCGTGTGGGCGGCCTGGGAATGGCGTTCGGCCTGACGCGGGAGAAGCCAGAGCCGTCCGATCTGATAGACGGTCATCTCGACCTATATAAAAGTTCAACAGCCCAAACCCTAACCCTAAAATCCCCTCCTCCCCTCTCTCTCTCTCTCAAAACAACGTGGGGCGGCCCGGCATACCGACATCCCTGCGACGACGATGGTGGCGGTTCGGCAGCGACGGCGACACCCTCCCCTTCCGACGTCGGCATTTCTTAGTGTTCTTGATCGATCTGGTATTCTTGTAGTAGTGTTTTCTTTAGGATTTAGGTCCAAATTTGATGCGGTCTCTCATTTATTTTCTTTCTTTTCTTTTTTTATTTTTTGCCATCGGAGAGGGATTGAAGCGGGATCGATCGCACATGCGATGGAAATTTTCTTTTATGGATGAAAACTATAACCCATAAGCCATACAAAATTTTTTAATTAGGTATATATAGATATTGAATCGGACTTTCCTTTTTTTTCATTTTTTTCGCCCTTTTTTCGTTACTACGGATGTCAGAAACGTCTTTAATTTTTTTTACCGCGTCATATATAATCGGATTCGATTTTTTTCGCGCGATTTCTTTTTCACGCTTTTTTTCATGGATGGACGATGGAAACACTTTTTAATTTTTAATTAGTAGAGATAGAGATACAGATACAGATAGAGATAGAGAAAGAGAAACGGAAAACTTTTTTCGCAACTTTTTTTTTTGGAATCGAACAGAAAAAAAATTTTACACTTGTTTTTTACCGCGTTGATGGAATCAGATTCGATTTGTTTTTTTACCACGCCGTGTCACATATAATAGGATTCGATTTTCTTTGGAATCGGACAGATATTTTTTTTCACCCTTTTCTTTACCGTCGACTTTCACCCTTTTCTTTACCGCGTCGACGGAGTCGGATTCGTTTAGATTTTTTTTCCTTTTTTCTCCCTTTTTTACCGTGTAGACGGAGTCGGAATCGTTTCTATTTTTTTCCTTTTTTTCGCCCCTATTTTTTTTGGATCGGACATATATATTTTCTTTTTTTGGCTGGTTTTTTCCCTTCTTTCGCCCTTTTTGGATCGGACAGGTTTGTTTTTTTTTTCCTTTTTTCACACGGTTTTTTTTTCGCCCACGGATTTTTTTCGTTTGTTTCGTCCATATTTTTATCGAACATAGTCTTTTTTGTCTTTTTTGCCCGGTTTTTTTCGCCCACGGTTTTTTTTCGGACGATGGAAGCACGTCTTATTTTTTAAGTAGTAGAGATTTAATGTTCCATAATATAACGTGTTTATTATGTATATATGGAATTAACTAGTAGCGCCTTCATGTTTAATTCGTTTTTTAATTCTCTACCCTAAAAATATTTAATATTATTGAGTGCATGCATTTTACTCTATCATTTATATTGTAAGTCGTCTTGACTTTTTAAAATCAAACTTCTTTAGATTTAACTAAGTTTATAGAAAAAAGATAGTAATATCTACAACATCAAATTAGTTTCATTAAATATAACATTGAATATATTTTTATACTATGTTTGTTTTGTGTTGAAAATGTTCCTATATTTTTTATAAACTTTTCCAAACTTAAAACAAAATTGGCTAAGAAAGAAGTCAAAGCGACTTATAATATAAAACGAATGGATAATTTATTAGAGCCAAAACATGAGAAGGTTATAATATTTTTTTTCATTGCGTTACTAGTTGTTGTGCCTTATATTTTTGGTTGAAGAGAATATTATTTTATTTTTCTTCTAAAAATATATTGCTTTACTACTAATCTACAAGCTACATATAATATCCATCCAATACAAAAGGTTAAAAAAAATCCACCTTGGTCATCTCCCTGAAATAAGCACGATCTGTTCAGCATATGTTTGAAAACAATTTTTGCTTGTTTAACTTATTCAATCTAAAATGTGACATTCCATTGTAATATATGATTTGTGAAACAAAAGCTCGACAAATTGTGCATGCCTATCTTAGAATTGTTTACTGATCATCTTTCCTTGTCCCTACTTTATATGAGTAAGAAGCAAGATTAGTCGATTGATAACTTTCCCTACCTCAGAAATACATTTGTTATTGTCATGTATTATTTGAATACAAGCATCATGTGAATATTTCCTTTTAGGAAAAAAATGGTTATACAACATTAAGAGCTCCCATTTCTAATTTTGTAGCACCAAAAGTTATCTCCACTCTTTAATTTAGCATTCCATCCAAACCTCTATTTGTTTTCTTTTCTTTTTATTATCTTCCTGACAAAATATGATATAAACACTACCGCTACCTTCTTTTTTCTTCCTTTAGACCTTTATCTCTAAGGGCAACAGCAATGCTTACCCCCTCCGTCCCAAAAAAAAAAATTCAAACTCAGGGACAAACTAGTATGTCTTTGGTGGAAATAAGGTGGGTCCCACCACACCGTCTGACTATGGTCACAATGCTTAAGACATAGAGTGATGGTAATAAGTTGGTCCCACAACTATGTAAAAAAGTCCTACATAAAAATAGGTCCCACCATGTCATAGAGTCATTCTCACCCTTTCTAGTGTGCATGTGTGTTTTATCTCATTATTTTATTTCTTAAGGTTGAGCCATAAGCTTATGGCCATTTTTAGCATTTAATGCTTTATGGCTAATATCCACAATGTATATGACTTGTTATAAGGTCTTATGTCACATTGTGGATGCCCTAAATCACCATTCCTAAACTTAGCCTGAACTCGTATAACCTCCATTCTCAAACTTCCCCTGGACCGGCACTTAGCCATGTTTCTGAACTCGTCATGGACCAAGGGCTTTTAACTATTTGCCACTCTTACGAGTGGTGCTTAATGATTTGCCACTAGATTCATATGTCATAGATACATGAGGGTCCACATGTCATAGACAGTGAGTGACAAATCATTAATTGCCATATCCCAAGAGTGGCAAATAGTTAAATTTCCATGTGCATTGCTCATCCTATACAGTTATAAACACTTCTCATTGGAAAGCTCAAACTCAACCAAAACTTGTCTATTATCATTGCTGTGCTCAAGCTTTCCCTAACACTACGCTTCTTGGGCATTCACCATCACTCCCCTGATTCCTTCTTTCTATAGAGCTAATGCTCACTAAACACATAAAACTCAACATGTAAACATAGTATTTATTAACACTCCTAAAACCTACATATAAGCATGTCACATCAACACATTAAACACACAAAGCTCAACATGCAAGTATATAGTAATTATATCTACAATTTATTTCATTCTAAAACTAAACATACACATGCTAAATCATCATATTCTCAAATCATTTTCATGGTATTCAATCCAAATTATTTTATCATTTCTCCAATATCTAACATATATCCTGTAGCAAAGCGCGAGACATCATCTAGTATAGAAATATGTCCATTACCACTGTTGTGCTCAAGCTTGCTCTAACGCCACACTTCTTGAGCTTGTTCACCATCGCTCTCATGATCGCCCTTAGGTGGATTTCATTGTCCTTGAGCTCTCCTTAAATCGAATAACACCCTACAGCACGCTAGTTGAGCTCTCCTCAAATCCATTGTCACCTAGGCTCCCGACTACTATCTCAAGAATCATGCATGTCTGGTTGTTATTATGCTGCCCTCCATCTCACGAGATGTGCCGCCATCGAGCTTGTATGCACGCTACCTCCAACCTAGCCCCCGATGCAGTGCATTTGAACTCATCCGCTGGTTCGTATTTATCGTGATGCGCACAAGCTCGCCAAGAGGCCTGCTATGGTGAGTTCGTGGCATATGGAAGATGGTAAATGAAGGAAGAAGGCAAAATGTATGGTAGAGAAAGATAACAATAGTTTTGTGGTGGGAGAGGTTTTTCGTTTTGGTTTTGATGGAATGTTAAAAGGAGTAAAAGATATAACTTTGGTCTTATTAAAATAATATACGAATTTGATGTTATAAGACTAAAACATGAATTAACGATGCTGTAGAACCAAATTTATCTTTCTTCTATGCCATCACAATGGTTCATGTGCCAACATCTTTTTTTTTTCTACCACTAGAGCTGGTATGTGTTATGATAGTGAATGGCAAAGTAATCAAAGTTTTAAAAAAAAAATCTATTTCTCAATGATTTTTTTTAACCATCAGTTGACCTAATGTTGATTATAAGTTGAAAGGCTTATAAGAAAAAAATTATGGGAGGACTTTTATATACATGGTTGTTTAGATTGTAGCCAAAATAAACCTTACCAAAATTTGGTAAGTTGGCAATATTGCCAAGTTTTATTAGGATTCCTTATGTATTTACTAAAATTTGATAAAAAAAACTAAATGTATGCACATCTTTAGCATCTTTTTTTTTAAAAAAAAAGTATGGTTTGAAATGACATCAATCTGAACAACTCCTATGTTCTTAGTGATTCATAAGTTAATGTTAAAAAAAAGTTGATGTTAAATAAAAGAGTTAATTACACGATGGGCCGCTTATATTTACCAAGGTTGCATCTTGGACTAGGGGAGAAAAAAAGATTTTCACTTTGGACTAGATAAGGTTGCAAAATAATTCACTTTGTACCACTTCCCTCTACAGCTCTCTCATCACTTTCTTCTCTGCCATCTAGGAAACTTGGTGAGCTCATGAAGGCAGCAGCATGCGGCCCCTCAAATCCTCAATGCATCAGATCAGCATGAGCAGGAGTCAACTACTACCAATCAAGGATCTGCTATAGCTAGGTGCTCGCTTCCTGCGTTGATTTTGGGAACTGGGAGCCTAGGAGATCCTCGAGCTTCACGTCAGGTAGAGGGCACGGCCCGGAGGAGATGCTCCTTGGCGATGAGCAATAGGCGCTCGCCGTAGCCTCCACAAATTGGGGACAATATTCCCCGGTGCAGTTCACCAAGGCATCAACTATGCTTGCTCCAATGCTTCACGATATGCAGGGCATGGCGGAATGTGTAGGTCGAGTAGAGCGCGTACGGCACCAACGGAAATCAAGCTCGAGCGGCAATACATAGAATGTGGAGGCCTGCGTTCTTGAACTTTTTTTGTGCGTATATCCTTCTCATCTCCTTCATCCGTTGAGTCCGCTCTCATCTCTGCTTCCTAGTCGATCGCAAGTAGCTGGCCGTGATTACGGAGGAGAGGGCAGTAGGGCACGACGGGCATGGGTAGTGCTACCTGCCACGGGCATTCCCATTACTACATGACGGGCAAGGAACACTGCCCATGCCCATCACCCGTGGGTGCCATGTGCCTGCGGGCCTGCCTGTTTACCCATCACAATTCTCCACAGATCACAAGTAGGACGCCGATGGTTGGAGGGGAGCACGGCGCAGTGGAGGTAAGAGGCGGCGGCGACCGGAGGTGGGAGGCAGCCAGGCGGATGAAGGAGGAGTGACTAGAGGAAGGTGTCGCGGCCGACGGCTGGAGGACGTCGATGGCCGGAGGTGGGAGCTCGGCGCAGACGGGATAGGAGGCGGCGGTGGTCGCAGCTTCGTCGGTTGCCCCTCCCGTGGCGGCTGTGAAAGTCGTCGGCTGGAGGGTGGGGCCAGCGGCTGTGACCGGAGGTGGGAGGTGGTGGCGATTCACGCGCCCCTCCTGTCCCATGTCGGCCTGGAGTGGCGACTGTGGAGGAGGAAACTGGAGTGGGGCTATGAAGGAAAGGGGAAGAGAAGGAAGAAAACCCCATAGTCTTAGATGTGGTTTTTATATTAAGTTGATCGAGGGCCCACATGTCAATTGGTTCTCGCGAGTAAACGAGCGAAGTTTTTGCGCCCGTTTGCCCGTTAAGTACAGGTTTTGACCCAATAAGAAACCCAAGGGTACTAAATGGAGAACAAATCCAACTCTATTAGGTTTTTTACCCACGGATAAACGGGCAAACGGGTCAAATTGCCATCCCTAGAGGAGAGGAAGAACACTATTTGATGCTGACGTGTGGGCCACCGGTTAAAAAAAGCAAAGTTTGGTAATAAAACCTGGTCAAAAGTGTAAAGATGTGCTGATAACTGGTCCAATTTGCAACTTAGGTAATAAAATCTGCCCTAAAGTACAATTCACTCTAAAAATAAAGTGCGATGAAAAAAAAACTCGAAATCAACTTCACAAGTAAATTTTATAATTTAAATTTTGGCAGCAGCTTACCAGCTAGAATATGGAAAATGGTAAGAGCAGAATCATGACATAGATTAAGGCCCTATTTAGTTCCCAAAACAAAAATTTTTATGCTGTCACATTGAATATTTGAACACATACATGGAGTATTAAATGTAGGAAAAAACCAATTACACAGATTGCATATAAATTACGAGACGAATCTTTTAAATCTAATTGCGGCATGATTTGACAATGTGGTGCTACAGTAAACATTTGCTAATGACGGATTAATTAGGCTTAATAAATTCGTCTCGCAATTTTCTGGTAAATCTTTAATTTGTTTTATTATTATATTACGTTTAATACTTTAAATGTGTGTCCGTATATCCGATGTGAAAATCAAACAAAAAAATTTTCCCCAACTAAACCAGGCCCAATCCTAGAGATGTTCAACTTTTGCAAAAAAAAAAAAAAAAAACCTTCGTCATCAGAGAAGTTTATTCAAAACACCCCTATACTTTCCGAAAATATAAGGACAAATCAAGTTTCGCAAGACTATGATCTAAAAACGTGAGAGAACGAGGTCGTTCTCGCGAAAAAGGCAAACACTCCACCACGTCTCCAGTTCTCCACCACTCCCAGTTTACCGGCTCTCCTCTCCTCTCCACGCCCCTCCTCCTTTCACCATCACTCCCCTGATTCCTTCTTTCTATAGAGCTAATGCTCACTAAACACATAAAACTCAACATGTAAACATAGTATTTATTAACACTCCTAAAACCTACATATAAGCATGTCACATCAACACATTAAACACACAAAGCTCAACATGCAAGTATATAGTAATTATATCTACAATTTATTTCATTCTAAAACTAAACATACACATGCTAAATCATCATATTCTCAAATCATTTTCATGGTATTCAATCCAAATTATTTTATCATTTCTCCAATATCTAACATATATCCTGCTAGCAAAGCGCGAGACATCATCTAGTATAGAAATATGTCCATTACCACTGTTGTGCTCAAGCTTGCTCTAACGCCACACTTCTTGAGCTTGTTCACCATCGCTCTCATGATCGCCCTTAGGTGGATTTCATTGTCCTTGAGCTCTCCTTAAATCGAATAACACCCTACAGCACGCTAGTTGAGCTCTCCTCAAATCCATTGTCACCTAGGCTCCCGACTACTATCTCAAGAATCATGCATGTCTGGTTGTTATTATGCTGCCCTCCATCTCACGAGATGTGCCGCCATCGAGCTTGTATGCACGCTACCTCCAACCTAGCCCCCGATGCAGTGCATTTGAACTCATCCGCTGGTTCGTATTTATCGTGATGCGCACAAGCTCGCCAAGAGGCCTGCTATGGTGAGTTCGTGGCATATGGAAGATGGTAAATGAAGGAAGAAGGCAAAATGTATGGTAGAGAAAGATAACAATAGTTTTGTGGTGGGAGAGGTTTTTCGTTTTGGTTTTGATGGAATGTTAAAAGGAGTAAAAGATATAACTTTGGTCTTATTAAAATAATATACGAATTTGATGTTATAAGACTAAAACATGAATTAACGATGCTGTAGAACCAAATTTATCTTTCTTCTATGCCATCACAATGGTTCATGTGCCAACATCTTTTTTTTTTCTACCACTAGAGCTGGTATGTGTTATGATAGTGAATGGCAAAGTAATCAAAGTTTTAAAAAAAAAATCTATTTCTCAATGATTTTTTTTAACCATCAGTTGACCTAATGTTGATTATAAGTTGAAAGGCTTATAAGAAAAAAATTATGGGAGGACTTTTATATACATGGTTGTTTAGATTGTAGCCAAAATAAACCTTACCAAAATTTGGTAAGTTAGCAATATTGCCAAGTTTTATTAGGATTCCTTATGTATTTACTAAAATTTGATAAAAAAAACTAAATGTATGCACATCTTTAGCATCTTTTTTTTTAAAAAAAAAGTATGGTTTGAAATGACATCAATCTGAACAACTCCTATGTTCTTAGTGATTCATAAGTTAATGTTAAAAAAAAGTTGATGTTAAATAAAAGAGTTAATTACACGATGGGCCGCTTATATTTACCAAGGTTGCATCTTGGACTAGGGGAGAAAAAAAGATTTTCACTTTGGACTAGATAAGGTTGCAAAATAATTCACTTTGTACCACTTCCCTCTACAGCTCTCTCATCACTTTCTTCTCTGCCATCTAGGAAACTTGGTGAGCTCATGAAGGCAGCAGCATGCGGCCCCTCAAATCCTCAATGCATCAGATCAGCATGAGCAGGAGTCAACTACTACCAATCAAGGATCTGCTATAGCTAGGTGCTCGCTTCCTGCGTTGATTTTGGGAACTGGGAGCCTAGGAGATCCTCGAGCTTCACGTCAGGTAGAGGGCACGGCCCGGAGGAGATGCTCCTTGGCGATGAGCAATAGGCGCTCGCCGTAGCCTCCACAAATTGGGGACAATATTCCCCGGTGCAGTTCACCAAGGCATCAACTATGCTTGCTCCAATGCTTCACGATATGCAGGGCATGGCGGAATGTGTAGGTCGAGTAGAGCGCGTACGGCACCAACGGAAATCAAGCTCGAGCGGCAATACATAGAATGTGGAGGCCTGCGTTCTTGAACTTTTTTTGTGCGTATATCCTTCTCATCTCCTTCATCCGTTGAGTCCGCTCTCATCTCTGCTTCCTAGTCGATCGCAAGTAGCTGGCCGTGATTACGGAGGAGAGGGCAGTAGGGCACGACGGGCATGGGTAGTGCTACCTGCCACGGGCATTCCCATTACTACATGACGGGCAAGGAACACTGCCCATGCCCATCACCCGTGGGTGCCATGTGCCTGCGGGCCTGCCTGTTTACCCATCACAATTCTCCACAGATCACAAGTAGGACGCCGATGGTTGGAGGGGAGCACGGCGCAGTGGAGGTAAGAGGCGGCGGCGACCGGAGGTGGGAGGCAGCCAGGCGGATGAAGGAGGAGTGACTAGAGGAAGGTGTCGCGGCCGACGGCTGGAGGACGTCGATGGCCGGAGGTGGGAGCTCGGCGCAGACGGGATAGGAGGCGGCGGTGGTCGCAGCTTCGTCGGTTGCCCCTCCCGTGGCGGCTGTGAAAGTCGTCGGCTGGAGGGTGGGGCCAGCGGCTGTGACCGGAGGTGGGAGGTGGTGGCGATTCACGCGCCCCTCCTGTCCCATGTCGGCCTGGAGTGGCGACTGTGGAGGAGGAAACTGGAGTGGGGCTATGAAGGAAAGGGGAAGAGAAGGAAGAAAACCCCATAGTCTTAGATGTGGTTTTTATATTAAGTTGATCGAGGGCCCACATGTCAATTGGTTCTCGCGAGTAAACGAGCGAAGTTTTTGCGCCCGTTTGCCCGTTAAGTACAGGTTTTGACCCAATAAGAAACCCAAGGGTACTAAATGGAGAACAAATCCAACTCTATTAGGTTTTTTACCCACGGATAAACGGGCAAACGGGTCAAATTGCCATCCCTAGAGGAGAGGAAGAACACTATTTGATGCTGACGTGTGGGCCACCGGTTAAAAAAAGCAAAGTTTGGTAATAAAACCTGGTCAAAAGTGTAAAGATGTGCTGATAACTGGTCCAATTTGCAACTTAGGTAATAAAATCTGCCCTAAAGTACAATTCACTCTAAAAATAAAGTGCGATGAAAAAAAAACTCGAAATCAACTTCACAAGTAAATTTTATAATTTAAATTTTGGCAGCAGCTTACCAGCTAGAATATGGAAAATGGTAAGAGCAGAATCATGACATAGATTAAGGCCCTATTTAGTTCCCAAAACAAAAATTTTTATGCTGTCACATTGAATATTTGAACACATACATGGAGTATTAAATGTAGGAAAAAACCAATTACACAGATTGCATATAAATTACGAGACGAATCTTTTAAATCTAATTGCGGCATGATTTGACAATGTGGTGCTACAGTAAACATTTGCTAATGACGGATTAATTAGGCTTAATAAATTCGTCTCGCAATTTTCTGGTAAATCTTTAATTTGTTTTATTATTATATTACGTTTAATACTTTAAATGTGTGTCCGTATATCCGATGTGAAAATCAAACAAAAAAATTTTCCCCAACTAAACCAGGCCCAATCCTAGAGATGTTCAACTTTTGCAAAAAAAAAAAAAAAAAACCTTCGTCATCAGAGAAGTTTATTCAAAACACCCCTATACTTTCCGAAAATATAAGGACAAATCAAGTTTCGCAAGACTATGATCTAAAAACGTGAGAGAACGAGGTCGTTCTCGCGAAAAAGGCAAACACTCCACCACGTCTCCAGTTCTCCACCACTCCCAGTTTACCGGCTCTCCTCTCCTCTCCACGCCCCTCCTCCTTTCATTCCCCATCCTGGAGTTCTCCTCACTCCCTCTCAGCCCCTCCCAATCCGAGAAGCAGGGTATGTATGCACATGTGCTCTCCTCTTCCTCCCTATGTTTTTTTCTCGATCTATTTCTGTCGGGGGGTTTGATTTAGTTAGGGATGGCGCTCCATCGTACCTGCTTGCTAGTTGCTATCGTGTTGGGAGGTGAGGTGATGTTTATCGTGTTGGTCATCCGTCATCGTCAGCGCTGCGCCTCCCCAAGTTTTTAACTTAGGTTCCCTCTTTGAAGAGGTGTTGAGGATCATTACATCTAAACACACCATTAGTATAGTTGCATCGCAACCCAGTAGTATTAGAAAGGGTATGTATAACCCACATAATTTTTTGCAACTACAAGATGTTTCTTAAGAGTGATCAATGAGCAACAATAGTTTTTTTACAACACACACCTTTGTCATCCCGCAGATCGGTGGGCTGCTGTCCAGCGATGATGTCGATGGCCTCCACCACCGCCAGCCCCTTTTGCCCTTCACCCATGCCCAGAGGACGCAAATGCACAGTTCGAGCTCAAGGTATCCGTCTACTCAATCTATGCAGTACTCTGTAATCTGATCGATTTCTGATTTCTTTTGCTTAATTTGGGGGTACACAGCTGGAGCTGCCGGAGCGGATGCATCTGATAAGTCGCTCGAGATTATGCGCAAATTCTCTGAGCAGTACGCCCGCCGCTCCAACACCTTCTTCTGTTCCGAGAAGTCCGTCACCGCCGTTGTTATCAAGGTAATGGAACCAAATCTATTTTCTACTTCTCTCTTGAATCCTCGTTAAACTTTATTTTTAAAAAAAATCTCACTGCGTGCACATACAAATCATATACTAGCAAAAATCATCTTAGCCACAAACAAATTCTTCTATGCTGCTATTCCATGTGTTCTGTACCTGCAGCTTGATAAGAAGATTATTACGCCCTATTGCTGCTGTTGAATGTTGATGCAGTAGGCTTCAATCTTAGGTAGAAGAGAACCTGCCAGCATTCCCCTGATTTTCCATTGGTTTGCAAGGCCTTCCATACACCTCATTGGTTCAACACGCTAAGTTAACACACAGTTTTAAGTATCCTAGGTTGCATTGATGTAGAAGGTGAGTGCTGCGTACTGCCTGAGATTTTCAGAGCACAAAAGGAACTTTGAATGCAACATGTATTTCTTTCCCAGTGCTGTTTGGGATATGAAACAACTAGAGCAGAAACAGTGAAGCATGCCAGCTGAATGCTGATTACTGAACTAAAATGTATATGAGGAGTGTATTCACAGCAATCTCTTCATGAAAAAAAATAGAAAACCCAAGTCCAACATAATAAAAGGCATATATTTGAGCCCCATCCTCTAGATAATCAATCATATTACTGCATTGTCTAAGTGCCCAAATCTCAAAATAGTTTACCATTCCCAGGTAAAGTTTGACAGCATCTCCCTGTTAAATTACATTGTTAAAATAGAGACATAAATAATAGCAAATGGTATTTCCTCTGATAACTGCCAAAGGAGAAGAAATCAACAATTGCCCAAACATGAGTAAGAAAAGAGTACTCCAATTGATAGTCCGAAATCGTGGATCTCAAGCAGCGAGGAATAATTACCTCAGATGGTGACAAATCCGTGAGTAGAAAACAGATCAAGGCGATTGCTATGATACAAGGTCTATATACGAATAGATGATATGGTTGGTTGAGTTGTTGGAGGTGGGTATACATGCATTTTAAATCATGGATAATCTTTTTGTTGGTTGCATAGTGGATCTCTTTATGCCTTTTGAGTTGACAGTTCGTATTGTAGGATCATATGTAACTCAAAAATCGTGTTTTAACTTTTCTGCATAGTATTTGGGCTATTGGATGATTAAGGTCATACCTGGGATCTGTTCTGGTGGGATCCTATGAGTATTACTAGAATGAGTTTTATGACCATGTAGTTTTTGTCTAGACTAGGAGTCCTCATGTACCTGTTACTTTTGATTTGCCTACAATCTCAATGGAGTATTTAAGTCATATTTTGCTAAGATGTATCAAGGTTAAACAAAAAGGAAATTTGTTCTCACATTAGAGCTTTTCTTCTAATCTCATACAGCTAGCATCGAGAAAACAATATTACATTGATTTATTGTCTCGTGTTCCTACTCTGTGGACTGAGACCTTGATATTCTTGAACTGTTGTTATCCGTTGGTACATAATTTCTTTTCGCTTTCATTGCAGTGACTGATTTGGTACATTGCGGACACTGAGTCACTAACAAGACTAAGTAGTTGTGTGTTGACCATGGAAATCATACCTGTAACTTGGTCAAAGACACAGCCGATCATCAGACGGTGTTTGGGTATGGGCGAGAAGGTCAAAAAAGTTATGAGTGTTATGTAGGATTTTCTTGTCAGTGACACTCCAAGGGGTTAGTAAACTGGTGAATGCTTAGAGGGCATGATTAAGCTCTTGCATTGTGGCCATAGTGTCAATTGAGGGGAACAAATGATCCATCAATGTTGTAAACCAGCAAGCCAATGTATAAAGGACATGGTAAATGAGCGCAAATGATAATAAAAGGGAATCACAATCTACCACTATTCACAATCCCTTTAGCTAACTCTTGGAACCACTGGGGCCATTCCTTGATACCACCTGATAAAACTCCATCAGCTTGACAATCAGCTCCTCTACTCTGGTTTAATCACAGGAGAGAAGTCATCTTGTTTTTATTTTAATATAAACTGTGGACTGTTGTCATTGTTCCAGCCCTTTCTTGGTAAAAAGTATAAAATTAAGGATTGCCTTCTATGTCTTCTTGATTCTGAATAGCAACTAAAAATATTTTTGCAGGGACTTGCTGATCACAAGGATCAACTTGGAGCTCCTCTATGCCCTTGTAGGTAATTTATCTTACATGCTGTGTCCACTCTCTAATTCTTCTTCGGGTTGATTACGACAGTTACTTACTGTTCCTGCTTTTCACGGTGTAAATTTAAATCAGGCATTATGATGACAAAGCTGCTGAGGTAGCACAAGGATTTTGGAACTGCCCTTGTGTTCCCATGCGTGAGAGGTCCAGTTCTTTATAACTCTTGTTTTAACAACTATGATAGTGCATAAATAATGTTGTGATGCTATTTGTGGTTTAGTTATAGGCGCGGAACATGGTGAGGTTTCACTGTTTCTTTGTTCCGATTTCATAGTATTTGTGGAGGCATATGCATTTCTAAGAGAGCACAAACGAATCTGCTGTAGATTATTGCTCATTGCCCAAAGTGAGAAGCATAGATGTTTTGATAAAGACGTTCCTCAGTAATATCATCATGACTTTTGAAACCATGTGTCCTACATATATACCGATGACTTAGGAACATAGTCTCTTCTGGCCCTTATTTTTTTGTTATAATGGACAAAGATATAAAATGAAATAATGAATATGATGAGCTGTTGGACCCATCTGTTTTCAATTGGTTGATCAACTTTTGCAGGAAGGAATGCCATTGCATGCTTTTTCTTACCCCCGACAATGACTTTGCTGGACAAGACCAGGCATGCTCCTTTTTCACAATGTTTTCTTCACAGATACCATCTAGCTCTCCGTTGTCATTGCATGAACGTCATTTCTACAAATTCCTCAAAGTAATTTTATTTTTCCTTATATATACTCTATGCATATTGCAGGCTATAACCTTGGAGGAGATCAAAGACGCAACATCAAAGATATAACCTCAGTGCACCTTTTCTTCCATTATTCTGCTTGACACCAGAGTTTGTATATGTAGTCTCTGTAAGATGACATTCTACCGATGAAATCGGTCATGATAAGATGTGTAGTAAACAACAATTTGTCGTTCCTTAGCTTTCATGTTCTTGCTTTTGAACATGGGAAAACACGCTCCCACTAATACAACAGCCTATTAACTACGCACTTGATACAAAGCATCATGTTTGTTCATCCTTTGAATCAAAGGTTTATTTTCTGACTGACTCCAGTCGAGAATTGATCCGTATCTGCTGAGCTCTATTCTGCCGACCCTTCGTTTGTTGAATATGAAGTTGGAATTAAATTAAATGGATGAATGGATATAACATGTGATCATTGTTATGCAACGTTGCTTGTTGCCATAACACAAATATGCCATACAAGAAAAATCCAGAAACACACATAATAAATTAGCACACAAAAGAAATGCATTTTATTAATATGCACATCCAATTAAGAATTTGTATGTTTTGGTATGTACTAAAAAGTGTCACCCCAGATATCAAGTGAGACGATTTTCACCCGGAATGGTAAATTGGCCGATGAGAATATTTCAGTGTACTTAGACGAAGCGTGGTGGCAGAAGCACCCTGGGTTCAAGTATAATGTCTATACTTCCGACGAGGCTTTAACGTGTTGTCTTATGAGTGTGAATCTCGTTTGTTAGGGACTCGCATCCTTTACTTCCACCATATTTTAATAGATGGTATAATATAGTATTATTTATTTTATTATGATTTGTTTTATCATTTAAGAAAACTTTAAGTCTAACTTATATTTTTCATACTTACTCTATTTTTTTTTTAATAAAACTAGTGATTCAACATTATATTAAAAGTTAATGGCCATCTGAACATTCTAATTTAAATACCCCTTGCCAATATCCAGTTAAAATTTATAGACTGTCCTTAACCGTGTAGATATTACATAGTGGTGCAAGGCTTCTGCTCTGTTTGGTCTTGGTCAGATAACGCCATCTTTTCTTCACCGTATCTCTTTAGTTCTAGTGTTGGACAGTTAAGATGGACGTCGACTGCATATCTTGCAGCTGCCTCTGCCTCCTCCACCCCTTCAAGACTAGCATTCTCATAGTTGATCGAGACGCTGAATTTCTAAATATATGGATTCCAATACAGCCAAGAGAATCCAAAGTCACGGCCTTTATCCTTTGTCTTGCGCACATTGACATCACGATGAACAACTTCAGGCTGAGAATGAGAAAATCAATATAAGATTTACACGAAGAAACGCCATGAATATATAGATGAAAAGAAGAATAAAGCTAGAATTGCGTACGTGCGTTATCTTGTACGTAAACTATTCCACCCGATCATGAGAACATGCCATTTGGGATAAGTTTCAAGTCAAACTTAAAAACTTGAACATCAATATATGTTTAAATACCTATATGCGATGTGTATACAAGGTTTACAATTTTGGTTCGGAATTTCTGATATCGGGCTTACTGGTGGACATGTAGGAGGTTCTTCTGGTCAAAATGCTCATTTTTTCTTGAATTTAGCGAAAAATTACCATAATTTCTTCAACTGTTGTCTGATATTTCAAGCTTAAGTTGTACCTTTAGGTTCTGGGTTCGACTCCTCATGTAGGTGAATTGAGGCTTGGTTAAAAATAGTCGGTCACTGGTCCCTCATAAAAACACGTGTTAAGAATTGACCTGTTGAGGATGAGCTCTCGTGTAGCGGGTAGAGACCTCAAAGCACGGTTAATAATCGATCCACATGAGGGTGAATTCGCGTGTGGGAGGCTAGATTTCGGGGCGTTTCTCAGCTGGTTCTTCTCAACCAAAAGCTGTAGGAACGATCTTTCTCTTTCTCCCATTGGTCAAATAAAGCCTAGACCGTGGTCTAGACGCGAGACTACTACAGGTTTTCGTCTCGTTTAGGGCCTAAACTATGCTCTAGACCATTTTCTTGTCTAGACAGTCAAAAACGGTCGAAGATCGTCTAGACCAAGTAATTAGACCACGCCTAGCTGAGTCTAGACCATGGTCTAGGCGATGGACCCAAAACATTTGACGTGCAGGAGCTCAAATTTTCTGGCCCGCCAAGGCTCAGATGGTTTAGGTTAGGGTTTGGATGGAGTAAATCTCAATTTTCCCCCATTCCACCAACAACCGCCACAACCACACCACCCGCAATACAAAGTTAGTAACATGTGACATTTTCTTGTTTCGGGAACACAATTTAAAATGTTAGGATGAGTTTGAGGATGTGCAAGGTTTGAATTTGAAGCTAATTGAAGATTCATTCTTGCAAAATAAGGTAAACGTTAAATACCATCTTTTGTTGCTCTCAAATATTCTCTAGAACTTTTGACTTGCTAAGTGTATTTACATATATGTAAAAAAAATATGCCGGTAGTATAAGTATGGTGTATCGTATAGACTGGCTAGACTCTAGACCGGGGGTCGCCGTCCGGCTAGTGCCTAGAGAGAAAAGAAGTGGGCTATAGATCCATATAGTCAATGGTAACGCAGATTCCAAGATTGGCTATTAGATTGAATATAGATGATTTAAAGCTAGTAGTCGACTATGCTATTAAACTTAAATTGATTACAAGTGATTTGACGTTAGTGGTTGACTATATTATTAAACTTGCGCTAAGAAGAGGCTTAAATTCACCGAATGGCTTTGTTATCAGACTTCACAGAGAAGAGATATACCTCTTGATGTATGTCAAACAACATCATCTTATCTTCATCACGTCTCATGATTTCAAGGGCGGGTCTGTTGGGATGGTCATTGGCTGCACACCACGCAGCTGCCTCTGCTTCCTCCACTTCCTCAAGCGTAGCATCCTCACAGTCGATGTAGACCTCGAATTTTCCGATGTTTGGATTATGCAGCAGCCAGTGGAAGTCAAAGTAACCAACATCATCCTTCACCACCCGCGCTTTGACATTTTTGAAAGCAGTTTTATAAGTGATGTTTCTATCGGGCTGCGAAATGAGAAATTACGAACGAATGAACTGGTAAGTATCAACAGTAGATTTAATAATGAGTAAAATATGCCGTAGGTATCACAACTTGTAAGCTAGGTGAAATTTAGTCAGTCATCTTATATATCGATCATATTGATTACTCAATTTATTTAGGATACAAATCTATAAAAAAAATATGCCATGCGTATTATTTATGTCAAGGTGAATGCCATGTTAGCTTCCTAGACTATGAAAGCAACAAAGATGACAACAAACAGAGCCCTTGCGGTTGTGGCAAGCGTTGATGATTGTGACTCGCTAGATCCAGCACCGTTCGGTCAGACATGCCATCAAACTTAAGATCGTGGCATAGCACATGAGCATAACAGATCGATCTAAATATACTAACTAAATTAGCGAAGAGAATGAAGAGTATAACGGTTTTCCTACAAAATATATATTGCTTTCGCTAACTCATTGCCATGTTTGCCAACGCAGCGTCCAACTCGGCATAAACAATATGAGTGGCTGCTGTTTTGACTAGATTTGCACTCCCAAACAAATTGAGTGATCAATTTGAGCAATTTATAAGATAAATGACTAAATTGCACACGTCTTGCAAGTTGTGATACCAACGACCCATTTAACTCTTTAATATAGAGGTGATTGCTACATTCAATCTTATCAACATCTTCTACTAGCTATCAAATAAAAGTTAACATACACAATACACTAGCTTAATTTGATACAGAAGCCTTAACATAAAACTATATCTACAAATTAAAGGCCCCAATGTTAAACCTATAATGAGGCCTTCGAACTAGAAATGGCATTAAATAAAGATTAGATATCATTTTGAACTATGTATAATCTATATAGACTAAAGTTGCACAATAAAGCAATGCTATTACCACTTTTCACTTAATGCCACGCATTTTACACATCATTGTAAAGGGTGTCAACTGTATTATGCTTTACTCATTCATATCGTGGCCGGTGATCTCTATCCACAACTGAAGAGCTATGATTCCTCACTACCAATCGTGGCCGGCTAGAGTTATATGAGATTAAGAGGAGCTTATTAGCAACCGACAACTGCAATGGTTGCAGCACTTTGTTTAAGCTTACGAACATTATTGCGTCCTGATGCAAAGGGGCGGAGTTAGAGCGAGATGTAGAGGGGTGCCACTTATTTAATTTACTTTGCTTTATATCAAGTTTAAGCTAGGGTGTCTAAATTTGTATTGAGGGGGGTACACACATGGTGAAAATAGGTCAGATATAGCTACAAATTTTTTTTTGATCGGGTTACTGGGCACCCCCCTCAATACTCTAGCTCCACCCTTGGCATGCAATGATGTTTATGTTTTCTTGATGAAGTATAAAATTGGAATATTTAGTGCTTGAAACATGTGTCACATCATCGTCATGAGTTATAGGTGTTTGAGGTGGCTATTATTATCATTGGACCCTTATTAAAGCCAAGAGAAACAAGCCTGTTCTAGTTAGATTAGTGGAGGAGGAGTGGATCTTAAAAGAATTGGGATGAGAATGTCCTCAAACATATTAAAACACATTGGATTGGATTAAAACAAGCTCGTTCTAGCTTAGCTAGATTAGTGGAGGAGGAGAAGTTTGTGTGCACATACCTCTTTGTAAGGTGAGAGCAACCTATCCTCAAATATTCTTACTATTTTAAGTGTAGGATGGTTGGGATGGACGGCGGCAGCTTGCGCCAGTGCCGCTTCCGCTTCCTCCACCTCTTTGGTATGAGCACCAGCACAATAGATGTCAGCTTCAACTCTTTGAAGCGATGTTCTTCCAAGGTTCCCGAAACCAAGTTGCTTGTCGAAACAAAGTAGGTTGGCATCTTTTAGGAACCGTACATGGACAGTGAACTTAAGGGATTCGAGGCTTGGCATAATAGCCTTCTCGTTGCAAATGATGTTATGTAGATCAAACCACACGAGTGAACGGGGTGCCTTAAAAATTCTCAATTTCTGAAAGTAAACATCACCAGATGTCCCCCCCGTGCTTATTGTCGCAGTGTAATCGGAATCCAGTTTGAGGTAGTTGAGCTCTGGTAACCTTCCAAGTGTTTCCATGTCCTGTTCCTTCAAAGCCATCACCTGCAATTCTAGATAACAGAGGTTTGGAAGAAATGATGAGTTCAACCACATCGGAAACCTGCAGAATTTCAAGGTTTGCAAGCACAGGTGCCGGAGGCATTGAGGGGAAGCATGCCCTTCTTCCCACATTACGCTCTTCTTTCCGGATGAGGCATAAATATCCACAGTCTGGATGCTGTGCAGATTGTGTAGGCAATCCAGCAAATCTCTGTTCGGCCTCTCATCTGGTTCGTAAGTAGAAAGCCTAATCCGCAGCACCCTTAGTTTACTCAGCTTGCCTAGTGCCTTCATAAACTGTATTCTGTCATCATTTTCAGCCTCTATCCATATCTCTTCAAGAGAGGTCAGCTCCCCAATCAAACCAGCTGATACCTTGTAAATCCTATTGGCACGTAGACACACCAGCTTTGTCAGCATGCCCATTGACTCTGGCAGCTCTTTTATTTGAGTTCCCAACAGATCAAGTACTTGTAGAAACTTCAGATGTCCTACATCCTCTGGGAGCTCAATAGAATCAATGTACTGTAGTCCAAGGTACCTCAGGTGAAGTAAACTCCAAACATGCTGCAGACTGTGTTTACTGCAATGGTCCAGAATAAGGCAATTTTGTAGAGCCAATACACGTATAACATGAGAGCATGTGGATGCCATGCTTATATCACAGCACTCAGTCACAACAAAGGACCTCAGTTGCTCCACACCCTTATTAGCCAACAGGGGACATTCAACGTTTGGCTCAGAACTATTACACTGCAGAGCTAGTCTGCGGGAATTTCTCGATAGAAGTACCAGTTCCTCGCTACCATCCAATACAGTGACAAAGTTTTCTTCAGCTGACAACAAACGGACTAGATCAAGCACCATATCATGAACATGGCAACCGTCTATGTACCCTTTGTCTTCAGCCTCAGCTGGCAGGATCAAGCTTCTGTTAATCAACTCGTTGAAGTATCCCTCGCCGAGTTCAAATAACCCTATCCCAGCTGCTTTCTCTTCGTGTATGAAACCCTCGGTTATCCATTTCCATATTAACATATTTTTCTCAATATAGTAATCCTCTGGAAATATACTTAGATACAATAAGCAAGGTTTCAGATGCAAAGGTAGATCATAATAGCTCAAAAATAATATATTTCTAGTATTATCTACATCGTCATTGCCTCCATGCCCCAGACCAATAGATTTGTATACTACGGGCCAGTCCTCCATTGGTTTATTGGCTAACAAACTAGCCATTGTAATGATAGCTAATGGAACACCGCAACATTTCTTCAAAATTTTCTCACATGCATCAACTGATGGATCACTATCCAAACACTTATCTTCACCACCAACTATTTTCGTATACAATAACTTTTTGGAGTCTTCATGTGAAAGTGGCTTCATTTTGTAAACGTCACTGACATATGCCGCAACTTCAAAAATGCGAGTAGTTGCGACTACTCTACTTCCGCAATTACTATTTTGCAGAACACATCTGATTAACTCCCATGATTTTTTATCCCATATGTCATCAATAATGATAAAACACCTGTATATATACCCACATGAGTGCACGACAGTGAAAACAAGTTAGTGACTAAAATTAATTGACGAACATACAAAAGAAAGAAGCACATCAATATGAAAAACTGTCAAACAGCAAAAAAAAAAAAAACATTAGTGTTTATTCTTATATTTACACATAACATGGAAGGATGAAGAACAGTCGTGCTAGGAATCAGAAACATGTATCAAACGGATATGGTATATTTAATTAGCAAAACTAGTTATGTAGCACCGAAAGATCACACTTTTAGTTTGATAGCACCAATATATAACCACTGGGTTAACTTAAATTGCAATCAAAGATGACCATGTTTTACCACTGTAGCTTTTAATCACCTTGCTTCATTGTTGTTAAATTCAAGGATTAGAGTATCTCCAATGGGAATAGGGAGCCACCTTTCCAAACTGACTCCCTATTTTCACTGCGCACTCCAGTGGGCTCTCTAAATCTCGCTACCCACTTTCATCCACAAATATTTTATGAATTATTATCACAGACTGTAAAGGACTTTCTGTTGTTAGCAAGTACTCTTTGCCCAATGGACCATGAGTGTAAGGCCTTGTGTGGAGTGGAGGTTGTGTGCTTATGTAAGAATTGTGAACTTATCTAATAACTAGAAAAGTAATCAGTATTTCCGTCATTAATAAATTAAGCTATCTCTTTATCCTAAAAGATTAAATGTGATTATTGATGAAAAACTATGATAAAGCGAAAGGACTACCATGATAACTCAGCCAGACAAATGATCCTACTGACCATGCAGCTAACCAAATACCATCTCCAAGTTTAATCATAGAGCTAATTACTAGCTATGCCTATATGTCCATATTGAAGCATTAGCTTAAGGCTGCCTTCATTTTTTTTTGTTTAGGTCTCTTTCTCTCACTTATATTATTTAATGCATTTCAAGCACGTGTAAATCCAGCTTGCACAAGAGGCAACACTCCTCTTTTTTTTTCTATCTTCTCCACATTGCTTATAGCCTATTATTATTATTGTTGTTGCTGCTGCTGCTGCTGTTCTCAACTGTTTTATATACATATCCAAACAATGCGACCTACCAAACAAGTCCACTATATCCACTCAGCAAGACCAAAGTAGTCATCCTGGATGGTTCGATCATATAGTCCAGCCTAGAGTTTTAAGGGCAACCAAATATACAAATGTGATTTACTGATTTATATTGCAAATGGAACCATATAGCATCCCAAGTTTAGTATCACACTAACAGTTGTATATATGAGAGTTGGACTGATTTGATTCCTAATGTTTTTTTCGCCGGGAGATTCCTAATGTTTAATAACTCCGGTTCAAACTTTTTCCACAAAACGACGATGGAAGCAAAAGGTTGTTGGTGTGGCCTATCCACGAGTTGTGTTAGGCCTAGCGTCACTAGGAATTAAAATTAACTACTACTATTGGAGATGGAATCAACTCTACATGGACTCAATAGGAGACAAAGCGTACAAGGGATGGCAGGATCATAAGAATAATAGACCACTTGGCAGTACTTAAACTTGTGATTTGAATTTTTGCTAGTCCTATATCCTAAGTATAGATTTGGAGAGCTGGAGTACTGCTCACTATCATGTATGGGACCATTCAAGAAATTGCCAATGTATAGGCGGGGAGCTCAATATCATACTTGACTTCCGTTGCCGACTACACTCTCACAAGGTTTGCGTATATTTCTGAATTTAACACATGCAAAGGTGAGCTACTGAATCAGAGAAGAACAAGGAGTTGAGTTTTATATGTATAATGGTTGAGAATACTTTGATCCACAGCTTTAGTTTTTTTTTTTCCTTTTACAAAGACGCCCTAGGGCATCTTATACCTGAAGCACTATAAAATGGTTTACATGATATTTTTGCTAATGGTTTTGCCACCGGAATTTTGGATTTGATATCATATTAATGGTTAATATTAGCTTTAACACTAAGAGCAATATATGTGGTACAATCGCCGGTCGAAGTGCGCATAGCTGCATAAAGTGGTATATAAAAAGTATATGCTATTTATGGGGTCTCTATTGGTGGTATGTAAAGTATTTTTCTTTCTAATCTAGCGGTTTGTATCTATTTATACTTGCATCTCAAATACTGGTAGTAGAATATAAAAATTAACGGCTAACATCGTTTAATTTGTACTGGTGATACTACTAATAGAGTCCACTGTAAATTAAAGCACTTCAAAAAAATATATGTGGTACAGCTGCCAAGACGAAAGACATACCTCTTCTTCTGGATGAATTCCTGGAGTTCATTCATGAGCTGCCTTTCATCCAGCAACATCATAATCGAATGCATGTACCTTTGCTTGTCAAGATCAATGAGAATATCCCTAAGGACTTTCTTCATGTCAGGATGCTGACCAATCGGCACAAAAGCTCCAGAATCAAACCCCGGTTTAAACTTGTCGTAGACTGCTTTGGCAAGGGTTGTCTTCCCTAGACCTCCAAATCCAAAGATAGAAATAACCTTTGGTTTGTTCATAGAAGGATGAATATCATCCCCAAGGGCCAACATCTCAATGAGCTCATCCATTGGCCCATCAATTCCAACAAGCTCTGTGGCCTTTTTGAATAGATTCAGGAGTCGAGGATCGATGGTTGCTTGGTACTCAGGTTTTGCGACGACAATGTCATCTACCGTATACCGTCCACGCCTTGCAGCCACCTCCTTGAGCTTCTTATCGATGTCTTGGATGGCTCCAGCGATCTTGCGGCGAACCTTGACTTTCTTGAACAATTTGCCAATCTTCTTTCTGAGGCGCCGGAGCATGTGTGGGCCGGCAGGTTCCATGGACTCAACATGTACAAGAAAGATGTCGACGATGTCCTCCATTTCATAGGACACCTCTCTGAGATCGCGCGCCCAAAGCTTGACTAGCACATCGAGCTGCTCTGGTGGCACCTCGCCAACAACTCGAAGGACCGTGTATACACTGTCGAGCTCCCGCAAGAGAGACTCGATCTTCTTCCTCACGCCTATCTGCAGGTTGTACTCCTCCTTGAGCAGCTGAACCATCTTTGGGAGCAGGCTCCCCATCGCCCCTGTCACCAGCCCCATGCTTGCTAGCTCGGCCGGTTGGACTTGGTTGTGCAAAGCAGCACCCAGATCAGACGATCGACATTATATGCTTCTGATCTGATCTGATCTCACGATTGAGCACTGAGTGATCATGCTCACAAATCAGCCTTCGGAACATGATTCCTGGTTGTGCTTTTCCACATCTCAAAGCTGTAGATTAGGTAGGCTGGAAAGCACTAAAATCTCTCCTTGATCGATGGCATTGCAAACGACACTCTTATATATTATTTTAAGCTGTCCGAACAGTACTCCCTTCGTTTTATAAGTTATTTATTATAGTTCTAGCGTTACAAATTGTGTTAAAATACTAGTCATTCCTATATTCCAAACCACTCTTATGGTGTATTTACATTCTCACCCACCCATGGCCTTGGCAAATGACCTGCAGTCGAGACATAATTCAGCAATGTTGATGTTGACTGCCCACCAGCAGGCAGCAGAGGTACTGCAGGACTCTTGGATCATGTGGAACAGGTGCCATGTGAGGAAATCTCATGAAGTATCCTATATAGATGTAGATGTTCCTAACTTGTGCACGGAGAATCCACTATATGTGTTCAAGGGATTGGATGGATTTGGATTAGGTTGAACCTATTTTTTAAGGTGTTTGGTTTGAGATAGTGGGATGAGATGTTCCTAAAAAAGAATACTTTTCTAAGATTCACTTTAACCTTGTACCCTCAAAAACTGGCGGACAAATCCCACCTACTTTTCTTTCTCAATGATGTGTGGGCCATTTCTTAATAAGTTTTTAAGACCATTACATCCATCATACCAAACGGATGCATCCATCCCATATGGATGCGACCATCTCATACTAAAAATATAGATAAGTCTAATCCTTCCCACTTGGTCCCCCAAAACAAATACATGCTATGTGTGCAAGCAATAAGTGAGGTGCCTGAAGGTACCATGATCTCTAATTACAATAATTTGTGAACATATTGTTACTTATTTTTAGGAAAAAGTCTGAATTACCCCTGAACTATTGTGTCGGTCCGATTTATCCCCTAAAACTACAAAATCAGATATTTTGCACCCTAAACTTTTTATGCCAAAATAATTACCTCCCTAACTTAATCCAGTGCAATTTTGGTCCTACGTGGCATACACGTGACAGTCCAGTCAACCAACTTTTATTTAAAACATCCATGGGCCCACATGTCAGGTTCTCTCGTCTTCCTCCCTTTCTCACTTCCCCACACCTCGACCTTAGCAAGAGAAGGAGATGGAAGATGAACAGGATAGAGAGGAAGAGGATGAGGAAGAAGACAGGGACAATTTGGTCCTATAAGTTTAGAAAATGTGCTGAATGGGTAAGCAATGGCATATAATAGATAGGTGTGAAATTATAATGGCATGGTTTCAAATAGACAAATATCAATGGCATATTTCAAAACCACGAAAGTTATAATGGCATGGATCCAATTAACCCTTATTTAATGGGTGGATGATGTATACTGGCTTCCAGTGAGAAGTATAGCATAATTGGTAGAAGAAATATTTTTACTAACCTCTGGTTTGGTGTAGAGGGTGAGCAAAATCCTGTGTTTGTGTGTGTGAGATCTTGATCATGAATGTATGAAAAGAATCTAACAAGGGTCACAACAATTTGACCAAACTCAAAGTAATAACAAGCATCATATGTATAAGGTTTATCAATATGATCGACATATAGTTTTGGTAGGAATATAGCATCGATTCGGAGTATGTAAAGTTATACCACATTTTCTTTCATAAAATTACCCAAGGACTCAACAGAGAAGAGCAAAGGTTTGTTTTACCAGGTAATCTCTCATTTATCAATTATTTAGATAACATGTGTTCCTATAGATATGTGTTCACAAGCAACAAGCATATGTGACTGCCCTAGCAAGCATGTTTTGGTGGTAAAAAAAGATGGCGAGTATTCGTCGGCTAGTGATTTCGATGAAGATACACTTGCTTTGCTTGCAGCTGACCACTTATACTTGGCATTATATTTGCTTACAGGAGATCACCATATAAATGGAGGAGAAATGGTGGAAAACACCCGTTCAATCAGCCAGAGGTTAACAAGTGGCGAATAAATGTACGGAAGGGCACACAAACCCAATGAAACTCGGCCGACCGAGGCCCAGCCCAGTTGGCCCAGAAATTCTCCAGGTTGGTAATTACCGACCTCCAATGATGGTTGTTACCATTTCCACCTCTCCAACCATCATTAGGAGGACACTTGACAAGAGGGGAAGAAATATGCCCTTTGGATTCCATGGAGCATCTCTATCCTTCCAAGCAACCTCGCCCTATAAATACTCCTCTTCTCCTTCATTCACAACACACCAAGAAGGAATAAAAAGAAGAAGATCTCCTTAGTGGTTTATATTTTGTTCAAGTGCTAGTGGAGTTAGAAGTAGAATAGCTCTTGAGTTCTTCAAGTCTTCCGGAGAATTCGGATATGGTTCTAGTAGCTTATATCCCTCTTGTAAGACTTTATTCTATAATGAAATATTCTTCTTTATATAGTTTTGGTCCTTTACTTTATTTGCACCATTATTCGAGTACCACCTTTGGTTTATACTTGCTTAGTATTAGTTATATGGCTAGCTTACTGGAGATATGTAGTGGTATTGGCTTAGTGTTCATTCGTATGATTGCTTTATGTCATCTGCAGAGATATAGAGTAATATTTAGTAATGTAAGTGCTGTGCTTAGATTATTGAATATCATGAAGTGGTGCTATATGCCACGGAACTGTAAAGATAGGCCGCTGGTGGTGACAGCCCAGTATGGGTATTCCTTCACGTGCGTATATAGGGCTAAGTAAGGTTCCTGGTGCAGGTACTCCTCCTTATCTATAACTGGTTGGATGGTCATGCCGGATTGTCGTAAAGAACTCGACAATCAGGGGTGGTTTCTCGATATACTAAGAGGGCATAGTTAGGGAGTTATAGCCATATAGTTGTACACTAGCAAGTGTATACTAAAATGATTATATACTAGAAGTATGGAAATGAGGCTTTTCTTTACTCCTCTCCATGTAGCCTAGATTTATTATTTAGTGAGAGTATTCTTATATTGTTCCTTCTGTGTGTCAACCTACCATTTACCTTATAATTGATTAACCCCTGCATAGACTTTGATCTACATAAGTGTGATGCGTATTAATAACATAGTATTCTCTTACCATATCTTCCCTTGGGATTAAAGAAATACGATACCTTGGAATACTCCCGGGTGAAATGCTACAACGTATATATGTGCGCTTGCGGATTTATATCTGTAACCATATGAAATACCGCCTAATGTTTCAGGCGCCATTGCTAGGAATTATATTACTAGTTATGTCGTTAAGAAATATCAACATAGACCTTGGCAATCTGTCGGTCTATGTTGATGTTGCTAAGCTGCCAAATCCAAAAGTGAGAATAATAAAAATGCCCAATCTGTTGCTGATAAGAAAAATGAGATCAACTTGAAAGGAAAATGCTTACTTGCTACTATATCTGATATTAATGAATTGATTGCATCACCTTTGTTGCTTATGCTTTGGTATGCAAGGATGCTCTGATTTTACGTCATGATATGCAACATTCTTTGCCTCCTCCTGCTGCTAGGAGAACTCTAATATTTTTCCAAGTGCGTTACCACCGAGGCTGCCACCACTTTGAGGGATTGAGCACCAGATTGACCTCATCCCTGGTGCTTCATTGCCCAACCGTGCGCCATATAAGACGAATCCGGAAGAAACTAAGCAGATTTAATGCGAAGTGCAAAAACTACTCGATAAAGGTTATGTACGTGAGTCTCTTAGTCCTTGTGCTCTTCCGGTAATTCTAGCGCCTAAGAAATATGGATCATGACGTATGTGTGTTGATTGTGGAGCTATTAACGATATCACCATTCGATATTGTCACCCTATTCCACGTCTGGATGGTATGCTTGATGAGTTGAGTGCTGTTGTTGTGTTTTCGAAAGTTGATTTGCGTAGTGGATACCACCACATTCGCATGAAACTAGGGGATGAATGGAAAACTGCTTTCAAAACTAAGTTTGGGTTATATGAGTGGTTAGTCATGCCCTTTGGGTTAAATAATGCACCTGGTACTTTCATGAGATTGATGAATGACGTTTTGTGTGCTTTCATTGGTAAATTTATGGTGATATACTTTGATGATATATTGATTTACAACAAGTCTATGGGTGAACATCTTGATCATTTCCGTGTTGTTTTTAAAGCTCTTCGTGATGCACGTTTATTTGGTAACCTTGAGAAGTGAACCTTTTGCACAGATAGAGCTTATTTTCTTGGCTATAAAGTCACTCCGTAGGGAATTGAGGTTGATCAAGTTAAGGTAGAAGCTATACAAGGATGGCATGTCCCGAAGACTATCACACAAGTGCGAAGATTTTAGGCCTTGCTAGATTTTACCGCCGCTTTGTGAAGGATTTCAGCACCATTGTTGCTCCATTGAATGAGTTTACTAAGAACGGTGTGCCTTTCACTTGGGGCACCACACAAGAGAACACCTTCAACATGTTGAAAGATAAGTTGACACATGCACCTCTCCTCCAACTTCCAGATTTTTATAAGACTTTTGAACTTGAATGTGATGCTAGTGGGGTTGGATTGGGTGGTGTTTTGCTACAAGAGGGAAAACCTGTTGCATATTTCAGTGAAAAATTGAGTGAGTCTGTTCTGAATTATTCTACTTATGATAAAGAATTATATGCTCTTGTGCGAACTTTATAAACATGGCAACATTATTTGTGGCCCAAGGAATTTGTCATACATTCTGACCATGAATCTTTGAAGCATATTCGTAGTCAAGGCAAACTGAACCGCATACATGCTAAATGGGTTGAATTCATTGTATCTTTTCCTTATGTTATCAAACAAAAGAAAGGGAAGGATAATACCATTGTTGATGCATTGTCTAGGAGATATACTTTGTTAACACAACTTGACTACAAAATCTCTAGCTTAGAAACAATTAAAGACCAATATATGTATGATGATAATTTTAAAGATGTATTGCTGCATTGTAAGGATGGAAATAAATGGAACAAATTTGTCTTCAACGATGGGTTTGTTTTTAGAGCTAACAAGCTATGCATTCCAGCCAGCTCTGTTCCTTTGTTGTTATCGTTGAAAGCGCTCGGAGGTGAGTTGATGGGGGCATTTTGGATCAAAAAGACGGAGGACATACTTGCTGGTCATTTCTTTTGGCCAAAGATGAGGAGAGATGTGGGGAGATTCATTGGTCGCTGTACTACATGTCAAAAGGCTAAGTCCCACTTAAATCCACATGGTTTGTATATGCCTCTAGTTGTTCCTAGTGTTCCTTGGGAAGATATTTCAATAGATTTGGTTTTGGGATTGTCTCGGACCAAGAGGGGCCGTGATAGCATTTGTTTTTATTGTGGATAGATTTTCTAAAATGACACATTTCATACCATTTCATAAAGCTAATGATGCTTCACATATTGTTGTTTTGTTCTTTCGAGAAATTGTTCGTTTGCAGGGTGTACCAAACATAATTGTTTCTGATCGTGACACTAAATATCTTAGCCATTTTGGAGAACGTAGTGGGCTAAATTGAGGACTAAGCTTTTATTTTTTATTACCTATCCCCAAATTGATGATCAAACTGAAGTTGTGAATCGAACCTTGTCTACTATGTTAAGGGTTGTTTTAAAGAAAAATATTAAGATATGGGAAGAATGTTTGTCTCATATTGAATTTGCTTATAATCATTAGCTGGATTCTACTATAAAGATGTGCCCTTTTGAGATTGTTTATGGGTTATTGCCCCATGCTCCTATGATTTAATGCCTTTGCCATCTTTTGAAAAACTAAATTTTGATGCTAAACAACATGCTGAATTGATGTGAAAACTACATGAAACAACTAAAGAAAACATAGAGCGCATGAATGCTAAATATAAGCTTGCTGGTGACAAAGGTAGAAGGGAGCTAAGTTTTGAACATGGAGATTTTGTTTGGTTGCATTTAAGAAAGGATAGATTTCCTGACTTGAGAAAATCTAAATTGATGCCTAGAGCTGATGGACCATTTAAATTGTTGGCAAAGATTAATGAAAATGCATATAAGATTGACCTGCCTGCATATTTTTGAGTTAACTATCAGGTGAGTTCATTTTTGAGTTCATGTTCATATTATTTATACCCTGGAGACGTATGTACTCTTGTTTTACTTAGGAATGATAGAGAGGATCAAAATGGGAGAGGATTCGTGGAAGCTGGATTCGGACTACAGAACATCGTCAACTTGTGACGACCGCCACGACTTCATGTGAACTCCGATTTGGGCATGCAAGTACTTTATGGAAAGCTTATCAAGTCTACTTTCAAATCGATCCGTCCTTATGTCCATATCTATTCTGTCCACGGTATTGTGTCACCTTATTTGGACCCAATCGGCTGTGTATCAAGTTGGGTCCATTAGGGACGTGTCCTAGGGTTAGAGCACAACCCTAACATTCCTATGGTCGTTCTCCCCCTCTTCTTTTACTTTTAGCCGCCGCTAAGAACAATTGGGTTTTGTTGATTAGAGTTAGCAACTGGCTACTTGCTTGCAGCATCCATGTTAGCTTTGGCACACATAAGAAAGGTACACAGCATGCATGTTAACTTTGGCACACATAAGAAAGGTACACAACAGGGAGGCCCCGCTATAAAAAAAACTTTATTAATAAAAGGAAAGAAAGTAAAAAAAGAGAAAATTACAGCAAAAGAATCCAATCCCTGACTTTGATCATGCACATTCAGCCGAAACAACATAAGAAGGAAGTCTCCTTTAAGGAGTTGCTTCCAGGAAGAAAACAAAGATAACCTATTCTAGAAAATGAAACAATTCCTTTGTTTCCAAATATTCCAAGCCCCTAAAAGAAACTTTTCCATGAAGCACTGTCCATTGTAAACATATTTAGCCATGATGATCATATTTGGCACACATGTAAATACACTTAACATATTTCATATAATATTGGAGAATTGTTGGCACTGGGATAGGTGCAACTACTCACATAGGGTCGCGGACCAGAGAGAGGAGGAAGCAAGGTCCACAGCGGCAACTAGCAGAGAAGAGGTGACGCGACTTCATGGCAGTGTGAAGTTTAGAGCAGAGGAGAAGGGTTTGGAATGGTGTCAAAACCCTAAGCCAATTGGACCTTGGTTGGGACATGAAGTTTTAGTTCCTACCACAAAAAAATGCATTGGTCCATTACTTAGACAATAGTCTAAACAACAGTTTTATGGTCTACACTTGTCTCATTGTTTAATTGTGTGGTCTAGACAGTCTAGGACCATCTTTGACCGTCTAGGCAGTCAAACGGTCTAATTCACGGTTTAGGTCCTAAACTAGATGATAACTCATCGTCTGGCATCTAGATGCGGTCTAGACCGTCCAGACTATGGTCTAGGCAAACACTGACAATGATCAAAGGTTTTTCCAATGACGGAAAAGTCTTCCATGAAAACTAACATGATTTCCTCGAACATGTCAGAAAAAATAGACATCATCCACAGTTGGAATGACGTGGGTGTGTTATACAGCCCGAATGACATCCGTCGGTAAGCATACGTTCCGTAAGGACACGTGAACATTATCTTGCTTTGACCGTCAGGATGGATGGGAATTTGATGATAGCCAGAATAGCCATCAAGGAAATAGAAAAAATGAGTGATTTGCCAGCCGCTCAAGCATTTCATCAATGAAGGGCAGCAGGAAGTGGTCCTTTCTAGTAGCCTTATTGAGCTTTTTGTAGTCTATGCACATTCTCTTACTCGTGACCGTACGTTGTGGGGTTAACTCGTTTTTCGTGTTTTCAACGACTGTCATATCTCCCTTTTTAGACACAAACTGGACTGGGTTGACCCACTCACTATTTTTTTTTTGAGCAAAGGGCAAAGTCCTCAATTTCCATTAAAGAAATGTATAGATTCTTACAAAAACAGAGTCTTGAACCTAAGAGGATACCCCCCTGGTGCTCACCAAGAAACAGAAAACAAAATGACAGGATGCCTGATGCACAAGCTAGTTTTTTCTAATTGTCCCCCAACATCTATTACATTGAGCCAAGCAAGAAACATCTATCATCGGCACAGGATAAGAAAGAAGGTCCCATTCATCCTATCCTCCAGGTCTTCCATTATCCCTTGCCAGAAGTGGGAGGCTCCTGATCTTAATTCTGTGGCAGCCAAGATGTTTTTGGATAAATATTTTTGTCTGATCATCTGTTGTTGCCACAAGCCATCAGTATTTTCAAGATTCCAAATCCACTTCCCCAACAAAGCAATATTCATGAATTCTAAATCTAGGATGCCCAAGCCCCCTGTTTCTCTAGGGGAACAAACTGTTCCAATTAACCAAATGGTATTTTCTGATCCCCTGATCTTCCTGCCACATAAATTTTCTTCTAAAGAAATTCATTTTCTCTCTAACCCCAATAGGCACTCTAAAGAAGGATAACATGTATAGGGGGGTGTTACTAAGACATGCATTGATTAGAGTCACCCTCCCCCCCAATTGACTGAAGGTTTCCTTGCCAGCATCCTATTTTTTTTTCAATTTTTTCTTCTGCCTGTTTCCAATCTTTATTCAACAGTCTCTTCTGGTCAATTGGAAAGCCCAAATACCTCATGGGAAAATCCCCAATGTTGCAGGTAAAGATCTAACTATATAGGTTTTGTTTTTAGGCTGCTTCTCCCAGGCAGAAAACCTCACTTTTGTTGAAATTAATTTTAAGACCTGATAACTGCTCAAAAATGCAGAGCACTTTTTTAAATTTCTTGCATAATCTAGATTCTCCTGAATCAGGAAAATTGTGTCATCAGCATATTGAAGAATTACAATGTTACTATCAGCATTAGCTCCCAACCCTTGTATTAACTGCTCTCTCTCAGCCTTTGGATCATGGTTGTTAAGGCTTCCACTGTTAAATTATAAAGTAATGGAGATAAAGGGATTCCTTGTCTCACCCCTTTGGACCCACTCATTGTATAGGAGGGGATAAATTATCCCAACATGTAGAAGTTTCAAGACCACTTTTTTTCACGACCTCCCTCATGACATTATTTAGTCTTCGTTGCAGCTCTCGAGAGGGTGCACAAGAAGGATCTAAAGGAATATGATGAGTACAAAAGGCCAAACAAATCCACTTAAGGTCTTGAAGAGACTAGCCTAGAACATAGCGATACTTTTCTAACACAGTTGTGAGTTTGAAGGTCTCGTCATCGAAAAGCTTGTCGCTTATGATGACGGGCGACTCTGTATCACCGTGCAAGAAGGCATAGCGAAGGCCTGAAGGAAGAGGTTTGAGCTCAATTGGAGGTCATGAAGGTGGATCGGTTTTGGGTAACTCGATCACCTCTCCAAAATCGTCCTCCTCCTAATGCACTGGCATCATCTTCGAAGAGGGATTCGTGGGACTCAAAAGGAGAGATAGCCAACACTTTTTTAATTGGCTCGGAATTGGGAATGGGTTCCATCAAATAATTTTTTTTATTGTAAGATCGGGACGAAAAATGTCATTTTCCTGAGTTTGATGTCTAGGACTCCGATATGCGGCGCATCAAGGAGAAGATTCTCTATGGGATGTCCTATGAGAAGATCAAAGTCAGATACTTCGAAAACATGGAAGTCCAGGATAGCCTCGACATCATTGAGTTGGATCAGCTCTCTGTGAAGAATCCCATAACCTTCAATGATAGGACCAGATGGGCTCTGGAGGGTTTTGTTTATTGGTGCCTTATTGGTGCCAACGGTTTGTCCCTGTAAGCAATTTAATGCAAAGGTTGAAGGCATAATATTTACACCAACAGTGTGATTATAAAGAGTTTGCATCATGGCCTCTCTGTTGAGACATGGAATAGTTAAAGACGGGGAGCTAATCTGAAGACATGTCGGTCGTAGCTTTTCACCTACAAGTATATTCCAAGGGCCTGGTCAAAAAAAAAAAGTATATTCCAAGGATAGCAATATGAACCTTTGAGTATTTTCCAAGGTGAAAAGCTACAACCGACGCATGTGCTTGCAGGTTGCAGCAGTGTCACTGTTGCTATAAAGGATAGCATGGAACATGTTTCTTATAATGTTGTTCTCTATTTCTGAGAGGAATATGAAGGTTACCTGTTATAAAGTCGATGTTTCCTTTTCTTAAATAAGAGTAAATTGCATTCACGGTACATCAACTTAGAACTTAGCAAGTTGGTGCAATTTAGCGTAGGAACTTGAGAAATGAGCATGCTAGGACAACAACTTGCCAAGTGGGTGCAACCTAGAACAAAAACTTAATAAATAAGCTTATGGGTACAACTACTTGAAAGGTGGGTATGATTTTGGTACAATAACTTGAGAAGTGGTGTAAAAACTTAATTATTTTGAGTATTTTTGGCTATATGTACTCAGTTTTTACGTACTCAGTTGATAATATACTTATGTAGATTTGTACAAGCATATTTTTTTGTCATTCTAGTAATTAAAGGTCAAACAAATTTTACCATGTACAAATTTTCTAGTTGGTAATTGAGATGGTGAAAAAAATACCTAAATCGATGGTGCACATCACCCGTCATGGAATTCGGTGTTCTTTGTTACTCAGTTCGTAGATGGGTTGAAGGCAGAAATAAGATCTGCAGTGATTTTACATTGTACTCCCGATTTGGAAACTGCCCTGGACTTAGCTTGCTTGCAGGAAGAAGTTTTGGAGACTAATCAACGAGAAGTGCGTCGTGGGGCATTTGCTGGTGGTGCTCGCGGTGGCATACGAGCTGGCATACCAGTAATTAGGGGTGAAAACGAAGCGGATTCAGACGGATAGTCGTCATACCATATCCTAAACCATATTTTTTAAGTGGTAAATAATAGCTCGGCAAGGCGGTGGTGCATCGGGACACCCTGATGACCCTCGAGCTGCACCTGTGGAGGACAAAACTTGTGGCACTTCGAGCCTATCGTCGAGCTAAGGGATTATGTCATACTTGTGGTGAACGATGGAATCGAGAACATAAATGTGGTCCCACAGTTCAGTTGCATGTAATTGAGGAGCTCTGGGATTTACTGGAGGAAGGGTCTTCTGAACCTGAGATTGAGCAGTCAGCTGAAGTTTCTGAACATGACAGTGAGCTTTGTGTTATTTCTCGGGAGGCAGTGTTAGGCAGCATTGATTCTCCTCGTACTCTGAGACTTTAGGGATTGATTCAGAATCATGAAGTGCTGATGTTGGTGGACTCAGGGAGCACCCATAGTTTTGTCTCTGCCACTTTAGCTAATCAGTTAACCGGAGTCTATCAGACAATGCCGACAATTAAGGTTAAAGTAGCTGATGGTGGAATCTTGCAGTGTGATCAGGAATTTGTGGATTGTCTATGATGGGTTCAGGGTGTGTCTTTTCAATCTAATCTGAAGATTTTATCTCTGGGTATTTATGATGTAATTATTGGTATGGATTGGCTGGAAAGATTCAGTCCTATGCAGGGGCAGATCCAGAAACAAAAAGTTGGGGGGACTCAACATACCGAGTACACCGATATAAACACATAATCTCAATATTAAACTATGCTAAAATGTTATTATGAGACCTTTAGTACCTCCTATCTTATCAACTATGATAAAAAAATTGAAGGGGGGGCTTAGGGGGGTATCCATGGGTTTTGTGGGTGTAGGGGGGACTCGCACCCACGTTGGATCCGCCCCTGGTCCTATGCAAGTAGATTGGCAAGGTAAAACATTGCAGTTTCAGTATCAGAATCAACTGGTGTGTTTAAACTGGTGATACTTCTCAGTGCCCTGGAGTGTCAGCAAGTCAAGTTAAAGGAATGGTTCATCGTGATGCAATGATGCAAGTAATTGAGTTGTGTTTACTAGAAGAGTCTGTAGAACAGACAGAATTGCCAGCACCTATCTCTGAACTTCTGCAAGAATTCTGTTCAGTCTTTGATGAGCCTAAAGGATTGCCTCCTGCTCAACAGTTTGAGCACTCGATACCATTATTACCTGGGGCAAAACCTGTGAACCTTCGACCCTATAGATATAATCCTGCTCAGAAGGGTGAAATTGAACGACAAGTGGTTGAAATGCAACAGCAAGGTATTATTCAGCACAACTCTAGCCCGTTCTCTTCTCAAGTGCCGCTTGTTCTTAAGAAGGATCCGACATGGCGCTTTTGCATCGATTATCGCCATCTTAATGCCATTACTGTGAAAAGTCGTTACCCTTTGCCAATAATTGATGAATTACTGGACAAGCTTGCCGGCACCATTATTTTCACCAGTTTCGATCTGTGTGCTAGGTATCATCATATTCAAATGAGGCCAGAGGATGAACAAAAAAACAGCGTTTAAAACTCACAATGGCCACTACACGTCCTTTGGGTTAACAGGAGCACCGGCCACATTCCAAGGATTGATGAATATGATTTTGGCTCCTTTACTTCGTCACGGTGTGCTTGTGTTCATCGATGATATTTTGATCTACAGTAGTACTCTGGCAGAGCATGTTTCTCTGCTTCGACATGTGTTTCAGCTATTGGATAGTCATCAGTTGAAGGTTAAACGTTCCAAGTGCTTGTTTTCTCAGTCCAGCTCAACTTATTTGGGGCATGTCATTAGTGAGGCTGGAGTTTCGACTGATCCCAAGAATATTTTAGCAGTGCAGCGATGGGCAGTACCAACCAATGTCAAGGAAGTGCGTGGTTTTCTGGGATTAGCGTGATATTATCGCAAATTTGTGCGTCATTTTGGTACAATCAGTGCGTCCACTGACTGGTTTACTTAAGAAACATTCAGTGTTTGTGTGGACGTCAGGCCATCAGGCAGCCTTTGAGGCACTCAAAGCAGCTCTGACCTCAGCTCCGGTGCTTGCATTACCGGATTTTTCTAAGACATTCGAGATCGAGACTGGCGCAGTTCTCTTGCAGGCTGGACATCCCTTGGCATTTTTAAGTAAAGCACTGGGGCCTCGCAATCGCAGGTTATCCACATACGAGAAGGAGTGCTTGGCAATTCTTTTAGCAGTCGATCAATGGCGTTCTTATTTGCAGTTTGGGGAATTTGTTATTAGAACGGATCAAAGGAGTTTAATTCATCTTGGTCATCAGCGTTTGGCTACACAGTGGCAGCAACGAGCGATGACAAAATTATTGGTGATCAGCGATTGGCTACTCAGTGGCAGCAACGAGCGATGACAAAACTATTGGGATTGAATGATCGCTTGGTCTATAGAAAAGGATTGGAGAATAAAGCGGCTGATGCTTTATCTTGCTGTAATCATGTTGGGGAACTACAATTGTCGGCATTATCTGTTTGTATTCATTCTTGGGTGGAAGAAGTTCAGAATGGTTACTCTACAAGGGGTGAAGTACTGTTAGCCTGTGATGAAAATTTCTTCTCTCTCTCTGACATCTCTCTCGGCCAGTATTCTGTCTCAGCGACCATCACCATGCGTGAAGAGAACCTGCAGTGGTCCATTACTGTTGTGTATGGTCCACAGCTTGAGGGAGACAAAATTGATTTTCTTGCTGAAATTGAAGCTCTCAGACCGTCTATGAAGCCGGCTTGGATGATTATTGGGGATTTCAATCTCATCTATAAATCTTCGAACAAAAACAACGACCGCCTAAACAGAAGAATGATGCAACGTTTTGGTGGTCTGTTAGATAAGATCCAAGTGAAGGAACTTCATTTGTCAGGACGACGTTTCACTTGGACTGATGATGGTGAAGCCCCGACGCAAACGAAAATAGATCGAGCCTTTGTCTTAACTGACTGGGATGTTTTGTTTAGTGGCTCAAATCTGTACCCTTTATCCTCAGCATGTTCTGACCATGCGCCTCTTTTTCTAGCTGGAAATGAAAGTCGAGCAAAACCCCCGCAATTCCGTTTTGAAGCTTTCTGGCTACAAATCCCAGGTTTCCTAGATGTTGTGCAGGACTCTTGGCAAAGACAAATCCTAGCCTCCAACCCACTTGCCATTTTCAAACTTAAACTCTGCATATTGGCTCGTGATCTAAAGGGATGGAGCCGCTCTCAAGTGGGTGATATTAAGCTACAATTTGCTGTCGCCACTGAAGTAATCTTCCAGCTTGATGTTGCTCAGTGTTATAAAAGTTAGTCGATATAGCGGAACGACAACTAACCTTCCCGATCGCTTCAGTCATCGATCACCCAAGACACGCCAGATGACGACACAGGAACACACGATATTTGTTAACGAGGTTCAGCCGAAGCCTACATCCCCGGGGCTCTGATTATGGGCGCTCCTCCCCAACCAATATAGCTCCTAGCCACTACGAGTTCATGGCCACGCCGCCACCATCTCCCTGCGTGTCTACTCTACATTGTAGTCGCCATGGTTACATTGTGGTGCCCCCCTCTCTATTTAAGAGAGATGACGGGCTACAGAGTCCGACTCTAACTCCACCCCCTAACACCTATTACAACTCTAAGTCCAACCGTAACCAAATAGGACTAGTATATTCGACACCTATTCTAACAAACTCCACCTTGGCGAATATACGCCACCCAGAAGTAGTAGAATCACCATGCCGATCCACCTGTCCTCCAGACTTGGGTTGTCTCCTTTGCAGCTTCACCGCAAAGCCGCCCGACGAGTCTACGCCAGACCCACCGTGTTCAAGAGACTCCGCTATCCCTGTAATTTCTTCTTTTTGACTCCACCTGCAACAGTGCTCCACCTTCTCTCATATTACCACAGTCGTCTTGCCAAAGCGAAATTGGATTCTTCCTAGCTGTCACGTCATAGACTCCCCGAAGACTATGTTCACCTTCATCTTCCGTCTTAAATTTGGCTTGATCTAATCCATGGCCAGATAACCGATGTCATCACCAAATAGATAAATCAAACTCACTAGACATGAAGAGAACCCTTTCTTCCTTGCCATCTTATGAACCGAGCTAATAAATCCAACATCCACGCTTCTCCGCATTCGTAGACTGAATTCCTGATAATCTGAGAAAATTCACTGTTGCCTTGAATCACCCGAAGAAAATTACCACCATAGCGTTCGCTCTTCTCCTTCAGTGACGCAGATTCCATATATCCCCATCATGCAAACCCCGCAGATCCTGTATATATTCTGTACTGCCAAACAGCCCGTTGACGCCCTCAACGATTTTCACCCGCTGTTGCCCGGGACCTTTTCTTCAGTCCTAGCTTAACTCCATATATCTCAACTCCTCGTCGAATCCCAGATATATCATGTTGTCGCCAGATAATTCCATATGCGACCTGACTAGCCTGTTGCCGCCAGTCTACTCGCCCTTCGCACTTGCATACTATCCATCTGTAGAACCTTCTTGTCCTTCTTCTGGATCCGTTAACAAGTTCCTACAACGAACCACACGTCCGTTGAACCCGGTCTAACTGTCCGAACTCCGCAGTCTAACCAGTTCGTCGGTCTGACCACCCTGCCGGCCCAGTTTAACCGTTATACATGCACACCTCGCGCACCTTCTCCCGAGCCGTATACTCACCGCATCACCTTGATCACCACAAAGCTGCACCATGTCTCCTGTCTTGTGCCCGTGAGCCACACCGTCAAACCAAACTGCTTTGCACCAATCACCAAGTTCTAGACTCCAGGTAAATATGATCTCCTATCCACGCCGTACGCAACCGAGTTAGCTCATGCCATCTCGTCCACTGTATGGATACATCAATTCTCCCCTGATGAAGTCCATTGCTTGCTTTGATCTCCATGCATTGCTCAATGGCCTGCGACACCAACGCACAAGCTCTGCATGTTGCTAGCTATTCATGTGACACCTTTTGTCATAGTAATGCACAGTCATGCATTTAATGATCCACGTGACCATGGCCATGCACAAACTTAATTGCTCTACTAATCACTTCTTGCATGCAGGTAAGTCAATTTACTCGGTCTGGCCATGCGAACCAAAAAAAACCAAACAACCACAGAACTGCAGAACCCCGTTGATCAGAACAAGCACGCGTCTGATCACTTCTCGCTGAAGCCGATCTGTGCCTCCTGGAACTGCCGTACGTCGGCCTGTCTTCTCTGCTAGAGCCCATAGCAGCTGCTCCCAAATGGAGCCTGTGCCACCTCTCCCTGCCTGAAGAACTTTACCGCCATTCAGCTGCTCCACCGATCTGTTAAACGCGAGCTCAAGTCCTTTTCGGTTTGTGCTGAAATTCTATCGATTCGAAGCTTGAGTCTTTTGCTGATTGCTCGTTGGATCTCTACCGTCTTAATCCTTCCAATTTAACTAGGTGTCACTCGTGGCCACATCAGATTTGGTCCATGCATGCTAGCCGTGTCTGACTCCTAATTACACTACTGCTTGGATTCAAGTCCGTTCCGAACCCAACAGCCTAGCAATACCTCCCTGCTTCCTCGCCTAATCTCTGCACCTGTACCAAACATTGTTCTGCTCTCTTGATAACCACCGTATGCATGTATGTTGAGCCTCCATGCATGACGTTCGTGCCCCTGCACGCACCGCAGTTGCAATCCTCATGTTCACCGTCCACGGCCTCGTCGTCTCGGCCCTCCACGTCCGCCGCGCCGCGCCACGCTCGCCGATTTCGCCCTTCCGTCACTGGCCTCCCTGCCGCCGTGGATCCGCGTTCACCGCATGCGTCGGCCGCGCCGTCCATAGCGCTACCCCTCCGATCTCTCCGGTTGCCTTCGGTCATGCCCGGTCTCGTCTTCCAGTCACGTTCCGCCATCGCCGGTCTGATCGCGAGCGAGGTCATAGCCTCCGCAACGTCCTCGTTGTCGCCATCGATCTCATCGCCACGACTGACGATGTCTTGTCGATGCACGATCCCCACCTCGTGTTTCCTCTTCCACATGTCTTCTTAATCCAATGCTCCGTCGTTCCTTTCAAAAAAAAAAAAGGATGCTTCTACTCAACAATTACTTGCGCAGATACTGTTGGCACTTGACAAATATCCCAATTATACTCTGGTGAATGGTATTTTGCGTTACAAGGGTCGAATTTGGATAGGTGTTCACTCTGAATTGCAGCATAAAATTCTGATGGCTTTGCATTCTAGCGTTATTGGAGGCCATTCAGGAATTCAGGTCACATACAGCAGAATCAAGCGTTTGTTTGCTTGGCCGGGACTGAAGAAAGCGGTGCATACGTTTGTGACTGAATGTGCTGTTTGTTCTCAAGCAAAGGCAGAACGAGTGAAGTATCCAGGTTAATTACAACCATTACCGGTGCCTGATCATGCTTGGCAAACGGTCTCTCTCAGATTTTATTGAAGGTTTGCTGAAATCTTCTACATTTGACTGAATTTTAGTTGTGGTGGATAAATTCAGTCGTTATGCTCATTTTGTGGCTTTAGCTCATCCATTTACGGCTTTGAATGTGCGCCAGTATATCTCAACAATATCTACAAGCTTCATGGATTGCCCCAAGCAATAATTTCAGATCGTGATCGCATCTTTACCAGCACATTATGGACTGAACTATTTCGGCTTGCTGATACTCAGTTGAAAATGAGTTCGGCTTATCACCCGCAGACGGATGGGCAAACTGAGCATATCAATCAGTGCCTTGAGACCTTTTTGCGATGCTTTGTCCATGCTTGTCCTACCAAATGGTCACGGAGGCTGGCTTTGGCAGAATTCTGGTACAACACTACACATCACTCAGCTTTGGGGACATCTCCGTTTGAGGTATTGTATGGTCATCCTCCACGACATTTCGGTGCATTGGATGGAGTTACTTGTGCAGTTTCAGATCTAGAGGAATGGCGGCAGGAGAAGGGAATGATTATAGGCCTTCTTCGTTAGCATTTGCTGCGAGCACAACAACGTATGAAATGGCAAGCTGACAAACATCGCTCTGACAGGGTTTCAGTGTTGGAGATTGGGTGTTTTTGAAGGCTCAACCTTATGCGCAAACTTCCTTGGCATCATGAGCTAATCATAAGTTAGCTTTTCGTTACTTTGGCCCCTTTCAGGTTGTGAGCAAAGTCGGTACTGTGGCGTATCGATTGGAGTTGCCTACTGGTTGTGCTATCTATCCTGTTGTACATGTGTCACAGCTCCGCAAGGCATTGCCTCCAACTCCATCTGATCCTGTTCGTACCTCTAGCCAATCAGGAACAATTGGTCCAGTTCAAGTTTTGGCGCGGCGAGTTTCCAAGAAAGGCGCTGGCACGGTTGAACAACTCTTGGTCAGGTGGACAGGACAATCCTAGCTGAAGCTACTTGGGAAGACGCAGTGCCCCGGCTTGGGGACAAGCCGGCTCTAAAGAACGGGGGAGTGTTACGGCTACTGTACACCATCCGGCAACGGATAATGCCGTCAGAGAGAGGCTGCGTTCCACGCGCGTGACAAAGGCAAATGTTCGCTTAGCTGGCTCTGAATGGGTGGGAGTTCCAGCTGTACCCGATGCAAATATATAAGCATCGAAGGGGAGAAGAGAGAATCATTGAATTTGTAATCACAACAACGACTATCTCTGAAATCTATCTCCTCTCCCGAACTATCTCTCTCGAGTTCTTCCTCTGTTCTTCCTTCTCCTTGGCTCGTTCTGCCCACAAATCCCAAACTACTCTCTCGGTAGTCGGTTCGTAACACCATCCCAACAATCCATGCAATGTACAATATTATTTAGTCCTTCGATTCAGTTGCCTTGTTACTGTTGATACTGCATACCGAACCATTTAACAGTTTTTGCAGTGCATAATTATTATTTTTGGCTGCTCTAGATGTTAACTTCCATTCAGTTTAGCTTAATAGAGGTACGCCATGTCGCCATCTTGAATAATGCATTGGTTCTACCTCTCGTAGTTTCACAAGGTCATAAAGTGATATTTCAAACTACAAAATTAACCTTTTGAGTACAATAACCATTGTCTTATGGAAGAAAAGGTACCAGTTCTGCAAATAAACGATATTGTTTATGTACTTGAAATAAAAAAAAAACGAGGTTACTCAGGTATGTTTAGACCCTGTTCTGGTCATGAAAATAGCAAGCAACATGCTTGATGCCTCTCAGTTCTGCCAACAGAGTAAATAGCCATCCGATCTTTTTCAAGAATAAACATGTTTTTTAATGTACACATGCATTACCAGAGAAATGGCTAATTGCACAGTGAATAATATTGAAAAGGTACAAAGGTTCGGACCGTTTACCCCCATGTAAATTTTGACTGCGTTTGTGTAACATCTAGTTTGAGTTATTAGGGCTATAAGTGCCAATTGCCTAGAGTTTCCTTTTGCCTTTAGAGCCCCAAAACACTGCTCTAGAGTGTCATAGTGTAGAGAGTGGAGATGGGCTTGTCTGGTAAGATGCTGATTGCTGACACCTGACAGGCTTCTTGGCGAGGCCACGACAAGCTACATGCTGAGCTTCTCCAGAAAATGAACTAAAACCCAAAAACTGAAAAACCTAACTTCTCCAGATTCTCGGAAGCTGGATACCAACTAGCAGATTCTCATAATCTTAAGCTCTCCCAAACAGGGCCTAGATCACCGTCCCAAGCGATGGCCGTCACAGCGAGGCAGCTAGCACGACCAGCGAGGTTCCGGACCTCATCGGTTCCTCTCCCACCGTTCACTCATTTGTGACCTCTCAGTCCAAGGTGACCGAAATTTTGACAAATTTGACTCTTTCAGAAAACCTATTTTAAAAATGAACTCGACGTTAAGTCCCCTAGTTCAACTCCAACGAGCCTGGTGCTGAGATTGGGAGGTCAGCACCAAGCTAGGCAGAGTTTCATGTATCATTTTTAAAATAAGTTCTGGCCTAGGTCCATTTTTCATATATTTTTTCTAAAGGGTCAATTTGTCAAAATTAATTTCAGCCAAGGTGAGGTGCCGCAGCTTCTACCGATATGTCGAAATGACTACTGGTTTGCTTAGGTCCAAAGCTCCCAGTGGGTAGGGCTGCACACTGGCTGTATTGTTGAGCCTATGCCCAGCATAGTGGAAAAAACCGGACCGGCCTGGCGGTTGAACCGGAAAAAACCGGAACTAGAGCCTCTCACGGTTCGGTTGCTTATAAAGACCGGACATGCATTCAAACCGCTGTGAACCGGCTGAACCGGGCGGTTTTGTGTTGAACCAGAGATTAAACCGCCTACGGTTGGACCAGTGAAGGTTTGTAATGGGCCAATGAGAGGCCCAGTATGGTCCATATCAATTGGTACCTCGAATTTTTTGGCAAAAATGGGTGCATACTTGGGAATCGACCTCAGGTATGTGGGTTGAGGTTACATCTCGCTGACCATCTTGCCAGTATATCACTTGTGACTACTAGCAAACATGCACTATACCTATACGTAAAAAATCGCGGTTGAACCGCCGGTTCATCGGTCAGACCGGCGGACCAGTGAACCGAAAGGTCCGCCGGGTCAAGCTCCGGTCCGAGTTTTTATACTATGATGCCCAGAGGAGCTGCTTCATCTGTACATCTGTGAGATTGCCTACATTGAAACAATTTGTTTGGTTTCTCTTTTATTATCAGATCTGGATTTAAATACTCTCCCGGCAAAAAATATATATTTATTTATGCCTCATTATTTTATCAGAAATTCATCTTTTTTTTCCCTCTAGAATTATAGAGATATATATTAATTATAATATTCGGCAACATTTACTTGTTTTTTTTAACATAAAATATAAACAAATAAAATATTGATCTATAAAAACCACTGGTTGAACCGATGAACTGCCGGTCGGGCAGCTAAATGCCTAAATCACCGAACCAGTAGCCTGGCCAAGTTGACTGTCAGTTCAACTTTTTGTCCTATACTTCCAACTAGAGTCAAATGGACTTATTCCACATTGAATTAATGAGCACGTTGAAAAGAAAAGCAAACAACTGCATTCTCCTCCATAAAGCAATGGATAAAATTGCCTCATCCCCTTTCTCTAGTTGCATTCCTTCAAGACTGGGATCATAATGTTTTGGGAGACAATCACCAATTAACCAAGTACTAGAATAAATAAAATGCAGTGCAGCAGTCTGTTAAAAAAATACTTAGCGAGCAATACTGCAGGCTTAATTTGGCTCTCAAAATTCTGACAGAATAAGTCTACCGTCGGCCTCATCTCACAAGAGGATGCATATACCGAGAAAGAAACGAAACCTCTAACACTCTGAGCACGAACCTTTGAACTCGTCTAGCTCTGCTTGCCCCCATCCGTGCTCTCCACCGGTGGAATGGTCTACAAGAGCAGAAACAATGAGCACGCCGGTAGCAGAACAGAGCAGGCATTACGTCAAACAGGTTGCGCGCATGGCCAGGAGGTGTAGACAAAAGGCATACCATGTCGGGCTTGTAGATGTTGTGCACGATGGACGCTCCAGCAAGCAGGGAGACGACCACGACGACGGAAGACCAGGCCAGCGACGGAGTCCCCGTCGGCGGGCGGCCGCCGCCGAACTTCTTGCCGCCGTTCATCACACGGACCCGAATTGCAAGAAGAACAGGGGGGGACAACTCGCCGATTTCCCGGCACCGGGTGAGGAGCGGAGTAGCCAAAAGCAACGGATCAAGCTCCGCAACACCCGCCTCCGCCTGATGCGGAGAGCCGGGGCTGAGTCTCCGAGCCGGACGAGGTGTCTGCGTGTGCGTTGGGCTGGTGGCGGCGTCGGATTGGAGGGCCGCACGCGCGCTCGACCGGAGAGGAGATGGAGAGAGAGAGAGAGAGAGAGAGAGGGGGAGGGGGAGTCTTGCCGGCCGGTGGCGGCGAGGAGAGGAGAGGCGAGGAGGCGCAGCCGCGCAGGAGCGTGGAGCGATGGGAGAGATGGACGGTGGAATGGACCGGGATCCGGAGAGGATTCGGCCTGTCAGATGCAACCACAAAGGTTGTATTGGGTTTGACCTCAGCACCAATGCAAATCATAAAATTCCCTATATCGATGGGTTCCTTATTCCTATTTTTCCGAGTTGTTTTCTCACCTTTGATTTAATACCGTGTCAAATTGCTAGTTGGATAGGTTTGTTTATTATTATGATTGTGAGTCACAAAGATAATTGGTGGCACGGAGGTTCGAATGTGTTTTTCTCTTCTAGGCCTTTAAAATTGAATACATCCTCATATATCTATCTAATAACTAGCAATAGTGCCCGTGCGTTTGCAACGGGAAAACCGTTTGAATAGTGTGACACCTTAAAACCTCAAATGGTAAAAAATCAGTCTAAATTGATATATTAAAATAGGTAGAACCGAGTCTAATTTGATGAATTAGCATAGGAATTTAGAATTTAGTTTTAGAATTTATTTTCGAGCCTAGTAGGAGTTTATCCGACGGACTTTAATTTAAAAAATCTGAGCCATATTGTTTGATCAAATTTACTTTCGGCCCAGGTCTTCCCAAGCCGGCCCAAACTTGGGCTGGCCATTTCGGCGAGCCGAGTCAATTCGAACGGCCTGCAAGTTGGCAGCTGACCACGACACATATGCGGGGACGGTCCGTGCACTTCCGCAGCCCATTGGGTGCAGCGTAATCTGTTGGTGGCGGCGGCGGCCTGAACGCTAGGCAAATCTGAGCCGTCCGATCTAATGGACGGCTCCGATCGTCCTCATTCCGCAATGAAGTGCCGACCAGGAGAGAGGGGCAAAAACCCTAGCTCCCAAATCTCTCTTCTCTCCTGATCCCTTTCTCTCGGCGATAAGCGAGCGGAACAACGGCGAAGGCGGTTTGGCAAGCTAGTGCACGCGTGGGTAATGAACCGCCGAGCAGCTCCTGCTTTGCCGGCTGTGGGGCGGCACCCGAGGGCGGCACAAAGCGTGCCACGGCGTTGGTGGTCTGGCCTAGGCGGGCGCGCAAACGGCGACGAGCGCCGAGCGGCATGGACCTCTCGGCAGGAGGGGCGACGCCAAGCCGACGCTTCCCGTCTTCGGCAAGGTATGGCCGAGGGGTGCTCCAGCACAGCGTGCGCACAGGGAACCCGACGCGACTGCGAGGAGATGAAGGTGTGGCGGTGCCCGCTTCCCGGAAAGCTCCGGTGAGCTTTGGGACTTCAAAGTCCGGTAAGTAATCCGAACCTTAGCTTAATTGATTTTGACTGTTAGGGTTCTTACCCGAAAATTAGGGTTCTTCGAATTTGGGGAATTTTGTCGGGAAATTTCAATTCTATTTTTATTCCCTCTTTTCGAGTTAGGGGATTTCAGATATCGTTTATCCTCTTTTAATTTTGGGATTCAATCTAGTTTATCCCTTTGCTGCAATTTCTTTTTTTTTCTGCTTTGGGCCAGTGTTTCATCGCACGGGCGGGACGGAGCGCCGCTCGGTCCCTCCGGAAAGATTGAGATTAAGATAAGATAAGATTTTTACAGACGACGGAAGTAAATTCAATCGTAAGATACTATTTTATTTCTTTTTTGTTTTAATATTTTTTTTGCCTTTTTTCGTTTCGTTATTACGGACGATGGACAACGCTTTCAAGTTTTTAAGTAGTAGATGATAGAGATACTACTACTACAATGTCACCATAAATAGTATT